>KE523925.1:29194-51948 GCA_000441895.2 Anopheles sinensis | reverse complement strand
CATTTACATCGGCCGTATACCGATTTCAAATCCCGGGACACACGGTTCTTCGAATGTTCCGTAGCACATACAAAACAAAAATTCATATGAATCACATTAACAACACAAACAAAAATACTGGTATACCGATTTCAAATCCCGGGACACACAGTTCTTCAAATGTTCCTTAGCACATACAAACAAAAATTCATATAAAACACAGTAACACACAAAACAAAAATACTGGTAAGGTGTACAATCAGAATGCAATCCACAGCTCACTCCGTTGGACACCACGCGTAAACTGAAGGAGATATTTGATAGAAATTTTTTAGCAAGAATAGCTTTAAAGCTTCCTAAGATAGAGTTGAAGTCGGAAAGTTTCGATTTCATTGGTTCAAAAAGTAACCCAACTGGACTTGGAAAAAAAGTAGAATTAATGTTGAATTTGACTAAAATTTCATATTCCTCCTCCTAGATAGCTTTCACATATAATAATGCTACGCTGCCCGTGTAACCGGGCAAATAAGCTAGTAGAAATAAAATTTTCTAACTTACCAAAAATAGTATTCAAGCGTGGTTTGTAGTCCTTTATACCACAATTGCCCTCCTGCAACATCCTTGATTTCCTTCCCAACATTTACTGGTGTTTGTAGGAATGTTCTTGCATCTTTTGGAACATAATATTTCGTTGTATCGCGAATGAGTTGGAGAAGCTCATTCAAATGAGCAAGGGCGATTTTGTTTGAAAGTGCCCAGTCGCGCAAACCTCGTGGGAAAGCTAAGTTGTCTTCAATTACGTGACTTTCATCATCAGATGAATCTGCAGCGTCGTAGGAGACATTATCATCGTCTTCATCGTCTTCAAGACGGTACATCAAATTACGTACGTAGGAAGAAGAAATGGCAAGCTTGCGAAATTTGAATGTAAACAAATTCGTCCGAATATACCACCGGGTTGGCCCGACTCACGAGCTAAAGAATTTGTAAAGGAATTCTCCGTCGCAGATTGCGATCCATTTGCATTTCCTCTTGAAAGATGAATTTTTTAACATGTTAGAAAGTATCTGAGAGCAGCCATTGTCCGCAACTAAATAATTTCAATAAATATTTACAGGTCATTATTTGAAACGAAGTGCACTGGAAACCGTGATTGGTTATATTGTACCAAGTTTTCATGTACAAAACAGATGGATTTATGGAAATACCTGATACCAGTTGATTTCAAAAATCGTTCGCTGCCGTTGGCAAAGCTTTGAATTGATGACAGCGAATTGCTGGAGCGAGCATTCTTTTCCGGTCCTTCAAATCACTTAATTTTATATGGCTGAGCATCCCACGGGATAGTGATGGTCATCATGTAAACATAACTCCGACAGTTCCACATAACAATTGCATAATCATTTGTTCAACTTTATTATCAAATATTATAGGCACTTCACACTTTTATGGACATTAAAATTTACCTCATTTCACTACATTCCTATCATGCCACTTTAATTCGAATGCGCACGTCTAATACGCGCTTTCGGAGTACACCTTCGGACCCACGTCAGTCAAGCGCCCCAAACGAACTCCACTCGGAAGATGTCCTGCAAAACAAAAAGGATACGAAACTCTTTTTATTGCTGTCTACACACGTCTCACGATAAAATACTTATCTTGTTTGGGTTTCCTTCGATGAAATCTGCATGATCGGATTGGACGCCAGCAGCAGCAGCTCCCTTCCTATCGGAAGAGTTGTGATGTAAACAACACTCCAAGGTCCATTTTTTGGCAGAATATGAGCCGCGAAGTAAGCAACAAAGTTCACTAAATAACACTGAAAACACCACAAATTTACGCATTTTATGAATTTTCGGTGGGGACTGTGGTGGTCAAAAAATAGATGTGGATCGTTGAATAAAAAACATACGTGAAGAAAATTTATCCATCCTAAATTTTTTTTCATTGAATGATGTTTTCGATTGGTGTTTCATCTATACAACAATCGCATGGAAAATCGGTGAAAAAAAAATATTTTCCAGAAATAAAACCTTGTCCATGTAACAAACAAATCTCTTAGTTGTGTAGACAGTTTGGCTTGGCATGGGAGTGTTTGAAAATCAAGTCGAAGAGTGTATTTGATGAAAATTGTTTTTTCTCAAATTCATGGATAGAATTTATACATAAAATGATGGAACCGAAAACATAATCTCTTTGTTGATCGTATTGTTTATTTCTATTGTTAAATATTTTGAAATCATTTGAAGGACATAATATACATGCGTTGTTAGCCACGCTTGATCTCATTAGATGTAGAATACGTTTCAAATTTATCAAATTCATTGATCATCGGTCAAATCAACCTTTTTTCTATGATTTTTGAAAACTTGAAAACTGTTTGAAAAGTCCCAGAGAGCGAGATCGAAAACACGGGATCGAAGGTGTGAGTAGGATAGACTGCTGAGTCTATCGACGGTGTTGCCCATTAGTTTGTACGTGAGGAGCTCAATCTCCTCTCCTATTGTCTTATTGTTTGTTTTACGGATGGCTTCAATAGCCGCGATCACTTTCAATGGATCTGTCTTTTCTTCAAATCGCTTTTTGATTTCAACGATGAATTCGTCAACTTTCATAACATCCTCGGACATCGTTTGAGCTGCCTTCCCTGTCAGCTTTGTTTCTAGTACTCTGACTAGCATTAGCTCATTGTCCTTGGCCAGCTCCTTGGCTATTTTGATCGCCTTAACAAACATTTTTACATTTTCTGGCTTACCATCAAGCGACGGTACAAACGCGTTGATCGTTTTGAAATCGAACGCAGCCATTTTCTTATGCTTTTTGTATAGTGTGTTAATATTAATAATGCAACGTACAAGTGTACTGAACTGTACGTGTTGCGGTTTGGACAGATGTTATTTGATTAATTCTCTAATTTCTGTCAATAGGTTTCTTGCTGCTATCATATACAAATTGATCTCGTCATCAGTGTATTTGCTTTCATATTTGAGGAAATAATTTTGTAAAATTTGGAATGTTTCCTCTGCGGTTAATGTAATTGCCTTCAGTGTAGCATTCCTATGCCGTTTTGTATAATCTTTAATTCTTTCCAATATTCTTTCTAGTTTGTTTACGGCGTCAGTAGGTTTAATATTTTTTGTCATCGTTCATTACGTAACCTATTCATTTGCTTAAGTAGCTTTGTAGTAGAAATTCTCAATTATTTTTTTGCATTTACATCCACAATTTTCTTCCTCAGATGTTTAACTTTAGTATTGCTTCTGAAAATATATCTAGTAATAGTTTGTTCTTTCGGAGCCATTCGGACTTTTGAAATCTTTTCTTTCGAGTTGTTCCCGCATGTGCCTTTTCTTTCAATTCCCCTACGAATTTTCTTAATTAATAAAAGTTCAAATTTTGCTTACTTAGTTTGAGGCTTCTACCTCTTCTTCCTTTATTATGAGTTTGTACTGGCAGTTTGCCAGTATGGCGGAGAGCTGTGGCAAATTGATAATGCCCCGGTTGTAACGCCTAGCCGCTTCCTCTACTGCCGCCATGGTCGCTTCTAGGTGTCTGGCGCGGACTCGGAGCCGCTGCTTGTTATACTTGTTCAAAACCTCATTGAGGATTATGAATGCTTCTACTATCCTTTGATCTCTCCTGGAGATCTCCATACGGGTCACGTCCCCCGCCAATCGTTCCAACAACTTGTAAGAATGTTCCATTCTTGATTGTTCAGGACGTAGTGTGGAAGACTTTCTTCCTGTGGTCTTTATTTATACGAAATCACTCATTGTCTTCTCTCTTCTTTTTCACTCTGTTTATTGCTTCTGAGCACATTTGAGTATGTTTAATTAACGGGTTTTGGCACGTGCCAGACACTTCTCTTTTTTTGCGTTTAACACGCTTATTGCAATATTCCGGTCATTACACTTGAACTTTCGACTGTAACTTGTTCATTGATCCCGTTCGTGTGTTGCTGGCCCGTTTTTTTGTGTTCGACTTATTGCTACACTGACAATTATGCTAACGATGCATACGAGCGTTCGATAACCTTCTAACGGGTCACTTGTTCATTGTTCACTGTATCTGCTCATTTTGCAGTGCAATGTTCTCGGAAAGTTTATACTTCTATTTTTTTTTCATACACGATTGTCACTTTTTCACTATTGATCCCTCGTTGCGAGTGCCATTCTACCGATTTTCTTTCTTTCTACCGATTACCGTGCTTACGCCAAGCACATTTGATTTCGATCACTTTTGATCTCACAGCACTTTTCACTTCACTCCGAAAACTGCCGATTAAAGTCACGGTCGCCATGTGGAGTATCACCCCTTCGACTATTACTCCGTTGAACAATTGGTAGATTTGTTCACCTTAGCCGATAGAATCGTCTTCGATATCACTTTTCTCTTTTGCTGAAAAGATTGTTTCTTTCACTGCCCATAATATTTCTTTCGAGGTTTCTTTTCTTTCGCATTAGGATGTCGGCGTTGTTTGATTAAAAGATATTTGTTATTTTTCAAGGGTACTGTATTCTAAACAATTCGTACAGTGAGTCCACCAAACAAGCGTAGGCTTGTTTCCCTTTCATGTAGCCGCTACTGTAGATTTCCCATACCCATTCTATCTCCGCCAGGATGTCGTTCGCCACATCTCCTAGTTCCGCTGCCAGGTTTCTGCAGTCCTCCGTTAGCTTGATCACTTCTTTGCCCGTAGGTATGTAACCGTAGTTAGGGATGTAGACTACCTCATCTGCAGCCTCGATGGTCTCGGAAGACATGTGTAGGATCACTTTTACCGCGCGGTCGCGGAGGGGTTTTCTTCATGAAGTATGGGGCTTGCGGACTTTAAATTAAAGAACACAGTTTACTTTTACTTTAGACTCTTGACGGGCATTAAGACCACGTCTAGTCACTTCCGTAGAATAACTCTCTGCAGTCTTTTGTGACTTTCTTTATTTATATTGTTTCTTAACGCTAGTTTACAGGTGGTTGAATGTGTATGGGTGTGGAGACTAACCTAGTTTACAAATTGTTTGTCTGTTCTATAAATTTTGTTGCATATTGTGTATTGAGGTTTTTTATTGACAACGCTTGCGCAAATGTTTTTGCGCGCATTGTTCCCTGCTTGTTTCATAACTTCCGGACCGCTTTGGGTTATGTTTATTTGGGCCAAATTCCTGAGCCCGATGGTTCCCTGTTTTTCCCTCACCGGCTCGCCATGGGTCATATTACTCCGGTGGCATGCTTGCGCCCAATCGTGTCGAAACGTGTTTACGGGTTGCGCTGCATCGTTCGATGCGTCGTTCTGTCAATTCAGCTAGCTTGCAGTTTTGTGCTTTTGCGGTGGGTTCTGAATTGAGGTTTATTTGAGTTCGAAATGGTTTTTGTTTGTTTTCATTGTGGGGTCACCTGATCTTGTTGTTTTCGAGACTTGGTGCTTGGTTATTGATTATGAAATGGGAAGTTCATTGCATTTCTAGGTTAGCTCAAAAATGGTACTTCTATGGTAGTGAATTTAGTTGCATAGCATAAGCATGCTACATCAGGTGACTATCCTCGTATACCTTTTGTATCTTATTTGCTTTATTAATCGTTTTGAGCGTAACTCGCCATATAAAAAAAAAACACTCGAAGCTGAGTTATTATAATCATCTCAATAATACGCTTTCACTGGCGATATTTTACAATAATTTGAAAAGAATGTTAATTTTATCTCTTTCTTATGAACTACAGTACCAGGCATTCAAAGTCGGACACTTGAAAATCGAACAATCTTTTCACTTAAAGTTTATTTATCTTCTTCTCCGAAGCAGCTATCGACACGAAACTTCATGGGCGACTTCTGCAACCTTTGTTCTTCGCGAATATGCAAAAAAGAGAAACAAAAAACTCCAATTGCGTAGATAATGGAGCACGAATCATTCGAAAATCATTGTTTTAATATTTGGTAGCATTACCATTGGCACTTATTACTGCTTGCAATCTTTTGGGCATACTTTTAACTAACTTCAGGCAAAAGTTTTGGTCATTTTTTCCCATTCTTCTTTCACTATTGCTTCCAAACTTGCTTGCGTTTGGATGGCTTGCGTTTAGCAACATTTTTCTTCAAAGAATGCCAAACATGCTCAATTACGTTCAAGTCTGGAGACTGTGGGGGGGTTGCCAAAACAAATGGACAGTTGTAGAGCAACCACATTTTCGTCATCCAAGCTGTGTGTTTAGGATCGTTATCCTGATAAAACCCCTCCACCATGCTTCACAGTCTTTATGGTGAATTTTGAATCATACGATTCACCAGCTTTCCTCCGGACATATCGGCGGCCATCTGATCCATGAAGGTTTATTTTTGTTTCATCTGTAAACAAAACCTGTCAAAATAACTATCACTTTCTACAACACGGTTGTTTGAGAAATTTTGAGTAAAATAAAAATGATACCTTGGACCAAAATTCTACATCTTTATCGATGTATTTTTTTGCGAACTCAAGTCGTAGCTTACGATTTTTTTCGGAAATCATGGGTTTTTTTACAGTCACTCTGCCTAACAAATTTGTGTTTTTTTAGAAAACGCCGTACAGTTGAAACATCCAACTGTAATCCACGCATGTCACGCAGATTTTGTTGAAGTTCAACTGCACTTGTAAAAGGGTTTGACCGAACTTGTTTGATAATGTACCGTCCGTCTCGGTCGCTAATTTTTCGTCTTTTTCGCTATTTTTAATTTTGTTACGTATTCTGCCGTGATCTTTATATCTCCTAATAATGTCATGCACCGTTGACCGACTTATATTAGATAACTCACTAATTTCACGGACACTTTTGCCCTGAGTCATGTTAAGTATGACGATTTTTCTTACATCTGCTGATGTCTTTTGAGGCATTTTCAACTATTCAAAATTCGGCTACACTTATCGATCACCTACTAGCTACTAACTTAATTGGCCTGTGCCAAATTGAAACATGACTGTTTTTGTTCATATCGCCGAGAAATTCATGATAAAATGAGGTGTCCGACTTTGAGTGCCTGGCGTAAAAATACGATTTTTTCCATTCGTGCTCCATTATCTTCGCAATTGGAGTTTTTTTGTTTCTCTTTTTGCATATTCGCGAAGAACAAAGGTTGCAGAAGTCGCTCATGAAGTTTCGTGTCGATAGCTGCTTCGGAGAAGAAGATAAATAAACTTAAAGTGAAAAGATTGTTCGATTTTCAAGTGTCCGACTTTGAATGCCTGGTACTGTATACCTGTATACCGACTTTGAATGCCTGGTACTGTATACATTGCTCGCGCGATGGTCACTCGACCTGATTTATTCCGCGTCGGTTTGTTAACGCTCGAGTTTGTTTAAGTTTACGTTTGTTTTCGTTTGGCTAGTGAGCCTGCTACCGTCGCCGCTCTTTTGCCCCAGATGGTTGGCTCCTGTTGTCAGTGACATTCCGTTCTCCGTAATTATACGTAGGAGGGTTACAACTCTATTTTTTTAGAGTTTACATTAACAAAACATTAATAAGCTGTCGCCGCAATAGGCATATGGCGCATAGGTAGTCTGTTGCGTTGATTTTTAACTTCATACGAGAGTTTGTACGTAGGCTTAAAGTATGCCCTAGATTGTTCGTTAGTGTAACCTAGTTTTGGTTGAATTGTTTTATCGACATGTTTTATGTGACAGTCTGACGAAAGATAAATCAATGCCACTTTGAATGGTGGGGTGGTTATGGTTTTGTTGGAAATGAGTAAAATTCCTTCTGGATTGGATGAATAATATTGAAACGTGTTGGGCCTCTTCAATTTCATGATTGAGGTGTATGGAGTTGCTTGCTTTTTTGATGTACATTTTTCATTTGTGCTTGTGTGCATAAGTGCTCCTACTATGCAGTCTGGTTGCGCGCGGAGCATGGCTTCATCACATAGATAGTGGGTTTTTTTAAGTACCTCAGTAGCCCTTGGATAAAAATATGAACCCTTAGAATCAATTGCTACTACTTGTTCGTTTAAATTGAATATAGTATTCTTTACTGAATTAGGAATGGAAATAACTTCAATCTGCTCGTATGCGTCTTTAGAGACGATAACGTACTCTATGATTATAATAATTTCTCCATCTTCTCGGCTAAGAGTAATCTTCGGGTTTTTGAGAACTATGAGATTCTTTATGAGGCTTTTTCTGCTCTATCTAGGTGGGCTTTCATTATTGTAGCTGAAGATGGCTCTTTCTTTGCCTTGAGTTGAGGTATTCAACGTATTTATACCCAATCGCTAGTGATCTCCTTACCCTTACCCAGTCCGATCACCAGGCGATTGAAATTGTATTCCAATCTCGTTTTTGTAAAGTTTTAATTGGTTTGACTGGTCGTACTTCTTCAAATGAATTGAATTTACAGATTGAATTTCCTGATTTTACTTAAGTGGCTTCGTCCGCGGGATTGTTGGCAGACGCCACCCTATTCCATTCTGCACATTGAGTGCTGTTCAAAATCTCTCCTATTCTTATTGCCACAAATTGCTTGTAGTTTCTTGGTTCTGAGTTAATCCAAGCTAATACGGTTTTTGAGTCAATCCAAAAATATTCCTAGTTTATTTCGAGTCTCAATTCTTCCCTCAGAGTTTCAGCCAATCGAACGCCGAGGATGGCTCCCTGAAGCTCGAGCCTCGGTATTGAGAGTGGTTTTGTTGGGGCGACTCTCGATTTTGCAGCAATTATGTTTACATCTATTCCAGAAGCGTGTATCGTGCGCAGATAGCATACTGCTGCAAACGCCTTTTCTGAAGCATCCGTAAACACGTGAAGCTCTCTATGTATCTCCCAATTCCGTTCCCGTATCCTCTCTCATACCCCTTAGCTATGTAAGTTACTCGTTAATATTGTATAGCCCTCGAGGCAAACAATTTCTGTTAAATAAAATGTAAAATGTAAAAAATGTATTACGTCATCGGCTTTTGAAAGGCACCTTGGAATTGAAATATTTTTTATGGCTTTTCATCTGTTTACCCAACAATCCCAATTCTCTATTATTTCGTTTGGAACTTGGTTTTCCAATCGAGGCCTGTTTTCCACAACCCCTGCATGAGGATTTTTGCCTCAATAGTTATGTTGGTCAGTAGGCCAAGAGTCCCTTATTTTATACTGAAACACGTCCTTATCTTTGTTCCAATACATTCCCAGTACTTTCTCCACGCTATGATCCTGAGCTGGTGTTTTCATTATATGTTCAGCAGATCTTCTGGAATGTATTCAAAAACTTCTTGATAAATCCTCTCATACAAAATCTTGCGTGGTCGTGGATGCTGCAAATATCCTTAATGGTATTTTTAGCCTCTTGAACTGATGGAAAGCTGTCCAAATAATCGTCAACGTAGTGGTTGAATTTGATTGCCTTTACCGCTTTAGGACTTGGATTAGTAAAAAGTTCGGCGTACGTGTTTTTCACGTACTGCGCACTAGCTGGCGAACGTCATTACTCGCATAACATAAACGTCAGGCTGTTGCAACGGTGACCCTCGAAACAGAAACCGTTGAGCCGACTGGCCCTCTTTACGAATGCGTAACTGGTGGAACATTTCCTTTATGTCCCCGGTACAGGCGATAATGTATTCTCGGAAGCGAGTTAGCACTCCAAAAAGAAGTTATAGTGGCATCCTGTCCTGAAAGCAGCTGGGAATTCAAGGAGGTTCATTCATTTTTGGCTGCTGCGTCGAAAACCAATCGTGATTTCGGTAATGGTTTGTAGTAGTTCACAACTGCAAAGTGGGGAATGTAATTTATGTTCCCCTCAACTTGAAGAAACTCGTATGGTGCTGTCTTTCGAACATATTCCTTTCCACACATGATGCTATCTCTTTATAGTTCCACTCCTTCAACGAAGCGTCCTTTTCTAATTTGGATTCCAAGGTTTTTAAACGTCTAAGAGCTTGACCATAGCTATCTGGCAGCAAAGGTTCTTCGTTTTTCCATAGAATACCTATCTCATAACCTTCCTCTAGCTTTTTACAAGTATTTTTCATTATATATAATGCCCTATGGGTATCCTTTGAATTTAATGGCTCAGTTGCCTTCACACCAAGCTCTTCTGTTGAAAAATATCTTCGCTTGACTTGTTTTATTAGTTTTTTTTTATATTTTTTTTTATCTTCATCTTTCTGGTTAATAATGGTGAATAATAAATGTGTCCTTTCTCTACTATCTTCGCCACCCCTGAATACTACCCAACCTAGACGGGTTACTTGGGCAACTGGCTCACAAGGCCTTCCATCACGGTGATCGATTCCTATTGTGTAGTAAGAGCGCTGGAGTCCTAGCAAAATGGTTGGTGTCCCTTGGTGGTAGCTTATAAGATCAGTCTCGTAAATGAGCGTATTTAATTTTTAGCTCCTTGGCGTTTATCGATTGAGTTGGGAGATTCAACTCTTCTACGCTTCTCAGATGCTTAACAGTACAAGATTTACCAGCCGGACTTGTCATTCTAACTGTGACCGTTTGGCTACTCTCTTCATTTTGCAAGATACCATTTGTCCAAGCCAGCATGAGTGGTTGTCTGGGGCCGTTTTGCCCAAGTTCCTTCCGGACAGTCCCAATGATGAGACTGGCGGAGGATCCACTGTCAATAAATGCGAAGGTAAACCGTCTTAGCTTGATGGGTCAAGGTTACGGGAAGTATCTTGTAGAAGAAATTGTCAGCACCCTTATGGTGATTAACCCTATCAACCACGTTGTGGTGGAAGTCCGGAGGGAGAGTGATAGGGACGGTATACCTTCGGCCGCTTGGGGTGATCGATGTCGCCACAGAATTTTATGCATCCTCAGCATTGGCTTACTGACCCAACTATGACCATTCTCGGCTCGTGGACTCCGGTTACGTTTACGCTGGACACATCGTCGTGGAACTTACGCGTTTAAACTTTGATTTGGATTTAGCGTAAATCAGTCACGGGCGGACTCTGTTGACCGGAAGATAGCACTTTGGGGATTCATGAATTTTTAGGGATTCACGAATCTTCAGGATTCATAAATCTTCAGAGATTCGTAACTCTCTGAGAACATTTACGAATATGCAAAGATTCATGAATCTCTTAACATAACCGGAGTCCTGACGAACATTTTGACAAGTAGCCTATTCCGTTGAAGCACATATAATTATGTGTGTCCGAAAGGAGCACAATAAAACAGGTCTTTTTCGTTCGACTGATTTTCAAAGACTGACTTTATTCTTATGATAAAATACATGGGTACATGGTAACACGCGTTATTATGTTTGAACATGCTCTCATGTTCTCTGCTGCGTCAGCGTCTGGTATGCGCCGTACTCCAATGGTCGATGGTCGTGCGCGAACGTCTGGTGTGCGCCGCACTTGAGGGTCCGGTGATCGTGCGCGAACATGATATCGCTGCTGCGTTGGCGTCTGCAGGGATGACTCGTAACTATATATCATACATCATCCCGCATATTTTTGGAAACACGGCGTACATTGCAAAAATCACAGCAGTGTCTGTTTTTACAGAAAAAGTGATTGTCAATATATTATCGCGATAGTGCTCGCAATGTAAAAAGTTACAGTGACCGGCAGGGAAAAGTGCCCACTTCGATTTTTTTTTATTTTCGCTCAATATTTTTTCTTGAACGAAGATAATACACTGAAAATATTTTTTATTTCTTGTTTTACATATTTTTTATTAGATTCACTTATGAAATAGCAAAAATTAACAAATTTAAATTTAAAAAATAAAGTTATAAAAATGTATATTAAAAAAAACAGAGACAAGGAAAAGTGCGCCCTTCAGTTATGCATTAGTATACATAAAAATAAACAATAATTAATGCAGCTTAATATTTTATGTGTCATCCTTTTGCTTTATGAACCTGCTGAAGGCACTTTGGCATGCTTTCTACAAGATTTTTTTGATGTTGGGGATCTAATTCTTTCTAAGCGCGTACTAGAGCTTCAACATAGTCGTTTTTATTAGAACCCTGGAATCGAAAATTGCCCACAAATTCTCATTGGGGATTTGAATCCAGGCTCCGAGGAGGCCATTCCAACAGTCTTAGCCGACAAGATATGAAGAAAGACTTGATCTTCTAGGCAGTATGTTTTGGGTCGTTGTCCTACTGAAAAATGAACTTCTCCTCTAGGCTCGTTTAGATGAGTGAATCCTTCAAATTTTCCTTCAAGATGCTTAAACAAAAATTTTCAGTCATTATATTATCTAGTTTTACAAAGCATATCCCTCCACTCCAAGAGAAACACCCATGGACCACCACATTTCATTCCCAATGCATCCATGTGCCTAGTGTTTAACGACCCTGGTGCTAGAAAACTGAGGCGCTACACACGATCATGCGGTTCTAGTACAGGTTTTAATTCAATTGATAAAAGAACCGTTTTATAAATCTAAAGTGGCTCAACAGCATACTCCTGGGAAAATTTCTTTCGCTCAGCTGAGTAAGGCCTGCAGATATAAGAGTGCCTTCCACTGAATCTGGTCTCTAACCCGTGTGCTACAAGACGGTGACGGAAAATTCGTTCGAAAAATGATAGGTGAAGTGTTTCAAGACATCATTGATGGTAACTTTTGCGTTTTTTAAATTTGTGATTGATTTTGTTGTCAATATTCATAACAATGTCTCCACACGCTTTGGGTGCTATTTTGCTTAAGATATTTGAGTATAGTTTAAGCTCCATAAACAATATTCTATGTTATGAGAGTAAAAAACAAAAAGAAAAACAAAATTTATTTGTAATGAGATATCAAAACATTAGGTTCAAGAAGAGTAAACATATCAACGACCATAAGTCGAATACGATCACGACTATGAATATCAAATTGGCCAAGCAGATTGCTATTAACCATATAATTTATCAAAACACAAAACTTTGGAGATCTTTTCAGCAAAACTTTATGAAAAACTCAAAATTTTGAAGTGGGCACTTTTCCTTGTCACTTCTTTTTTAAATATATATTTTTATAACTTTTTTCTTATAATTGAAATGTGTTTATTTTTTCTATTTCATAAGTGAATCTCATAAAGAATATGTAAAACAAGGTACAAAAAATATTTTCAGTGTATTACACCGAATTCCAGTTAAGGTTAGGGTTGAATCGTCTGCGTCTACCATCGAATCGTCTGATGTTCAAGCCGTGAGACTAGATCACGAGCTAATACGGTCCAATCGCGTGCCCGCTCGGTCGAATCGTCTGAGTCTGACAGCCGATGTATTTCTGCTCTACATCTGTAGAAATGTGAGGTCTGCTCATACAATGTTATCGAAAAACTTGCCGCATATGCAACAAATATTAGCCATATTCTACCAAATGTTGCTTTGTTTTCGAAACCTTTCAATTATTAAACGTAATTTGCCTCTTGGAGATTCATGAATCCCTAAAGATTCGCCGCCGACTAGTATTAAAACCCTTGCAGTTTTGTTCCTTCCACCACCGAGATTTGATGCCAGGCTAATCGCTAGATTTTCTACCGGCGTTAACCACTTGGCGAAATCTTCCAGTAATTGAACTTGATGTTTTTCTTGTTGTTCTAGCATGTCCATTATCCATCTGATAGCAGTCTTCGATCGTTCAAATATTCTCACCTATCTAACATTATCATGTTATCTATTAGATTGAGCAATGCGTTTGAGAAGTCTATAACAGACTGTGGGTTATCAAAAGATATGTTTCTGACTGGTAATAAGTCATATAGTAGCGATTTGTATATTATATCGGGGTTTCCATAGAGCCTTCTAAGTCGCTCTATTATGGTTTTTCTGGCAAAAATCACAATGTTTGACATAGTTGTCTATGTCGATTCGCATGTTCTTCCAGAAGAATCGTTCCGCTATGCGTTTTCTCATTCTTCTGGCTCCTACGAGGCCACCTAGTGGAGTGTCGTGGTGCTCCTTTAGAACCCTCTGTATCTCCTCCTTATTGAGCTCGATACGGTCACTATTCTTGGGTTTGAAATTAGTGAACTAACTTTTATCTATTTGAGGTATTTTTTAATTTGTACCTGTTCGTCTTCTATAAGATCTATATGCCAGTTATGAGTCCGTTCAGCTGGATGAGTTTTTAAAAAATTAAATTTTATTTAAACCTCTTTTTGTCACTGCTAGAACGAGACTGAATTGTTCTTTCGAAACTGGCACGCCGTCGCCCTGCTACGCCGTCGCCCTGCTGCGCCGTGCTTAGCTTGCGTTTCTCATGTGCTCCGGTCAGTGTGCACGCGTTGCTGACTCGACAGCCATCGGTCGATGGTCGATCGGTCGATGACTGGCTGCTGGCTGGTGCCCTACATCGATGTCAGCAAATCGGTTTCCTGTTGCCGTGGGCCGGTGGCGCGTGTGCCACGGTAACTTGCCTAAGGCCATCCCAATGATAAACGTCCTCTTTTCCCTTGCGGTCACTTGGTTGTGATTTGTCATCTTTTCCCTTGCGGTCATTCGGATGATTTTCAACTTTTCCCTCGAGGTCTAGTGGAACAGTTTTAACCCGTTTTTCTTTGGCTTTTTTATCTATTACAGCTGTATGTTTATTTGCTTAATGTCTAGTTTCAGCCATTGCGCTTGTAACTTGGACAGTGTAAATATGATCCCCATCGATGGGTAGTCGGGATAAGAAATCGGTGCCTATATTTTCTTTCCCTTCCTTATACTCCAAAATTGTATGTAGTGTGTTACGGTCCTCTTGACGTAAATGGTTGGTGTCAATTTTCTCGTACAGTGTCTGCAAGCGTTCACTGTTGCCGAGCTCCATACCATTACGTAACTCCACAACATCGCAGTCCTCATTTTTTTCTTTTGGTGAATCACGTAGCTTTAGAACGTCACAGTCATCATGTTTGCTTGTCGGTGCAGTTGCGGGTAGCAACACCGACTCTTCCGCATCACCCTTTCTCGCGGAGTTAGAATCAGCAACATGAGCGAAATTTGACTGCACCGGTTTCTCTGTGCGTTGGATGGCCGGTTCGTTCGCTGGGTTCGTTAACTTGAGGTCCGACGCTATGCGTTAATTTCCTCAAAAATTCTGCCCCTATTATGCTAGGGACGCTCAATGTCTCCACAATGTGAAAAGTAGTCTTAAAAAAAAATTCCCTATCTCTAGCTCAAACTTAATGGTACCAAGCGATTCCGTTTTTGTCTCATTAAAACTAATAATTACTATCCTATTTGTTTTCTTAAATTCAAAAATACCGATGGTCCCTGCGGTGTGTCGGCTCATTAAATTGAAGCATGCTCCAGAGTCGATCACATAACACAATTTCTTACCGTGTGTAGCTCGGGTAAGAATTGTTGTTGAAAACAGGTGGTCATCAGTGTATTCTAACTCTAATGTTTCGACGTGAGACACCGAATCTCTCTTGCAAGGGATTCCTCCGCCCTTAAGTGGTGGAACCCCTCCTAAGAGTTTTTTTGGTTCGCATTGGAAGCTGAGCTAGGTTGATTATTTTTATATTGCGAATGCATGGCTTGGTTTTTTCGGTTCTCGTTCCTTCCTTCTTTCCTGTTGTCCGATCTTGTTGTCCGATCCCTTGCGGTGGGTGACCCCAAGTTGGCTGGTTCCATGCCGGGTCCCAAGCTCGATGGGTTTCGTATGGCTTGGCTGGCCGATATACTGTGTTGGCGAATTCTTGTGGGTTAGCGCCCCATGGTGCGTTCGTTGCACTTTGCATTTGTTATTTGGATAATTTGTCCAAGGTTGCACCGGCGTTTGTTGCGCTAGCATTTTGCTGCTAAAATTACGTTGGCCCAAACTCATTGAGTTATTATTCCATCTTTTGGAATAATTTCTTTGTTTCATTGAGGAGTTGTTCGGCACAAATTTATTATTATAAGAGTTTTGAGGTCTAAGCGCACTACCCCAAACTCTTTCTTCTACACGGGCAATGACGTCCATTTGGGCCCCTTGACAATCAAGGAATACCAACAGTTTGTCCAACGGCATAGAGGCTTGGGTTGCTGCCAATGTTTTTTAAAATCTGATCTTTCAACCCAGCCAAACAATGAACGCGCAAATTGCGTTCCGCATATGACTCCTCCGTCATATTATGTCCAGTATACCGCTTAATGTTCAGTTTTAACTCGAGCCGTCGCTCCTTGTATTTGGTGAAAGTTTCTTGCGCGCCCTGTCGCAAAATTTCGACTTGCTCGAAAAGGTCCTCCAATTTAACCTTTTGCCCAAAAACGAGAACCAGGTTGGCTTTAACCTAGTCCCATACTTTCGCGTAAACTCGATTGAATTGCTCGGCTGCTTTCCCTACTAGCTTGAGCATCACTACCTGGATCAGAGGTTCTTCCGAATCTCCGGTCGGAATTCTTTTGGCGAACATCTCTGCCAACCTGTTCAGTTCCTTCGGAGCTCCGCTAAACTCCGGAATGCACTTGATGGCTTCTTCCGTTGGGAATAAAAAGACCATTTTTGAACAATTTAAAGTCAGGTCAATATTTTTGCTTTGATTAAAAAATTCCCGCTTAAGCGCTTGAAGGTGGTTTCGAAAATTTGCCTTTCTTACGCTTGCTGAATCGCCGATGATCGTAAGAGAAAAACGATTCGACTCAGAACTAAAAAACTATGGACGGGTTGCGAGTTTTCGTTCGGCTGTGAACCAAAAACCACTTCACGATTTCGTAGCTTACGCACCCTATCGCACATGAGAGCAAAACAAACTAACTTTTAACCCTAGCGGTGTCAAATGCTTGGCTGCTTTAACCGTTACCTTCTTGCTGATTAGTGTTCAATGCTCGCTGCTCTTTCAACGCTTGCAATGAATTACTCGGCTTGTAACGCGAATAAATGTGCCAACACTTTTCACTCGGCTTATGTTAAAGATAAATTTCTTAAATTATCACTTTTTCGGATTACTTAATGTTTATTTGTTTCTTATACTTACCTCGTACTAACCTGTGGCGTTCCGACTCCCGGAGTACGGATTCCCGGAGTACGGATACTCCGCGGCCATAACCCGTTCGATTCCCTAGAATTTATGCATCTTAGTTTTCCCTTACTATCCCTACTTGAGCATCTTTGGCTCATTCGCGTTTCGCGTCCTAACTGTCCCTAGCTATCTCTGTATGAGCATTCTCGGCTCCTTCGCTATACTTGAGCGGTATCTTTAATTTTTTTTTTGGTGGGTGTCCTTGGTTTTCCCCCTTTACGATAATCTTGAGCATCTTGGGCTCCTTCGCTATTGTTAAGCGGCATTTTACTACTCTTATTTGCGAATCTATTGTGGGTAACGAAGGGTACTGGGAATTGAACCCAGTCCTAGAACACCTATGGTTAGAGGAACCCGAGGAGTACGCATACCCCACGGCCATAATCCCGTTCGATCCCCTATGATTTTATGCGCATCGTAGTTTATCCTCTTTTTTCGTATCCGTGTAAATTTCTGAATGGCTACTGGGAGTTGAACCCAGTTCTAGATTTCCTTGAAAATATGAACCCGAGGTGTTCGCATACTCCACGGCCATAATCCATTCGACTTTATCATTTCGTACTCGTTCCATTTTTTAACGCTTGATTATTCATTTTTTCCATTTGATTTTTCGTATCCGTATATTTTTGTTAACCTCAGCTTTGATCTACAAATTATTTCAAAGTCTCAAGCCGTTTCATACTGATGTCGTTATTCGTGTGTTGTTTTTTTCTTTCATCATCATTTTTTTTTGTTTCTTCTTTGCTTGTTTGTGTTTTTTTTGTTTGTGTTTTTTTTCTTACTAGTCTTTTTTTCATCGGTTATAAATTTGTACCTATTGTTTTTTATTCTTTCAATTTGTTTTTTCTTTCGGTTCCCCTTTTGGTGATTAAATACGGACAATTATATTTTTCCTTGGGCATTAATTTTTTTTGTTTATCTTGCTTGGTTTATTACCCATTTTTTTCCTCCTTTTCTTTTTTGCCTACTGCTCCATCTGCAACGCTTTGCAGATGAGAGCGTAGTTTTCATCTACGATGATGGCATAAGCCATCTGGAGCCCTAGGCGCCCCTTACTAAAATTTTCCACTGCAACCACCATCTCTGTGGGTGGTTGCAGTCCGGGGTGGTTCTCCACCATCGTCACGATGTCGCGGAGGGTGCGGATCAGGTCCGCTTCGGTTACGAGGTGGGCCCATCGGTGGCGGTGCCGCTCTTCTTCCTCTCCGCAGGACTCCTCTTCCGGGTCCTCTTCGATCGGAGTGTCCGCGATTAGTTGCTTAATTAGATCCATGGCCGCGATGGAACTAGATGGCTGGTTTATTGTTGGCTGTGGTGCTGCTTAGTGATCGCTGTGGCTGTTCGACTGTTGGGGCTTACTAACTAAATTAGTGCCCAGCCGAGCCCATTAATACATTCGACCTGTACCCTTTACTGTGTCGTTGTCCTTCTTCTCCTGTCCCCTCCCCTTCCTGTTCCATTTGGAATGCTTGCTGTTAGCGTATTCTTACAGACCGGAATGACCTTTTTCGATACTTGTCAACAATTGTCTCCGGTTCTTTGGGGGTCTGATTTCGTCTGGGTACCTCCGCACGCCACTACGTAAGCGTGTACGACACCTTTCCCGGTTCCTCCGCCGTTGCGATAATTGGCGGTATCGGCCCTTTGGTTCCGGCGGCTTCAGTCTGCGGCAAGAAAAATTGTACCGTGGGAACCCTCTCTTTTTGGCGTCGGACGCGTAACTTGCATACCCATGTCAGCACTATCACTCCCACAAAAATAGTCCCTAACACGGGGCCCGTAACCCATGGGTTCTCCAATGGCGCGTAAACAATGTTTTGCAACGTTGTCCTTTGATGCTCCAGTTCGTGAGTTTTGACCCCCAACTGGAATAATTTTCTATGTTCGGCAAACGAGAGCTTCGCTGTTGAGATGTTTAATGTGTGCCATTCGTCCACTTTTATTTCCGCTAAGCTTATTTTCGGTAGTTGCAGCCCAAAATTGATAGGTAAAAGTATTTCCTCATTTTCCGATTCTTCTCGAAAATAAATATCGATACTTTCAGTGTGAACTGACATGTTTCGAGTTAATTGGATTATACCAGTCCCATGGATTAATTGCTGAGTAGTGCTTTCGTTTACTTTGGTTGTCAAAGAGATTTTCTGTGGAACAAAATACATCCATTTATTAATTTCCCACGTTTCTACCCACAAGTCCTGAGTGATCTGCACTTCCCTATGTTGGCAATTATGTAAACTTTTGTTGTTCATCATTGCAGGGAAACAATCCAAACTATTTTCTAGATTATGTTTCGCCCGGCCCACGTTGCACAATCTTAGGTTGTCTAACGTCGGACACTTGAACCACTCGTCTTCGGTGAGAATGTACCCTAGCGGTTCGTCGAATCTTTTGAGCAGAATGTTCTTTGCTAGATCGGTTAGTGTCAGCGTATCGCCAGACAAACTTGAGGATATGGCGCCCTTGAGAGTTTGATAACTGTTGCTCTCTACTATGGGTACTTTTAGGTGAAGCACGATCGTACCTTGTTTTGTGGGGCGATACCTTGCTTAATTAACCCGAAAATGTTACTATTGATCTCTCCGCTTCCCTTTCGAGGAAACCCAATGTGAGCGGGTAAGGAGCGTTCAATGCGCTCTAGTTCGGCTACAAAATTAAGCGGATCCACCAGTGTAAGGAGGTCGGAAAGGGTTAATTTTTGTCCCATTAAAACGTTGAGTGAAATTCTTTGCATGCGATGGATGTTGTCGACTAATTGTTTAATCCATATGTGGAGTTTTAGGAGTTCCTGTTCCATCCGGATCATTTGTCGATGGTAGTTTACGTCTTGAATTCCTTCCCTCCATTCTACTCGGGCTACTTCAAGAGCCTTATCGTTTTGACTCATTTTCTCGTCGATTATTTTCGTTGCATTTGCCACCATGTCGTACAAAGCTGTGACGACTCCAACCTCGCCTTCTAAACGGCGTTTGAGGGATTCTTCGTTACACCTCAGCTTATCCAGGTTGGAATCAAGGCGGGATCGGTCTTCCGAATCCATTGCCCCCAAATACGGCCATACACTTCTCGTAAGTCGACGAGGGAACAAGCCTTGTTGCAAAACTTGTTTTTCTCTGATCTTGTGGTATCCCTGGTATAAATTATCAATTAGCCCAACACATTTATCGGTGGAGATTAGCTGGCAAGTGTGGTTGAAAAGTACTGTGGCCGCCTGTAAGGAATCAATTTCCTTATTAAGCTTTTCCCAATCTATATCCACCTTGAAACGTGCAGTGCCTCGTGTTATCAAGGTGTCTTCCAAACGTATCGTATACAATTTTCCTCCTTCTTCGGCCGTGGTTAAGGCGAAGGTGAGCCTGAGGGAGAGAGGGGAGAGTGGCAGAGTAAGCTTCTTGTTTCGCACAGCCGCTTTCTTATCGTATTTTTTTAGTCTGTTATTGTGGACCCTCTCTAGTTTGTTACCATTCTTGATGATTGAAGTTTCGTTGCTCGGGACGTCGACAATGATAAATGGTCCCTTCCAACTGTTTTGTAGCTTTTGTCCCACTCCCATTGGGTTTGCATGTAACAAAACCTTGTCTCTCCACATTGGCTGCCACATTTTACACGTTTCTACCACTTGTCGGTTCTGTTTCTTCTTCAGTGATGGTACTCAGTACGCACATCACAAGTACCTATCACACCGTCACGGTCGCCATGTGGTGGAAATACGGAGAGAGAGAGGGACGGTATACCTTTGGCCGCTTGGGGGCGATCGATGTCGCCACAGATTTTTATGCACCCTCAGCATTGGCTTACTGACCCAACTATGGCCATTCTGACTAGTGGACTCTGGTTTCGTTTACGCTGGACACATCGTCGCGGAACTTACGCGTTTAAACTTTGATTCAGACTTAGCGCAAATTAGTCACGGGCGGACTCTGCTGACCGGACAGCATGGAAACACTTAAGGAGTTTCCCGAATACACGGTACGGAACGTTGGGAGGCATCGGGCCTTACCTTGGGTAGGGGGACTCCGATGTTCCAGGAGAAGTCAATAAATTAACACGAAGTTTATCTATGAGCATCTCCGATGAACTGGCTCTGTTGTCCAATTATCGGTTCTTTATTTATAGGAAGTTTTGGGGTGGTTTTACAAGGTGACGTCAACTCTTGCTTTGATTGGCTAATGAGAATCAGGTGGTCTTTTACGTCCGGGTTGTCTACGCTGCAACTTGAGTGTTTTTGCCTCTTGTTTACCAACTAGCCTGTTGGTTAAACCTGCGTATGCTGACCTACTTGGCTGCTCACACTATGGCGAGTAGTTCCTTCTCTGTTGTGCAATAATTTTCCTAAGATTTGCTCAGAGTGCGCGATGCGTAAGCTATCGGTTTGTCTTTGCCTATCATATCCTGGGATAAAACCGCACCTAGGGCAACCTCGCTAGCGTCTGTTGTCAGAATGAAATCCTTCGTGAAATCTGGATTTGCGAGAATAGGATCCGTTGTAAGTAAATATTTATATTTGTTAAAGCAGTTAAGCTTATCGGGTGTAAACACAAACTCCGAATCTTTTCAAAGTAGCAACGTTAATGGTTTGATAAGTTTCGCAAAATCTCTAATGAATCTTCTATAGTATCCCAAGGTTCATAGGAACTGTTTGAGATCCTTCGTGTTTTTCAGAACTGGCCAATTTTTTATCACAACGACCTTGTCGGAATTGGGCTTTACTCCCTCGTTAGTGATTGTTTGGTCTAGGAACTGAACTTTCTTTTGAAGGAAGAAACATTTGTCTAACTGAATTGTAAGCTTCGCTTCTTTTAGCTTTTGCAAGATTTTTCTAATGTCCTTAGTGTGTTCTTCAAATGAGCTTGAATATACGATAATGTCATCCATATAGACAAGGCAGCATTTTCCTATATATTCTCTTAGGATGGTATCCATGACCCTTTGGAAGGTAGCCGGGTTGTTTTTCAGCCCAAAAGGCATTCGAGTAAATTCGTACTTGCCCTGACTAACTCAAAAAGCTGTTTTTTCTCTGTCGTTTTCGTCTAACTGTACATGGTAGAATCCCGATACTAGATCAATTGTGGAAAAGTAACATGCTCGGCCTAATTTATCTAGTTTTTCGGTAATGTCTGGGATTGGGTACTCATTCGAGATGGTTTTAGAGTTAAGTTTTCGATAGTCAACAAGGCGGTATTTTTTCAAACCCATTGCATTTTCCTTTTTCAATGCTATCCACACTGGAAACGTGTACGGTGAAATAGACTCTTGGATAATACCGTCGCGAAGCATTTTCTTCATCTGATTCTGTATCTCTGTTTCAAATAGTTGAGGGTATCTATACGATTTTGTGTGTACCGAATATTGTCTACAGTCTTAATTTTGTGTTTTATCTTGTGGGTGAATGACAGTGTATCGTCCTCATAATACAAAGCTTCTGAATTTCCTTTCAATAGATTCTTATTTGCTTTCAATTCGTATCCTGCTAAGGTGTCGGTCTTGAAATCAAACTTGTTTGTACTCTCGATTTTTGGGCCTCCCGATTCAATGTACCCATCGCAATTAAATTCAATTTCGTTCGCGTTTATCTCAATGTTTACGTTTGAATTATTTCTCACTGCTACTATAGCTCTATTTTCAATACTGTTGTAAATACCGGGAAGGATTGAAAATTGCCTTAGTTGTATTTCATCGTTTATGATGAAGTCACCTTCCGTTTCTATCGCTATTGAAATAAATCGACTTTCTTGGGCTTTTAAAGTGCATGTCTCTTGTGTGAGGTGCATCTTCTCGAGGTGGAATATTTTCCTTCTTATTTTGAGAGTATTTTGCCTATATCCAGTGAAGCGTATATGTCTGTTAAAGTTTCGTACCCTATTAAACCCAT
>KE523925.1:0-29174 GCA_000441895.2 Anopheles sinensis | reverse complement strand
ATTAAACCCATGAAAAAGTTGTGAAAATCGAAAACATAGAATTTAATCTTTTTATATATATTGAATTCGTCAAAAGATGCTGACTTCGAATAGGGTGTTTGCCATTAATGTTTTCAAGGAAATATTTTTTCGGTTTTGCAGTTCTGCAAATTCACGTGAGCAGATGAAATATAATTTTTGCTAGCGCCTGTATCAATTAAGAATTTAAGGACTCCTTTAATTGTGAATATTTCTAAATAGGAAATAAAACTATTGTTCATCAAAGCCCTTCCTTTTTTTCTGATCCATGTGAATATTTAGCTCATCCAGTTCAGTATCGTTTGTAGATTCAAAATGTTCGACATCGTTGCTATTTATCTGCATTTTAGAGTTTACGGATCTCATCGATGCGTCACTAGCCGTACTTTGTTGAGACTTATACTTTCCAGATAATGGTTTTGAACTTTGACCTATCTTCCGTTGTCCGTACGACGTTGACGGTTTGTCGAATGTACCTGACATTTGTTTTCGATCTTCTATCGGTATGCGTTCTAACTATTTTCTGTAAACAGCGTTCGTGTACTCTTGCGAGATTCAATATGCTTCGTCGATATTTTTTGGGTTACTACATCTAACATAGGAGGATAATGTTCTCTCGAGGCCATCGATGAAGCGTCGGTCACCGCGGTGATTGCTCTTATTTTCGATGCCACGCTTTTCAAATTATCATAATATTCTAGCAGGCTGTTATTGCCCTGTTTTTTATAAAAAATGGTTTGTAAATGGGAGGCTAAATCCCTTTATCCTCAAAAAAGTTTGGCAAAACATCTTTGATTTTGGGCCACGTGCTAACATTACCGACAGCAATAATTGCTTCCCTAGCTTCCCCGAATATTTTGCTTTTCGCTGCCCTTGCTAGTAAGTCGTAAATCGCACTGTTTTTATATTCGTTAAATAGTTGTAATGCATTCTCCACGTCCACAATCCACGCGTGAGTTTCTTTTTTGTCCATCGTAAGTGGGTATGTAGCGAATACTATCTGGCGTTCTAAAATTTAGCACGGAATCGTTTGACCTCGCTTTCAGGCTATCCATTTCCCTTATTAGTTCGTTTTGAGCGTTAGTGTGTTGCCGAATGTGCTCCAGCAACTCTACCTGATTATAGTTCTGCTCCATTGTTTGTTTAACGCACTCTACTCACGGCCGGAATATTTTTCTGCTTCCTTTGGTGCTGCACCACGTGCTCTGGAACGTTGGGAATATTTCGCTGCTTTCGCTGCTTGGTTGCGTTTTGTAGACCGATGGTCAGGGCGTTTCTTCCGGATCTGCTGCTTCCTTCCGCAAGTCCTCTGATATTTTCTCAGGGATGGAAACATCCGAGATAGGATGACGTTGTGCAGGGTTCCGGTTGGAACGGTTATCGGCTGCGCCAGTTGTGAGATTAATCCTACTCGTTCGAGTTCTAGGCGTTAACTGCCTGTGTATTTCTAAGTGCTTTCGCTTAACGACTAGCACGATACAATATGACAACTATCTTACGCCGCGCAAACTTATCTATTATACTAACTTACTACTACCAGTTACACGTACGTGCCGCACCGTGCCGTATCGTAATTGTAAACGGTTACGGGTGCGTTTAAAAAAAAACTCATGAGTCAAATTCGAACTGAATTAAATTGAACTTAAGCTAATGGGTTGGAGCTACTCTCCGCGGTCCTAACTGTTGAATTGGCGGTTTCCAATATCGGTCTGTTGCTGGGTGGTGGTCAATGACACCGCTTACGGTGCGTGGCATCAATATCGTCGCTGGTTGCCGTATGCTGGTCGGTGGCACCTGATTCTGCTTACAAGGCGCTTACGTCGAGGTATATACAGTGTGCAGCAAGTAAAATCGAACGCTCGTAAAATGAGACGGTCTGCCGTCTTTTCGCAAGCCTACAGCATTCCTGAAACCGAATTTCGACCTTCTACGCATACATTTCTTTTCAATAACTCTTTCACTATGAAATTAAGTTGAAAACGAAATCAAAATCGATTGTTCCACTGAGATATGGCCCGAAATGTGCGCGAAGACACGAAAAGGGGACACGCAAGTAAAATCGGACAGGTAGGTTTCTTTGGCGTCTGGTGTACTTTAAGTGACCTAGGTCATTCTAACATCACAATTATGAATTGGCCACTGTTGTTCTTTATAGAAGCAAGGTAGACAACAAAATAAAGAAACTAAAGTATTCACATTTTTAACGGAAACAACAGTATATAATAATAACGCCCTGTGTAAGTAATAACTTCGTTGTAACATAAAGTATAAAAAAATATAATTTTATTTACGACTGCTCTACTCTGAGGTCGGGAAAGAACTGATTACAAATTAAAACCTTAATTCTATCGATCAAGCCGGTCCGACGAATCGCGATGTCATCATTTTTCCGGTTACAGGAAAGGCGGCTTGCGTCGGCTGCTTCGCTGGTTCGGAAGCGCGTGGCCTGCATCGTCAGCGATTCTGCGGGTCGCTAGCCTCGGTGTGTGCCACGTGACCCGATGTCTGCTGTGTAACTTATGTGGTTCTACGACGTTGCGTATTGTCTCTGCCGAAAAAGATTGGTTATTGAACGTAATGGAGCAGTTTCTGAATCTTATGAGAAAATTCCCGTTGATTGTTCTGTTATCTGGACCACTAAACTTCAACGAACTTGATTTTGTGTTGTTTATCAGAACTGTTTCGTCTTCTTTTAATACGGTTCTGGTGGTATTATCTATTCTTGTTTTGCATTGGATGTTCTTGCCCATTACAAGATTGGCGATACATTCATCTGTTAATCTTCTTATGTTGGTTGGCTGTTGCACGTATTTGTTTGGTTCAGAGGAAACGTACAGCTTATCTATTCCCTGCATGTTCACTGTCGGTAGTTTTTCTATTATTGTATCGTTGACTACGGTGGAGTAGATTTGAAGAATATTGTAGATTTCTTCATCCAGCTTTGGGATTTGTTAAATGTATAAGAGATTATCATCGTCTAGCGCAATCCTGGGTCTTATCAGCTTCAATGCCTCGTCGGGAATTGTTATGTTTGTTCCTTGTTCTGTGAGAAGTAATCTTATAGTGTTTACTTCGTGTGTGGATAAAAGTTTGCTGTTTACTATTGAAGCTTTGGTCCAGATTATCGTTTCCTGAATTTCTTCTAAGATGCGATTGATACTGTCAATGTTTATGCCCATTGTGATTGCTTCCAGTTCATTGATTATAAATTCATTATTCGTTTCGCCAAGGATTCGTACGGCATCGGAAAGAACACGTATCCTTTTGTCTGATTGTAGGTTAACTACGGCCTGTTGGTTGTTGCCGTCGATCAACTTATTCATTGTTTTGTTGATTATACTGAGGTCTTTTGCGTCGGGGCTACCACCAATCCATTTCCAGGTTGTTCCGATGACATCGATGCTCCTAGCTATTCTGGTTTCACTCGCTTCTAGCTTTTGCCCTAATGACTTCTTTCAGTGGACCCTTGATTCTCTCGTATGATAGGCTTGTAAGACTGCTAACTGTCTTTTCTAGGTCTGTTATATTGATGGGGTGAATCATGTTAATGTTTCCATTCTGAATTCTGCATGCATGAAATCTGCATGTTAAAACCAACTATTGGTTGATCACCTAGGTTTATAATTTCAACGTTGGATGCATTTATGATCGGTAGAAGGTAAAGGAAAATTTCCACGAGGATGAAGATCTGAAAAGATTAAATCTATGAATTTCTCTTCCTTCTTTTTGTTTTATTTTTATGTCTTTTTATGCCTCTATTGTTTTTAAATGTGAGATTTTTAACATCGTGAATGTTGACTGGTTTTGCTTTCGGATCTAATTTTTTTCGAATGTTTGGTATGACGAAAACTTCATCATTTTCATTAAGAGTGGGAGGATCTCCTTGGTTTCGTTTCTTTTCAACTGTGTTTGTCTAGCATTCTCCAAGTTTGTTTTTACTTTTTCAAAAAGTTCGTCTGTATTTGGACGATATTCGTTTCTACGGTTAAAAATAATTTCGTTTGGTGTGTATTTTGTTGAAGAATGTACTGAATTGTTATAAAGTGAGACTGACATTAACATTTTTCCAGACGTGTGTAAATCACGAAATTTATCTTTGTTTGTATTCAAAATTTCAATAATGGTTGAATGCGTTTTCTCAACCTGGCCATTTGTTTCAGAGCAAAAGACGTATAATAGTTCTACGTTTAAGTTGTTCAAATATTTTTTTAGCTGGAGAGATTGAAAAGTCTCGTGATCTGTTATAATATGGGCCGGAATATCTAACGATGTGAAATATTGTGTTAGTGCACTTTGTACATCTGTTATGTTTTTAGGTGCCATTGGGATTAGTTGGAGGTGTTTAGAAAATGAGTCTACGAGGGATAGAAAATTACATCTATCTATTTGAAAAACTAGGTTTTGAGGCCAGGTTCCTGGCCCGTCGGAAATTCCTATCTCCCCTTCTGTTCTATCGAAGGTTCGAAGCTTTTCACGTTCCACGTGCCACTTTTCACACTCGAGCAAACAGGACACCCGCCTCTTCATCTGCACCGGTGTAAACATACCGGTGTTCGAGTTGCAGCTGCGAAAACGCATTAATTCGTGCGTTAACTCTGCCAGCCAAATTGGCTAGCTCCTGCTACCCGTCGTGAAAATACAACGGTGCTTACGCAAGACACTCCAGTTAAAAAAGCCTATGACAAAATATGGCTTGGATGGGAACCAGATATGCCCCCGTTCCTGCTCAATTCAGTGTTTGATCCTGGCTTAAATGAGGCTGTCATTGACATAAATGCAAAAGCATTGTCGTGAATGCAAAAGAAGCTGGAAGTTTTCTGCAGACAGTTGCACCATATTGTACCAGTTTCTGTAAAAACACAGTACATGCAGGTCCTGCTACCGATGAGCTGCTCTTTCGCCACTTGTTAAAGCGCCGGGTTTTTAAACTCCTGCTACGCATGATCATTCAAATTAGCAGATGTGATGCGATTTGTGTATTGTTCCGGCCGTAAAGGAATATGAGGGAGAGGAAAAATAACCGTTTACGTATGTGGTGGGACGTAAGGGCTTCCTATACGTCTATCTCGTAGTGCGTATAGAATGTATCACGAAATGAAAGTTATAAAAAAAATTTCACTGGCGAAGTAACACTTGTTCACTACACTTACTGAAAAGGTAATAAAAAAAATGATACTTACAGTCGAGATGGGTCGCGGTTCGTGTCAACTTAGCCAGGTTCTGGATGTTCGAAGTACAGGGGGATCCTCAACTCCTCGGCGGAATGTGGCGGTTCCTTTGATGCTCCGGATGCTTGCGCGGGATCACTTCAGCTAACATTATGGGGTTTCACTCTTCCAACTAATACTTTGCACATAACACTCCGGACGGCTGCGCCAATTATGTGTTGAAGACACAAGTTTAGGTTTTAAAAAAAGACTTAATTTTATTTCCTATTCTTTATGTTCTCATCACTTGAGTTCTGATTAATAACTAATTGTTCCTAAGCTTGCTTTTCCTGGCTGTCCCTAACTGGCCCTATCTGTGAGTGTGCACGAACTGCTGAATCGGCGTCTGGTGCAGCCCGTGGGAACCGGTGGTGCGCGCGTTGGTGGTTCTGCTGAGATAGTTTAAGCTGGATTGCGTTTTGTAGATACCACATGAAAATTTAGGTCCAATTCATCATCGGATTCGATGTCTGATTTTGGATTTTCTGACTCTTCATCTTCGGGTGTTATTTCGTGATTATTAATGGTCTTCCTGTTTAGTGTTAGTCAGCTTCTGGTTGTCGTTGCGTCCATTGCTTCGGAATCATTCCGTTCATGGTGTAGGGTTTCTGGCCTAAATGGTTTTTTACCTTGATTAAAATGGGATCGGTGTTGTTGTTGGGATTTTTCGTAGGGTTTAAAATCGGGTTCTCTATTTTTATGATATTTTTTTGTTTCAGATGCCATGCTTCGCGCTGTCTTTTCTTTAGATTTGAATTTACACAGGAATGCGTAGGCATCCTCTGTGTCTTTTGGTCTGGCTGCTTGACCGTAGCCGAAGTATGGCTCGCTCAACCCTGAAATGAAAACTGCCAGTGCATCTTCTTCAATGAACGCATTTATGACGTCCCAATTCTTTCTGTAACTTTCGTTTTGTTTGGCCAGATTCTTGATGCTTTGTACTATTTCTTTTGATTTGTGGTAGTACTTTGCCACACTCATTCCTTCCGTCATTATAAATTGCCATAATTGGCATTTATACGTAGACAACTCCTGGCGGTCACCTAAAGCGTTGACCAAAATGTCTTTCACGCTACGGAAGTCGTCCGGGTTACCGGCAAGACATATTATGTTCTTTGCTTTCCCCTGTATTTTGTTAATCACAGCGGTCACATACATCTTGAATTGCAGTTGTGTGACAGGCGCCTCGAGCGCATCGAGGGTTTCTTCAGCTGTCGACAACCAGTGGTTTAGCTGTTTTGAGTTGCCGTCAAATGTCGGCAGCATTTTTATTGGGTCCGGAATTTTAAAAAGGTGTTCTACGTTGCGGCCCTGTGAACTGTTCAATGTTTGTTCCTGTGACGGGTTGGAGCCCGCCTGGTTTTGGATTTGCGCGAAGAGGGAAGAATGTTCCTCTTGCTTCGACGCTAGATTTTGCATCAACGCCATGAGCGTTGCCCTTTGTTGGTGCATTTCCTCGAGCGTCATGTTTGTCTCGTTCAGAGACAAGTTGGACAAAGAAGGAATATTTCGTATTGGAATGTGTGCAAACTCTCCCGATTCAATCGAGGTCACACTTTCTTCCGAATCCGAAGAATCGCAGTTGCTGTTTCTGATTCCTTTGAACAGGTCGCGAGTTCTTTCTAAGGCGGTTCGCCTTCTGGGTTCTTTTGACATTCAGAAGTGAAGTTTTCTGAGTCAGACGTTCTCTTAGAACTCGTCTAAACTCCCAAAATAGCAATTCTCTAAGAACTTTGCGTATTTTGGCTAGGAAAGAGCTTCTCTAAGAACGGCTTTTTCCAGAAGAGAATTTTTTTTGTTTCGTTTTGAGTCCGACGTTCTCTTAGAACTCGTCTAAACTCCCAAAATAGCAATTCTCTTAGAACTTTGCTAATTTTGGCTGGGAAAGAGCTTCTCTAAGAACGGCTTTTCCCAAGTGGAAGAATCTTAATCGGCAACAAATTTGTCACTTAGTGATAACTTACCTGTTTTGCTGTCGTGGTTGTAGTTGTGGTCGCGGGTTCCTCTGGTCCGTGTCGTGCGGCGAAGCCTCAACTCTGATCACCCCTCTACGATGAAATCGGATGCTTTCACTAATGACTTGTTACTCGCGGGCCTACTCTAATGCCGATTTACGAATCCGTACTTTTGCACTGTTTTTCACTTCACTGGTACCAGCCCGGACGGCTGCGCCAAAAATGTTACACGGTTACGGGTGTGTTTAAAAAAAGAATTTACTTATTGCTTGGTGACTTGCCACCTCAAGCTTCAAATTAGAACTGACTGAATTTAACTTATGCTAATAGGTTGGAGCTACTCTCCGTGGTCCTAACTGTCGAATCGGCGGTTTCCGATATCGGCCTGTTGCTGGGCGGTAGTCAGTGACACTGCTTACGGTGCGTGGCATCAATAGCGTCACTGGTTGCCGTGTGCTGATCGGTGGCACCTGATTCTGCTGACCAGGCGCTTACGTCTATACGTCATATATATACTACTGTGTCCGAAAAGTAAGGTGACATTGGATGTCAAATTTCGCGCACCAAAAGAGGCCTATTGATTTTATTTTGCTTTTGTCAATATGTATGTTTTTGACAGATCAGCTAAGTTTCAAGTCACAACATCAACCCGGCTAGGAGTGACAATTTTTTTTTGGAGCTGCGCTAAGTGTTTTTGGCCATATTGACCATATCCAAGTTTGTGGAGCAGCGCGCATGTATCGAATTTTGTTTGCGCAATGCAATAAACGCTGCCGAAACATTACGAATGTTACAAAAAGCCTTCGGGGAAGAATCTATGTCAAAGAAAAATGTGTACAAATGGTACAGGGATTTCAAGAATGGCCCTGAGAAGATCGAAGACGAGAACCGTCTGGGGAGACCATCAGCCTCGTTCAACGACGCCCACGTCCTCCAAATCAAGGATTTGGTGGTCAACAATCGTCGGTTGACGACACGAGACCTTTCGGAAAGTGTTGGGATTTTCAATGCCTCGGTCAACACCATCTTGAAAGATGTTTTGGGGTTGGTTTTTGCACCACGATAATGCGCCCTCCCATACGGCCATCATTTTAAGGGAGTTTTTCGCAACAACTGGCACCCATAATGTTCCGCAACCGCCGTATTCGGCAGATTTGGCACCAGCCGCCTTCTGGCTGTTCAACAAGCTAAAACGGCCGCTTCGGGGACACCGTTTTGACACTATAGAGGAGATAGAAGCCGCAGAGATGGCGGAACTAAAGGACATCCCAGCATCCGCGTTTTCCACCTGCTTCGAGGAGTGGGAGAAGAGGTGGAAGAGGTGCATTGCATCGGAAGGGGATTACTTCAAAGGTGAAGACCTTCATTTGGCCTAATAAAAACACCATTTAAGAAAAAACGCAAAGTCACCTTACTTTTCGGACACAGTAGTATATATATTAGATCTTCCTTCATGACCGTGGGAGCGCCCAGCTGTCATTAGTTCGAAAAAGTTTTTGCCTCATAAATATATGAAAATGCAACATGAAATTATAATAATATTAAAAACTAATTCTCTGGTTAGGTTAGTTTTTGCCTGGTTGTCGAAACCCGACTGTTTAATAAATTTTATAAACAAATTAAATCGACAAAAGTTGTTCTAAAAAAGTGTGCTAAAACTGCTTGGCAGTCAACGTGTTAACTAGTCACATTTGATGCTCCAGACTGAACAATGATTGTGCTTCTTTTCTTTAGTAGACTGATAACTGTTACTAGCATAAGTAAGATCATTCAGGATAAAGAACCTAGGCTAGTGATTTTATATTTTTAACACGTTCCGTACCGCATCACCCAAAAATGGGTGACGGCAACAATGCCCATCAGCCCTTTACACTTACATAGTAGTTGACTTTTTTAGTAGTAGACTATAAAAATAGCTGAAAAGTACCCTTTGGGAAGCCTAGTTTTTGCCTAGTTTCAGAAAAAAAATTTTACTCAGGTAAACATGGTACACATACTGCTTACATAGGGGCATGGGTTTAAATTTCACACATCTGGAGGAAATCTAATTTTACCCATTATTTGCTGTTCTCCTTTGTTAGCAAACGTATTGACAATTCCTAGCTCAAAGGTATTATAAATTTCTTTGATTGATATAAAGTAGTTCAAACGTTCTTACTATTGATGGATGTCTTTGGTTTTCCCATTCAACTTCTATCATGAGCTCATTGCTTCTTCGCCGTACTGAAGAGGCTCTCTTCTTTTAGGTGGGTGTCCGTGGTTTTCCCCATTTACAATAAAATTGGGCATCTGTGGCCCATTCGCTATTCTTGAGCGGTATGTAGTTTCATTTTCTTCACGTGCTAATCAACAATGGGGTTCGAATGGTCTCAGTGCCCATTGAACCAAGTGCAGAGATCGACGAGGCATCAGGCAGAATGGTTCTTCAACTCTAAAACTATAAGAGTAGACTTCGAACGAAGGAACACCCTAGTGAAACGCGACGGGTACTGTTACGATGTTACCTCAGACACTTCCAGATCGAAATTCCTGACCTTTATTAAACATTTACGTGTTCTTGTATACAAAATCAACCCGGTAGCTTTCGCCTCACCTATCCACAATTTGGCCATCACCATACCCAAGCCTCCGCTTCGTCTTCCGCCGTTGTTGGATGGCGTCATTCCTTGATGCCCGCGATTCTTCAGTCAGGTGTTGGTCTATCGTTCAATTTCCGCTGTTTCAGGTTGTCATCAGTCGCCCTTTGTTTTGTCAACATAATTACCCCTCCCAACTCCTAACTGGGTCAACCAATCTCCTGTCCGGTGTCATACGATTCTTCCGGCCGGTGTGTGGTAGGCTCTGTGCTGCATCTCGCTGAAGAGGAATGTTCGGCAGTTTTTTGCAAAGTGAACAGCGCTGCCGCGTTGCGTTGCTATTTTTGTTGAATCGATGTTTTGAGCTTAAAGATTCATTTGGGGTCGGTTAGTTGGCTTCCCAACGTCGTTGTTTACGGTCTTTGCTGGCGAAATGGACGTGGTTGGTTAGAGTTTGGCGGCTTGAGATGGGATGCGGCTGGTGTTGCCTATTGGCCTGTTGGGCCAGTTGGGTCGCTCATCTCCCCAGACTTATTCGAGCTCAAAGACTTATCTTGAAGTAGGAGCTCTGAGCTAGATGCACGGTGGTGTCTAGCGACACGACTAGTTCTATAGCTGGTGTCCATGTCCTGTGGATCGCTGCATCCCCTCACACTTGATTTCATTCGTCATTCTATATTTTGATGCTGTCGTCATCCTTCCTTCCTTCCTTCCTTCATTAGAGATGTTTTCACTGCTGTTGCTGGGATTACGCTTTTGCTGCTCCTCACGCTGGATTTCACTCTCTTCATCACGAACTCTCAATTTCCTGTTCAACGTGGTAGCTCTAGTACCTTCAAAGCTTGCTTTTTCGCATTTACTACGGCGAATCTGTAACCATGCTTTAAACACTTCAGCACTATGATTACTGTTACTTAAACGGCCAAAATGTTCAGTTTGAGCTCGTGCGCTTGGTATGCATTTCCTGGTTTTGTGCGATAGTAATGTCTTTTGTGCCCGACACTTCAGATTCCGGTTTTGAGGTTTTTCCTCCCACTTTGTAGTAGAAATTCTCAATTATTATTTTTTTGCATTTCATCCACAATTTTCTTCTGAAAATATAGTTTGTTCTTTCGGATCTATTCGGACCTTTGAAATCTTTTCTTTCGAGTTGTTCCCGCATGTGCCTTTTCTTTCAATTCCCCTACGAATTCAATCAGTAAAAGTTCAAATTTTGCTTACTTAGTTTGAGGCTTCTACCTCTATCTATTTTATTAAAAGTTTGTACTGGCAGTTTGCCAGTATGGCGGAGAGCTGTGGCAAATTGATGATGCCCCGGTTGTAACGCCTAGCCGCCTCGTTGTCGCTGCGTTGTCGCTGTATCATACCTTCCCACGGTGCGAGTGCCCTTGCGGTTACCACTCGATTTTTCCGGTTAGCAATTTCCCTCAATGCGAATGCCTTTTCGGTTACCATTCGATTCATTGCTGCCAATAACTGTGCTTATGCCAAGCACATTTGATTCCATAACGGTGTTAGTTGTAAACTTGACAGTGCATCGTTTACCGCGTGCTTTGACACTGTTTTTTCACACATCAATTTTGTAGATTGTTTTTAACTTTTGTTTTTCTTTCGTTTTACTTTACTTTGGCACATTGTGTCCGTTTCACTGTTTTATTTAGAGAGCCTCAAAAGTCGCTCTGCACTACGTTTTGCTTGTGCAACTAACAGTTTGTAAATGCACTTCACTACTCTTTTTAAAAGCAGTATTGTTACCAATATGATAAGCAACGTTATTTTGACGTCTTGCGTTATATGGTGTTCTGTATGGACCTCCTGATTTTGTATAATGGTGAGGTCGTTATTACCGTTCACCTCGGCTTTGGGTTTAGATCCCCATGAACCCATTTTGTTAAAAATATTGTTCGTAAACCTTTGTAAATTTCCTTTTCGAACTGTAGGTAGTCGGTGTCCGATACGTTTTGGTTTTTCCACGCTTGGTCAGAAAAACTTTTTCACTCTTTACTTTTGCACCTTTTCACAATGCTTCTTCTTGGTTTGGACGAAAACGGTACTTCTATGGTGGTGAATTTAGCTGTATAGCATAAGTATGCTACACCAGGAACACACGGATCAGGTCCGCTTCGGACCTGATGTGGCTCCAGCGATGGCGGTGGGCGAGCTCCTCCTCCTGGGCTGTTTGGCTGTTGGCTGTGGTACTGACCAAATTATTGCCCAGCCACGCCCATTTATACATTATTCCTGAACCCTTTACTGTATCGTCGTGATTCTTCTCCCGTCCCCTCCTCTTCCTGTTCCATTTGGAATGCATGCTTGTTGACCTTTGTTTCCGGTTTTCCGGGGGTCTGGGTGCCTCCGCGGGCCACAATAATTGGTTTTTGTCCTTTGATGCTCCAGCTCGTGAGTTTCTACAACTGGAATAATTTTCTCTACTCGGCAAAGGAGAGCTTCGCTGTTTAAATGTTTAAGGTACGCCATTCGTCCATATTTATTTCCGCTAAGCTTATTTTCGGGAGTTTTAGCCCATAATTGATAGGTTAAAGAATTTCCTCATATTCCGATTCTTCTCGAAAATAAACATCGATTCTTTCGGTGTGAACTGACATGTCTCGAGTTATTTGGATTATGCCGGTTCCAGCGATCAATTGTTCAGTAGTACTATCGTTTACTGGTTGTCCAAGCGATTTTCCGTGGAGCAAAGTACATCCATTTATTAATCTCCCACGTTTCTACCCAAAAGTCCTGAGTGATCTGCACTTCCCTACGTTGGCAATTATGTAAGCTTATGTTGTTCATCATTGCGGGGAAACAATCCAAACTGATTTCTAGGTTGTGTTTCGCCCGGCCCACGTCGCACAATTTTAGGTTGCCTAACGTCGGACACTTGATCAGCTCGTCTTCGATGAGAAAGTACCCTAGCGGTTCATGGAATTCGAGGAGTCCGCATACCCCTAGGCCATAATCCCGTTCGATCCTCTTTGATTTTATACGCTATGATCCTCTTTTCTTTAGTGTAAATTTTTGAATGGCTACTTGATAGTATACCTACTTCACGACCATAAGAAATTCTTTCATTTTGTATTCAGAGCTTGCCATTACGAATTCTTTCATTTCTCATTTCCTTCCGGAATCCCTTTGCTTTCGTATCGCTAAAGGCAGAGGGCTCTGTTTTTACTCGATAATTCTGTTTATACTGTTTACTGTTTGTTCTTTTTATTGAATTGTGTGTTTTTTCCATTTTCATTCATTTTTTCCATCCTTAATTTTATATTTTCCTACCCCTTTCTGTCAATTTTTTTTTCTTTCGGTTCCCCCAGTTTAGAACTGATTTGCGATTGTGTTTTGTGTTTTAGTTTGTTTTTTTTATTGGCAGTTTTTCCTCCCCCTTACTGCTCCATCTGCAATGACTCGCAGATGAGCGAGTAGTTTTCGTCCACTGCCTGGAGCCCGCACTACCTGGAGCGGCGTACATGGCGTACACTACCTGGAGCCCCAGGCCCCCAGCTCGATATTTCCTGATCGCGTCAACCATCCCAGTGGGTGGCTCTCACTCCGGGTGGTCCTCCACCAACTGGACCATTCCCAGGAACACACGGATCAGGTCCGCTTCGGACCTGATGTGGCTCCAGCGGTGGCGGTGGGCGAGCTCCTCCTCGCACGGGAACTTTTCGGATTCCGTCTCCGGATCGTTGAGAGAACGGGAGTCCGCGATGAACTGCTTAATCTGGTCCATGTCGGCTGTTCGGCTGTTGGCTGTTTGGCTGTGTTGGTCTTGTTGGCTGTTTGTCTGTGTTGGCTCGCTATGTTGGGTGAGGAATCGCTATGTGGCTGTTATTCAGGACTCCTCAAACGCCAGAAGGGCGGAGCAAACTCGCCTATCGCGAACCTCCATCGCGTTATGCACCTACACGGTGAAGCGAGTGGCCAGGCAGAAAGGCACTCTAAACTCTTAAACTCTAAAAGCAGATAAACGAACTACTGAATGAAACGCGACGCGTACTAAATCAACCCGGTAGCTTTCCCTTCAGCTTTCCGCCCCCTGGCCATCACCACACCTTAGCCCCGCTTTCGACGCTTCATCTTCCGCGTTCGTGGATGGACACATTCCTTAGTTTCCGCGATGTTTCTGCCAGATGTTTGGTCAACAGTTTCTCTTTCGCTCTTCCCAGTTTGTCATCAGCTGCGCTTCGGTTTATCAACACGGTTTATCGTACCATCATCATCTTACTTCCGCGATGCTCCCCTACTCGGTACATCAACATCGTAACATCAACTTCCTACTTCCGCGATGTTTTCTTAACTCGTAACTGGGTCAAGTTGGTTTTTTGTCAACTGCTTACGTATTGTCATGCGATCATGCGGCGGTTATGGCGTAAGTCTGACACCGCATTTCGCTGACGATGAGTTTTGCAATTCCGTTCCAAGCGCTGCGCTGCCGCGGTGCTGGTTCCGTCATTGGCTGTATTTTGCTGACACGATGTTTTTGCTGTTGCTTCGCGCTGGCAATGTATCATGCCAGGGCTTTTCCGGCTTTGTTGTTGTCGTGTAGCGGTTGGCGGCTTGAGGTGGGAGACGGCTGGAGTTGGCTAGCTGTTGGGCCAGCTGGGTCGCTGCATCCCCCCACATTTATTCGAGCTCGAGAACGGCCTAGAAGAGGGAGTTCTAGAGCTAGCTGCACTGAGAGGGCGCAGTTCAGCCTCGGTTGCCGGTGCGCTGTCGTCTCGAATATCATTATGGTGTCGTCTATGGTCAGGTCACCCTAAGTTGGTTGTCGACTGTCGGTGCGATGTCGTCTTCTGCTTCACGATCTTCTTGATCAGGGAATCCCGTGTAGCTACCCGTCCTCCATATCTCTGGATGCATGCTTGTCCGGATGGTTGAGAGGTCGGGTGCGCTTAATGGTTGCACACGATGAGCCGCTTCACGTTGGGGCTTTCGGGGAAGTCCTGCCCTTTGGGGTTTATATGCGCTAAGGAGTTGCGCATGGGTGAGTTGCTGCACGTTGGGGCTTTCGGGGAAGTCCTGCCCGTTGATGTCTGCAGGAAGTCACCTCAATTTTGCTTAATGCTAAGGTACTGTATTAATATTACATCGACAATTCTGCAGTTTGTCGTCTCTTCCTTATGTAAGCTTACTTATTCGTATTGGCCCATCGCGTTTTCTAGCGGTATTAAACTTCTAAATTCTTCTTGCTATTGCTGCGCGGCACTTGCCTACAGGGGGGTGTCTGTGGTTTGCCCCTTTACAATAATCTTGAGCATCAGTGGCTCCTTCGCTATTTTGAGCGGTATCTAACATTGTCCATTTACCTCGTGCTAATCAACTTTGGTTACCAATGGGCACTTGGGAGTTGAACCCAGTCCTGAAACATGTGTCGCGGTATGCTACTCCGCGTCCATAACCCATTCGATCGCCCTAGTAATTTCGCATCTGTCCCTACTGTCCCTAGCTTGAGCGTCTTGGGCTCCTTCGCTAGTTGAGCGGAATATATTCTTGTTCTCTGCCTTATGCTGATCCGCTGTGGGTTTTGATTGGGCACTGGGAGTTGAACCCAGCCCTAAAACAATCGTTGGTTGAAGGAATCCGGGAGTACGCATACTCCTCGGCCATTACCCGTTCGGTCCCCTAAGATTCACGCATCTGTCCCTAGCTGTCCCTATCTTGAGCAACTTTGGCTCCTTCGCGTTTTTGATCAGTTCGCTTGTTAACTGTGTGTCCCTCACTATCCCTACTTTGAGCATTTTAGTCTCTTTCGCGTTTCTTTTATCAGTTCGCGTGTAAACTGTATCTAGCTGTCCCTGTTTAGAGCGTCTTTTGCTCCTTCGCTATACTTGAGCGGCATCTTGTTTCGATTTTCTCTACCTCATAGGCTCTTCTCTGTTAATTCTTATTTTTCTAGACATTTTCCATTGTCATTAGCCGATTGGTACAGATTTCTTTATCCAATTTTTCTATGCAAACAATTTTATTTATTTATGGCGGATAAAAATGTGCCCTATCGGCTTCCTTCTTAGCACTCATTCTTACTCTCTCACTATTCCCTGTTTGTGGAGGGATTACTTCTAATTTCTAGCGAGTACTCCTTTTTTTCCCTTTACTTGCTATTCCTGTGCTACGAGACACAATTTGTTCACTACTTCTCCTTTTTTTCTTCCTCTTTTTTATGAATAATATAAAAATTAAATTCCATGGTGTAAGTAATACATGTATATATTTATGTAATGTTGTTCCCCTTTTATCATGAAATTCCCATTATCATGAAAACTTCCCCCTTTTTTTGTCCCTGCGAATCATTGCATTCCCTCGTTTTTTTTCTTTACTTTTTCACAACTAAACAGAATTAAATCCCATTGTGTCAGTAATATATATTTATGCGTTATTATTCCCTTTTTATCATGATAACCCCTTTTTTCTAATACGATCCATTGTATTCCCCTTTTGTTTCTTCCTTTTTCCCAACTAAAAATAATAATTTTTTTCTTTTTCTTTTTTGTTTAAGACACTTCTTGTTTATTCAGTAGTTTCGGCCTCAATGGCTTGGCAAATTATGTCATATAGACAATCGCCAATGATGGCCATTGCCTGTCTTATCTTCATGTAACCTGCTAAATATGTGTCGACCGCTTCCACCATTTCGGTCGATATCTTAATCTCCACCATTTCGGACTTATCTTAATCATCTAGCGGGTGTTGGTTGATTATGGTTAGAGTCTCCCGAAGGGACTCTACCATTTCTTCCTCCGAAGGGAGGCGTCTCCATCCGGGAGGTGCCTCCGACTCATCTTCCGAGGTCCCAGGGCTCCCGGGTGATGACTTCTGGAAGGCCTTCTCCAACTCCAGGGTGTCTTCTAAAATCTTGACGGCTGCTTGAATCTTCTCCATCTTAGAATTGCGATTGGTCAGCTTCGTCTGCCTTATTGTTCGGATTGCTTGTTTGATCTGAACTGACCAAAATGTTACCCAGTAACTCTATTTATACTGTTGTCTTCTAGCTGAACGGTTTGCCCCCTTTCCATGTCCTACCTTGTGCCACCGTACTTTGTTAGTGTATATTCAACACCCGGAACTGTTTGTGCTTGGGTTTACTAAACAGCTTCTCGAATTTCTCCAACTGTTTGCCATTTGTTTCGTTCTCTTGCGACGTTTCGTTCCTAACCACCCTGTTTGTGTACACTTCTTTCGGTTGTATCTTAACATCATGTAACCTCATTGACACCTTTGGCGTTTTTATATTTAGAACTTCCGTTTCGGATGCACTATGTTTTGCCCTTTCGTCGTCGATTTGGGTCATTTGCTCAGTTGCGTTGATTGTAACTTCCTCCGGCACCCGCTTTATTTCCCGGGCTGGTTCCAATTGGGGCAAGTAGAATTGGATTGTGGGCAATACACTTTTCCCCACGTGCCGTCGGTGTCGGTTATATATGCAGATCAGCAATATAGCTCCGATTGTTATGCCCACCAACGCCGGGCCCGAAACCCATGGGTTTTGCAGCGGAGCGTAAACAAAATTTTGCAATGTTGTTCTTTGATGGTCTAGATTGTGGACAGTGGCACCAAGTTGGAACAATTGACGCTGGTGATCAAGCGAGTGCTTTACGGCCGAAATGTTAATTGCCTTCAAACTATCCACCTTTATTTCCGCTAATCTGAAATTGGGAAGATGCGTGGGGTTCTCGGTAGGTAGGCTCATTTCCTGAGGATCTGCTTCCCTTTTATAATAAATGTATATACTATCCGTGTGTAGAAACATACCTTGGGTTGCTCTTATTTCCCCATTTCCTTGAATCTTTTTCTGTGTGTTGGTCTCGTTTAGAGGAATTGTCAAAACGACCTCTTTTGGGGAAAAATACATCCACAGTTGGGATACCCAAGTTTCCATCCACACATCGTGGTTAATGTGTACCCCCTTCCGTGTACAACTTTCAGTACTGCTACTAACTAACATGGAGGGGAAACAATCTAAACTTTTATTTAAGTGTAGTGGGGCAAGGCTCACGTTGCATATTCTTATCTCATCCAGCATTTCGCACTGGCTTAGCTCTTCCTCGGCAAGTACGTAACCTAATGTATCTTCATCTCTTTTGAGGATAATATTTTTAGTGAGCTCGGTTATTATCAACATATCCCCTTTAGCTGCGGCGATACGACTCCTTTAATCGTCCGGTATTTCCCATAATCTACTATGGGTACGTGAAAATGTATTTCGATTATGCCTCGGTTGATGGCAACAGCTCGTTGTTTAATTAGCCCCATTATTCTAAAATTTATTTCATCGTTAGACTTCCGGGGAAAACCGAGATTTAGGGGTAAGGAGTGTTCGAGGCGCTTCATCTCCTTCATGAATTCTACGGGCCTCACTATTATAATTAGGTCGGAAAGAGGAATCTTCTTTTTCACCAATGCGGTTAGTGCAATTCGCTGTTTGCGATTAATACCGTTCATCAATTGTACTATCCACAAATTCAGTTTTACCAGTTCCTGTTCCATCCGGATCATTTGTCGATGGTGATTCATATCTCGAATTCCCTCCTTCCACTCCTTCCTTGCTATTTGAAGTGCCTCGTTATTCTTTCCTAGTTTCTCGTCAATGTCCTTGGATGCATTAGCTACCATGTCGTATAGGGTGGTTGCCACTCCGACTTCACTTTCCAAGCGGCGCTTCAGGTTTTCTTCATTGGACCTTACCCTGTCTAGATTGGAGTCAATTCGGGCTCGGTCTTCCGAGTCCATTGCCCCTAGATATGACCATAGGCTTCTTGTGTTTCTACGTGGAAACAACCCTTATTGCATCAACAGCTGTTTTTTTTATTGTTAGGTACTCGTTTTGCAAATCATCGATTAGCCCGTTGCAAACGTCGGAAGACACTAGTTGGCAGGTGTCATTGAACAATTTAGTTACCTTGGCCTGCGATTCAATTTCCTGGTTTATTTTATTCCAGTCAAATTCGACTCTGAATCGCGCACATCCGCAAATCAGTAATGAGTCTCCCAAACGTGTTGTTTGCAAATTTCCTTCTTCTTGGGCTGATGGCTTGGCAAATAACAATCTGCAGAAGAGAAGGGTGAGTATAGGGATAAGCACCTTATTCGGATTGTCTTTCATATTCGTTATATCGTTTTAACCTATTATTATGGACCCTCTCTAGTCGGTTGCCATTTTTGATGATTGTCGTTTGCTCGCTAGGTATATCCATAACTATGTATGGTCCCTTCCAAGTGGTCTGTAATGATTCTTGCTGATCGCTTGCTTGATTTTAGCTGATTAAAATTCGAGTATAAATCCTTAAGCTTATGTTTTGCGATATTTGAGAGTGATCTGTTATCTAAACCGTAGACGACTTGTGCTATTAGGTGGATAGTAGTTTCAATGTCTGTTATGTTTATATATTGAAACATGAAATTATGTGACTTATTTGGATTTTACAAGGGTGTTTTCTAAGCATAAAGATTGGTTGATCTATTGAATTTGTAAGTGTATAGTATTGTGAGAACGCTTATCATGGTAATGAATTGAAACTTTCCTGTTCTTGTTGCTAATGAGTTATGCATCATTTACATTATGTTTAGTATTCTGCTAAAAGGAAAAAAAGATAATTTGAAATGGCCCTAAAGTTGTCCAGGACTCGCGGTTATGCGTTTAATCCTAGTTTTGCTACGTTTAACGTTCCTCTACCAATTTTAATTACTTTTTCCTTATTTTCCATGCATTTTGGATTTGAATTTGTTAGGTCCAATTTATTCTGGTATTTTTTTCCAAGTAAATGATTTATCCTTCAGCAATTAATGGTGAAGCTTCTTTGGTATGGTTGTATATTTCCATTTTTTCAGATGATTTTTTAAGCTGATTTGCTGCACTTCGAAATATTTCATTGTTTTTCAGTAACCGAAGTTGCTGAATGTACTGTGTCATTGTATAAGGAAGCAACAATTTGCATTAGCTCTGGTGAAGAATTATCTGTACTGTGGCATTGTATTAGTCATTGTGAAGAATTATCGTTAAAATTGTGTTTATTGGTATGTAAAAGTTCTACAATAGTGCTATGCGTTTGTTAAATATTTGGCCATTCGGTTCGGAAGAAGCAGCAAATTCTATGATGGTTCCAAATCTGACTAGAAATTCCATCACTTGAATACTAGTGAAACAAGCTTCGTGATAGCAAATAATTTTACTTGGTGTTCGGAATGTTCCAAAATACTGTGTGAAAGGAGTGGCCATGCAGAATGGCTCCTCAACTCTAAAATTGTTAGAAGCGGAAACGAACTACCAAATTGAAACTCAACGCGTACTGATTCGTGTTTACTCTGGCACTTGCAGATCAAAATTGAGAGCCTTTATGTTACATTTAAGTTTTCCTATATACTAAACCAACCCGGTTGCTGTCCCTTCACATTTGAATATACGCCGGTCTTGCAATGTTGCCAGACAACCACAATTTTTAGACCGGTTGACAACCGCAACAACTAGCTTGCTTGATTCCCCCGAACCACCACGGTTCGCAATTATATGCTTGCGCAAAACCCTCTACCGCTTCAGACAATCTTCCGAGCACCATCAACAATCTCTGTACCGGTTCGGGTATTGCCATTGTATGACTGCAGACCCTGTATACTATTTTCTTCTAGCTGATTTGTTAGTTCCCTCTCCATGTCCTACCTTGCCCCCCCTCAACCCCTCCAAACACCCCCACCCACCCACCACCACGTAATTTGTTAGTGTATATTCATCACCCGGAACTGTTTTTGCTTGGGTTAACTAAACAGTTTCTCAAATTTCTCTGACGGCTTGCCATTTGTTTCGTTCTCGTGTGACGTTTCGATCCAAACAAGCTTGTTTGTGTACACTTCTTCCGATTGTATCTTAACACCAGGTAACCTCATCGACACCTAGTATTTCTTTAACTTCCGTTTCGGATGCAATATGTTTTGCCCCTTCGTTGTCGATGTGGGTCATTAGCACAGTTTCCCCGGCTGGTTCCAATTGGGGCAAGTAAAATTGCATCGTGGGCAATACACTTTTCTTCACGTGCCGTCGGTGTCGGTTATATATGCAGATCAGCAATATAGCTCCGATTGTAATGCACACCAACACAGGGTCCGAAACCCATGGATTTTGCAGTGGAGCGTAAACAGGATTTTGCTTGTCGTTCTTTGGTGCTGCAGACTGTGGACAGTGGCACCAAGTTGGAACAATAGGCGCTGGTGGTCAATCGAGTGTTTTTCGCCCGAAATGTTAATTGCATTCAAATCATCCACTTTTGTTTTCGCTCATCTATAGTATCTGTTGCAAAACATCGCAACGCCATGACAGCTGCCGTCAAAGAGCGTGGTTGACAAGTATCTTTGTAAATGCCCTAAAAAGAAAACTCTAAAGCGATCTAAGACCCCGGGGTGTATAAGCCCGCGACCAGCCGTTTTCGAAGAGAATAAAGAGGCACGAAAATTTTAGTTCGCTCGTGCAAGTGTACTTAAAATCAAGTGTTTCCTATTCATTTTGCTACTTAGTTGAACATCTTCAACAGTATCCGTATGTAGAGACATGCCCTGGGTTAGTCCACGTTTTCTTGAATCTTTTTCTGTGTGTTGGTCTCGTTTATAGAAATTGTCAAAAAGACCTCTTTTGGGGGAAAATACATCCACTGGTTGGATACCCAAGATTCCATCCACACGTCGTGGTTAATGTGTACCCCCTTCGTGTACACCTTTCAGTACTACCATTAAACAACATGGAGGGGAAACAATCCAAAATTTCATTTAAGTGTAGTGGGGCAAGGCTCACGTTGCATATTCTTATCTCATCCAGCATTTCGAATTGGTTTAGCTCTGTAGGTTTTCTAAGGGAGAACTCTCGTGTAACTTTGCTGGTGTGAGGACGATCAGCCACTGAGTGACTTTTGTTTCCAAGATCTTTATTTTATATGATTTCTGTTTCATAACAATTGGTTAGTTGACATCATTTCGTTTCCTGATTGGTTAGTTCTGTTTTGCTACTGTTGCATTTCGGATGCATTGGTTTATACAGTCGACTCTCGATAATTCGAAGTTGGAGGGACCCAGAATATAGTTCGATTTATCGAGAGTTCAAAATATCTAGAGTGGTAGGCAATAAAATTGATAATACACGTCTTATGCACATTGTTCTATATTTTAGGCAAATATGTACACAAATAAATTGTTATTTATGTAAAAAGTCATCGATTTTACTGTTTTTGAAACAAAATAATTTGTAATTTATTTATTTTTTATTTCAAAGCACTGGGGTTCACTTCGTCTAGTATATTTTCAATAGTAAATATCGATTGAAAAACAACTGTTGCGCGCGGTTCACGTCCCGGCCCAGCGAAGGATTTGGCTGAATGGGACCCGTGATATCGTCACCCAACGGGCTTACCGCAGTTTGGGTGTCTGCCCCAAAAGTGTTCGTACTTCTTCGCTCCTAATACTTCCCGCTAGTGCTCCTGGGCTTTCGAGAGTCTATGCCGCAGAAGGGGGAACGAGGAGAGTAGTCGCGTTTCGGATTAGGGGCAGATTGGCTCGTGAGTCAAACCTGAAAAACAAGCGTTTAGATAAAACTCTGCTCCATTTGAGTTCCAGATGTATACTAATTTATTGTCGCTTCTCAACCATCTTATATACTAGCTCGAACGCTGAACTTACGAACTACGTTTACATTTCTTCAAGGACGATTCTCGGGTTTACAACTTTCTACCCAAGAACGTTGCTTATCAATCGCAAGCACTTCTTCAGCGCGCTTACTTTTACTTTCTCTTACTCAAAGGTCGCGTACCTTTCCCAAAGCCGCCAATTGTCCACCGTGCATCGTCCGACGGTGCGTGAGGTGACCGTCCAATGTATAAAAACAAGCGCTTTATGCTGACCAAACAACCATGCCCTTGGTTCTTGGCGCATCGCTGGTGACATTGGGCGTTCTAAGCTGACTCGACTGCTTTGCCGTTGGTTCGTCAGCTGACCCAGTTTCAGCCGAGCGTTGCTCACGCAACAACAACGTCCCCACTCAACAACGCAACAACAGTGGTCAGTTATCGAGAGTTTCGAATTATCGAAAGTTTGATTTAGCGAGAGTCGACTGTATTTATCTTTGTGACTTGGAGGTCCAGTTCCTCAACTTTTTATCAATTGAGTTTGGTTTTCCTATCTTGCCCTTAAGAATGTGTTATTACTTTGTCGCTCGGTTATGCGCTCGATTTCGGCGCGAGGTACATTTTGCATAAACTCTATGTTATTGTTTATTAAACGCGTGAAGCGTTCCGGGCGGTCCATAACTTCCGTTCTTTCGTCGAACAGGTTAATTAATATCGACCCTAGGGGATTAATACCCTAGTGCTTTATTTTCTTTATGGTTATATAACATGAGCTCTATTCCTTGTTTTAATTCCTTTGTGTATATTTTCAACATTTTGGATACCTCGGAAGGTCTATCCGTTTCCATGCTCATGCTCATCTGCTGACGCAGCGTCTATCGCATCACGTTGCATCGCGAAGTACGACCGATGCATTGCGAGGAATGCGCTGCATGCGGATCTCATTACTCCGGTGCTAACTGCTCCCCCTTAGAGTGGCGAACCTCCTGGTTCGGTGGTTACGTTACGATCAGCGATGGTGGCCAGTAGGAATGTGCAGAATCGGTGGCTGATGTGCTCGTTGTCATCATCAGTGATGGTGGCTGGCAGGAATGTGCAGAATCGGTGGTTGGTGTGTTCGTTGCTATGAGCATCTTCGTTGAATTCTGAGTTTTTGCAATGTGAACAACTATGATTATAATGATGACGATGGAAAAAATGATCCATGGTGTGATAAATTGTTGCTGCTCTCGTGCTGCTAAAGTTTCTAAGAGGAATTGTTTTAGCTGGTGTAGGATTTTTGGTTCCTCGTTTTGTTTTTTTGAAACGTTTAATCCTGTGGTCAACGAAAATATCGGATACTCCGTATTGTTCGTGATTTGATTTACGAATGACATGTTTTGAATGGAAACGTTGCAGTTTTGGTAGGTGATCAAGAATGATCCGATCAGTTTCCTGTTTGAAATTTCACAGTCACTGTGGAGCGTATCGTTTATGTCGTTCAATAGCAGGATGGTGGAGCTCATTTCTGTTACTATGGGGTGATCTTCTATTGGTTCGTATACACTCATTTAGTTATGAAAGCAAATACAAACAAAAATAAAAAAATACTTGCGATGCTGGTGCTTCAAGTGTTTCTTACGGGATCCTCAACTCCTCGACGGTCTGGTGTCACTGTATCCTATGGACGCAGGATCGCTTGGAAACATTTTTTAGGTACCGTTTCTTTCCAATTTTTTTTAAATAAAAAAATACTCGAACTGACTCCGATGAATGAAAAAAAAATTTCCTCAGCTAAACGTGGTACACATACTGGTTACATAGGGGCATGGGTTTAAATTTCACACATCTGGAGAAAATCTAATTTTACCCATTATTTGCTGTTCTCCTTTGTTAGCAAACGTATTGACGATTCCTAGCTCAAAGGTATTATAAATTTCTTTGATTAATATAAAGTAGTTCAAACGTTCTTACTATTGATGGATGTCTTTGGTTTTCCCATTCAACTTCTATCATGAGCTCATTGCTTCTTCGCCGTACTGAAGTGACTCTCTTCTTTTAGGTGGGTGTCCGTGATTTTCCCCATTTACAGTAAAATTGGGCATCTGTGGCCCATTCGCTATTCTTGAGCGGTATGTAGTTTCATTTTCTTCACGTGCTAATCAACAATGGGGTTCGAATGGTCTCAGTGCCCATTGAACCAAGTGCAGAGATCGACGAGGCATCAGGCAGAATGGCTCTTCAACTCTAAAACTATAAGAGTAGACTTCGAACGAACGAACATCCAAGTGAAACGCGACGGGTACTGTTACGATGTTAGCTCAGACACTTCCAGATCAAAATTCCTGGCCTTTATTAAACATTTACGTGTTCTTGTATACAAAATCATCCCGGTAGCTTTCGCCTCACCTATCCACAATTTGGCCATCACTACACCCAAGCCTCCGCTTCGTCTTCCGCCGTTGTTGGATGGCGTCATTCCTTGATGCCCGCGATTCTTCAGTCAGGTGTTGGTCTATCGTTCAATTTCCGCTGTTTCAGGTTGTCATCAGTCGTCCTTTGTTTTGTCAACATAATTACCCCTCCCAACTCCTAACTGGGTCAGCCAATCTCCAATCCGGTGCTAGCGTTGTCATACGATTCTTCCGGCCGGTGTGTCGTAGGCTCGGTGCTGCATCTCGCTGAAGAGGAATGTTCGGCAGTTTTCTGCAAAGTGAACAGCGCTGCCGCGTTGCGTTGCTATTTTTGTTGAATCGATGTTTTGAGCTTAAAGATTCATTTGGGTTCGGTTAGTTGGCTTCCCAACATCGTTGTTTACGGTCTTTGCTGGCGAAATGGTCGTGGTTGGTTAGAGTTTGGCGGCTTGAGATGGGATACGGCTAGAGTTGCCAATTGGCCTGTTGGGCCAGTTGGGTCGCTCATCCCCCCAGACTTATTTGAGCTCAAAGACTTATCTTGAAGTAGGAGCTCTGAGCTAGATGCACGGTGGTGTCTAGCAACACGACTAGTTCTATAGATGGTGTCCATGTCCTGTGGATCGCTGCATCCCCTCACACTTATTCGAACTTGAGAACGGCCCAGGAGAGAGAGTTATTGAGCTAGTTGTACGGAGATGGCCCAGTTCGTCCGGTGTTGAACCTCGCCTGCCTGTGTCGTCTGGGGTCAGGTCGCCCTACGTTGGTCCTCGACTGGTTGTGCGATGTCGTCTTCTGCATCACGATCTTCTTGGTCAGGGAATCTCGTGTTGCGGCCCGTCCTCTGATAACCCAGATTGTTGAGAGGTCGGGGTGCGCTTTGTGGTTCCGCCCGTCAAGGAGTCGCTGAACGTTGGGGCTTTTGGGAATGACCTGCCCTTTGATGTTCATATGCGCTAAGGGGTTGTGCACGGGTGAATTGCTATACGTTGTCTGCAGAAGGTCATCTTATGTTGCTTAATTCTAAGGGACCGTATTAATATTACGTCGGCAATTCTGCAGTTTGTCTTCTCTTCCTTATGTAAGCTTACTTATTCGCATTGGCCCTTCGCGTTTTCTCGCGGTATTAAACTTCTAAATTCTTCTTGCTATTGCTGCGCGGCACTTGCCTATAGCGGGGTGTCTGTGGTTTGCCCCTTTACAATCATCTTGAGCAGGGGTCGGCATGCATTTCTTAAAAAGGGCCAGATGATGGAAAAGAACTCGCAAGTGCGGGCCGGATACCTTAAACCATGACTTAATGTGTTGAAAATAATATTACAACCTTTTTATCTCGAGTATCTTTTATTTTAAATAGTAAAGTTACATAAAACTGTGTTATAAAATGAAATATTTGAAATTTATATCTTTAACTATTTGAACTATGTGGCCTTGTGTTCGTTGAATTTTGTACTTTTTCAACATACAACTTTTGATTCATTGTACTGTAAATTAAGTTTTTACTTTACTATAAATTAATCCTCTACTCAAATGTCGAGGTTTTATGGAAACTTTTGAATATTGTGTTCTATATTTACATTTAATAAGGGTGTCGAAAGTTGTATTCCTTGACTGTGGGAGTGAAATAAACACGTTATTTTGGCGCTGGAGACATGGAATTTGTCGAGCGATCATGAAAATACGATAGAAAAAGTCTAAAAAAGTATATGAGTATGCCATTCGAGACCTCGTTCAACAATTTCAACGTGCATTTTTGGGAAAACAACAAGTGATATTGTGAACAAATCCGTCAAGAATTGAGATTTTTTTCATATGTTGCACTAAAATTTTCTTAAGGGCCAGATAAAATCAGTTGGCGGGCCGGATCTGGCCCGCGGGCCGGACTTTGCCGACCCCTGATCTTGAGCATCAGTGGCTCCTTCGCTATTTTGAGCGGTATCTCAGCGGTAATTTCTAGCGAGTACTCCTTTTATTTCCCATTACTTGCTATTCCTGTGCTACGAGACACAATTTTTCACTACTTCTCCTTTTCTTTCTTCCTCTTTTTTATGCATAATATAAAAATTAAATTCCATGCTGTAAGTAATAAATGTCTATATTTATGTAATGTTAGTCCCCTTTTATCATGAAATTCCCATTATCGTCATGAAAACTTTCCCTTTTTTTCGTCCCTACGAATCATTGCTTTCCCTCCTTTTTTTCCTTTTTCACAACTAAACAGAATTAAATCCCATTGTGTCAGTAATATATAATTATGTTTTCTTAAACGTTATAACTTTATTTCAACATCTAACCTAACCTAACCTAACCTAACTATCTTCTAACGAGAGGAATTTCTACTAGTTGCTCGCTTGGCGGTTGGAATCGAAAGAGGAAGGTCGTGTTCGCTCGCTATTCGAAGCGGCCTCGCTGCGCGTGGCCGTGTTGCCAGTAATACTAATTATTTGATAAACCGATCTACGTTATACCAGTTATATAATTATATTTTTATGCGTTATTATTCCCTTTTTATCATGATAACCCCTTTTTTTCTAATACGATCCATTGTATATTCCGTTTGTTTCTTTCCTTTTTCCCAACTAAAAATAATAATTTTTTTTTCTTCTTCTTTTTTGTTTAAGACACTTCTTGTTTATTCAGTAGTTTCGGCCTCACTGGCTTGGCAAATTATGTCATATAGACAATCGCCAATGATGGCCATTGCCTGTCTTGTCTTCATGTTACCTGCTAAATATGTGTCGACCGCTTCCACCATTTCGGTCGGTATCTTAAATTGCGGGTGTTGGTTGATTATGGTTAGAGTCTACCGAAGGGACTCTACCATTTCTTCCTCCGAAGGGAGGCGTCTCCATCCGGGAGGTGCCTCCGACTCATCTTCCGAGGTCCCAGGGCTCCCGGGTGATGACTTCTGGAAGGCCTTCTCCAACTCCAGGGTATCTTCCAGAATCTTGACTGCTGCCTTAATATTCTCCATCTTAGTAGTGCGATAGGTCAGCTTCGTCTGCCAACGTTCTTGGTTGCATTGGCTACCATGTAGCATAATGCGGTCACCACGCCACGATCACTTTCCAAGCGTCGTTTCAAGTTTTCTTCATTGAATCCTACCCTGTCTAGACTTGACAGACTTGAGTCAATTCGGGCTCGATCTTCGGATTCCATTGCTCCTAGATATGACCATAGGCTTCTTTTGATTCTACGTGGGAACAACCCTTCTTGCATCAACTGCTGTTCTTTTATAATTAGGTACTCGTTTTGCAAATTATCGATTAGCCCGTTGCAAACGTCAGAGGACACTAGTTGGCAGGTGTCATTAAACAGATTAGTTACCTTGGCCAGCGATTCTACTTCCTTGTTTAGTTTGCTCCAGTCAAATTCGACTCTGAATCGCCCTTTCCCTTTGTAAATTTCCTTTTTCTTTTCTTTGAAAAGCAATAAATTGTCCCGTTCTACTTCATGAAGATGCTGCATGAGTTCGAGGGCGTAGCTGTGGTAATTTTCTTCTACCAAGGTACCTTTGTATAATGAAGAAGGGATCCTTGGTTCTCTACCGTACATCAGCTCGAAAGGGGTGAATTGAATTGACGAATCCACCGTGGTGTTATACCGTGGTGTTCGTCCCACACACTAGGGTCTCCTCCGACGAACTGTCTCAAATATGTTTTCAGTTTGCGGTTCGCCCTTTCCACCGAGTTTGCTTGTGGGTGGTAAGCACTTGTGTTGATCTTCTAGATTTTGAGATTTTTTTTTCATGCAAGACACTTTTCATGCTTGCCCCATAAAATTTGTCCCCTGATCGGTCAAGAGCTCTTCTCCGAATATACAAATAACATTTTCCAAGAACGTCCTTGCTACTGTGGTGGCTTCCTGAATAACCATGGCTGTGTAGCGTAAGAATTGTGGGGCCAAACCCTTTAAGGCCCAAGGTTTGGAGAACTAGATGGTTGGGGGTCCTTGACAGCAGGCGGAAGGAGATGCGCGGCTGTCAAGAGAAAAAAGTGACAGGAGGAAGCGGAGGCCACGAGGCTAAAAGAGGAGAATAGCACGGACAGCAATCGAGTGCGGATGCACGATCGGAGAAAGGAAGAAATTTTGTGAACAGAAGAACGTAAAATAAAAGTGAAGTGCAAAGAGAGTAAAGAAAAGAAAGTGTTACACTGGCGCCCAACGTAAAAAACACAGTGACGTGAGAAAAGGCAGAAAGAACAAATAAGAAAAAAAACACAAAAACTCGCATGGATCCCACGTGGCTAACAGAGGAGGAGATTGAATATGAGCTGGCGCTACGCGGCGCGCCGGACTTGAAAAGTCTCCCACGCAGAGCCAGAGCGGTGCGCTTAAGAGCGATAATCAAGGATGACGAACAAAACGGTCGGGTCCACGGAAGCGCAACCCATTTCGTCGACCCGGCGATAGATCTGGAAGTTTG
>KE523919.1:2942-18573 GCA_000441895.2 Anopheles sinensis | reverse complement strand
GGCATACGAAAGAGGCAACGGTTGTGACGACAACCCCCTCAAAACCATTTAGCGTAATATCCATAGATACAGTTGGACCACTTCCAAAAACAAACAACGACAATAGATACGCAGTTACAATTCAATGCGATCTAACAAAATACGTTGTTATCATTCCCATACAAAACAAAGAAGCAAACACAATAGCAAGAGCATTAGTAGAAAATTTTATCCTTACTTATGGCAACTTTTTGGAACTAAAATCTGATCAAGGTCTGGAATATTGCAATGAAATTCTAAGCAAAGTAGCAGAAATCCTCTAAATAAAACAAACATTTGCAACCGCTTACCACCCTCAAACCATAGGAGCTTTAGAAAGAAATCATAGATTTTTAAATGAATACTTAAGATCACTCTCAAACGAACACCACAATGATTGGGATAATTGGACAAAATTTTATGAATTTGTATACAATACAACAACACATACAGACACAAGATACACACCATTTGAACTAATTTTCGGAAGAACAGCCAATTTACCACAGGATTTATATAAAACGAAAGTAGAACCAGTTTATAATATTGAACAATATTATAATGAAATGAAATTTAAATTGCAAAAGTCAAATGAAATCGCAAGAGAAAATTTAGTCAAGGCAAAAGAAAAACGTCAGGCAACATTGAACAAAACCACAAATCCAATAAAATTATCAATAGGAGATACAGTGTTCATTACAAACGAAACAGGAAGAAAATTAGACCCACATTGGACCATTTCTCGTCAAAAACATTCAAGAAACCAATTGTGTAATACAAAATTGTCACACCAAAAAAGAAACCACAGTTCATAAAAACAGAATAATCAGAAAACCTAGTGAGTAAGGTCATGGTTCTTTACGATTACGCAAGAATCATAACCTTCCTCAAGAAAAGGGGGGCGTGTAGCATGCTTATGCTATACAGCTTAAAAATTAGTACAATGTCACAAAAACTCACAGAAACCATTCCGATTCAAACCTGTCACACTTTGTATCACACTTTGTCAATTCAATCACTCGCGATCCAAATTCATTCAGGAAGTCAAGAAACTTAACGTAAGCAAATTCCTGTCAACGTATCGAAGCAAAAACTGCGCAAGCCATAAGCGCACAGCAACGCGTTAAGGCACAGCCCGCGAAAAAACATAACAATAACACAACCTACCGCAGAAACGAAAGCCACAAGCGAGGCGCGAGAAACATGCAAAAACCTGTTCGACGAAAGAACGGAAGTTATGGACCGCCCGGAACGCTTCACGCGTTTGATAAACAATAACATAGAGTTTATGCAAAAAGTACCTCGCGCCGAAATCGAGCGCATAACCGAGCGACAAAGTAACAACACATTCTTAAGGGCAAGATAGGAAAACCAAATTTAATTGATAAACAGTTGAGGAACTGGACCACCAAGTCAGAAAGATAAATATAAACCAATGCATTCGAAATGCAAGAGTAGCAAAACAGAACTAACCAATCAGGAAACGAAATGATGTCAACTAACCAATTGTAATGAAACAGAAATGATATAAAATAAAGATCTTGGATACGAAAGGCACCCAGTTTGCCAATCGAGAACCTAGAAGAAACTTCGTGTTTTATTTCTCAACTCGGTCATCCGAACTTCAACGTGGACGTCAGTTCGGACCAACCCCAACACCTCATCTCATCTCAGCAAACCAGAGTCAGCACGGAGTGTACAGAAGGTCTTGAAATATTAGAAATATTAGACAAAGTCCTTTATACGATTATGAGATCTGAGAGATACTTCCAGTTGTATGAATCTTTTAAAAATATTGGAAACTTTGATAACGCAGTCTATTAAGTTTGCTTCAGTTTGAATGGATGAAATTGACCCATTAATACATAGATTAAAAAATATTCTTAGCAACTTAAAGACAACTCCGAATCGCAATTATAGGCAAATAACTCTAAATAATAAATTACGTAACTGCAAAACTATTTATAACAAAATCATAACTCTTCTTGAGGAGTTTGAAGAAGAAGAACAGAAATTTGCTTTGCAAATCGCCAGAAAACTGGTAGGAGAAATTCGAACCATTTTAAATTTCAAACTTGAAGGTTCAAAACTAATCTCCTCAAAAACAGTCGCAACAATCATCTTTAATCTGATCAAAATACACCAACATATTAAAAGCAAAATGCATTTGTTTGATATTAGAACAGCAACTTCATTGGTTCAAATTTATGACGTCTCTGCAGCAAATCTAGCAACCTTTCTAGATGCTGCACAGCTAGTAAAAGAACTTTATCCTGGAAATGACGAAACAAAGTTGATCAAGTTTTTGAAAACAAAGTTAACAGGAATAACAAGAGTTGGCTTACCAGCCGTAATTAATTCTTTTGATATTACAATAAACGATATTAAATAAAGATATCAAGAAAAGACAAACCCAGATATAGTTATCGCAACAATTAAAGCGGTTAAAAACCATGACACTCAGAAAATGTGTGAGGAAATTGAAACGCTTACAGCAAAATTGAAGGAACTTTATGTGCAAGAACAAATTCCTGTTGCTGTTGCCAACAAAATGGTCGTAAAAATTGGAGTTGACACTTTAATACAAAAAGTGACCAACTCAGAAACCAACCCAGAAATCATCTTTACTTAAAGCTGGAAACTTTACGGCTGTATCTTCTGCAACACAGAAGATTCTTGAAAATGAAAGTGTAAGCAAGAACTCAGCTGAGGTACTTGCTACCCGAACAAACACATTCAACAACCGAAACGGAAACAGAAACGAGTGGTACAATAGCAACAACCATTATCAGAGAAACTATGATCCACGATATAAACTATTTAATTTAAAACAAAATCAGTGGAACGTATATCCACAAAACCATAATGGACACCGCAACAGGAATCAAAGTAGATTCCCACCCAATAATTATTAACAAACAAGATGCCAAAATAATAACCGAAACAACAACAGAAGACCAAACGAATCGAATAGATTTGAACCTCAAAGATACCAGCAAAACGCAGGGCCATCGGAAAATTGGAGACAAAATTCCAATCGAGTATACGTAACACAAGAAGACCTACAAAACGACCAATATTGGAAACCAAATGACAACCTTCAGAAACAAATGTCTCAAGGATGAGTCAACTACCTGACACCTCCAACAATGTTCTGTTAGACTTTTTTAGACAAGCAACCGCAGTCCATAACAGACTGCCCATCCTTGCAATAAACATATCAGCAAGTAATTTCATCAAGATTCAAATAGATATGGCCAACAATGCATACAGTACGCTGATTGTAGATACAGGTGCTGACATATCACTTTTTAAAGTAGACAAAGTCAATCCAAAACAGCAGGTAAATTTAGACAGAAAAGGTAAACTAACAGGAATTTCAGGCAGCTCAATATATACATTAGCCTCAACTAAAACAAATTTAAGATTTGGAAATTTACTCATTCCCCATGAATTTCACTTATTACCAAAAACAGTAGAAATTCAGGCTGATGGAAAATTAGGCAGAGATTTTCTAACAAAATGCAGGTGTTCGAATGTTTACGAACATTGGTAACTTCATTTAAACATAAATGGAACAAATGTTTCATATCCAATAGAGGACAAAATTGATAATGCATTTATTCTTCCACTCAGAAATGAAGTTATACGTAAAATTTCAATACCGAACATATCAGAGGATACAATAACATTTACAAAAGAAATCACACCAGGACTATTTTACGGCAACTCTATCATATCTAAAGAAAACTAATTCATTAATCTTGTAAACACTACAGAAGAAAATGTGTTCATTCCGTATGAATTAATTCTACCAGGGACAAAATTACTCAAAGAGTACAACATTTTCAAATGCTCTTTGCAAACAAATGTTAATGCAAACAGAGCATCAAATATTTGTAGAAAAATTAAAATAGATAACGTCCCGCAGATTGCACGAAATGAGTTGGAAAAAGTTATAACCGACTACTCTGATATATTTTGCATAGATGACGATCCAACCACTACCAATAGTTTTTACAAGTAAGAAATACGACTAAAAGACAACATACCGTCATATATCCCCAATTATAAGCAAATCCACTCGCAAACAGAAGAGATAAACAAACAAGTAAATAAAATGATGCAAAGCATCATTATTGAACATTTGATATCATCTTATAACTCGCCCATTATTTTGGTACCAAAGAAATCGGACGATAATGATAAGAAGTGGAGACTTGTGGTAGATTTTCGACAATTAAATAAGAAAATCTTACCGGGCAAGTTTCCTTTACCCCGGATTGACACAATTTTGGATCAATCTGGAAGAGCCAAGTACTTTAGTACTTAAGACTTGATGTCAGGCTTCCATCAGATCCCTCTCGAAAATGACTCACGCAAGTTCACAGCGTTTTCAACCAAGACTGGCCACTATCAATTTACGCGTATGCCTTTTGGACTAAACATATGTCCAAATAGCAGCGAATGGTTGCCAAGGGTTAGAAAAACTCCATATCATTCGTGGAAACATGGATTCAAGGTATCACATCAACATACTTAACGAAAATGTGCATGCGAGTGTTCAAAATTTAGGCATCTAGAACAGCTTTGAATTTTATCAGGATAGCGATCCTAAACACACAGCTTGGATGACGAAGATGTGGTTGCTCTACAACTGTCCATTTGTTTTGGCAGCCCCCCCACAGTCTCCAGACTTGAAAATAATTGACCATATTTGGCATTCTTTAAAGAAAAATGTTGCCTAAACGCAAGCAATCCAACTTTTTAAGATTGGACGCAACAGTGAAAGAAGAATGGGTAAAAATTGACCAAAACTTTTGTCTGAAGTTAGTTAAAAGTATGCCCAAAAGATTGCAAGCAGTAATAAATGCCAATGGTAAAGCTACCGAATATTAAAACAATGATTTTTGTGTGAAGTGTAAGGTGTCCGACTTTGAGTGCCTGCCGCAAAAACACGACTTTTTCCGTTCGTGCTCCATTATTTCCGCAATCATAGTTTTTTTGTTTCTCTTTTCTGCATATTCGCGAAGAACAAAGATTGGAGAAGTTGCCCCTGAACTTTCGTGTTGCTAGCTGCTTCGTAGAAGTAGATAACTTAGCTTAAAGTGAAAAGAATGTTCGATTTTGAAGTGCCCGACTTTGGATGCCTGGTACTTTAAATCGTGTCACAGGGGCAAACGTTTCATCATAATCGATACCGTTAACTTGTCTAAAACGCTGCGCTACTACCAGCGCTTTGAAACGTGTGACTTCCCCTTTTTCATTTCTTTTCCGTATATATACCCAACGGCTTCCGATGACTTTCTTACCAATTGGTAGATCCACGAGGTCCCACGTACCATTCTTTTCATGTGCCTTGATTTCGACGTCCAATGCAGCCTTCCAGGAACATGCATTCGTCGAGTCCATCGCTGCCTGCCATGTTTTCGGTTCCTCTTCGCTCACCTTCGCCATACCAACCAAGTACTCGTCCAAATGCGCTGGCAGCTTTCCTCTATTTCGACGAACTGGTAGCACTGCTTCCTTTCCACTGGGTGGATCGAATCGAATTTTCATCGTCAGACACAGCAAACTCGTCACTATTTCTTTCTTCGGGAACTTCTGGAAAAGCAACTACGACGTTGGGCTGTATACCCCCACTTGTACAGACCGGTTGTATGTTCTTTAGTTCGTTTTCCAAAAACTTCACATCGCGACTTATCGCGACTTGCTAGCAAACTTCACTTGCTTTACTTTTGGTATGTGCACCCATGCACTACACCCGAAAAACACGAAGATGTTCAACATTTGGTTTTCTCCCGAACCACATTTCATGAGGAGTAGTGTTCACCGCACGTGAAGGCAATCGATTCTGCAAATAATTAGCACACAGAACTGCTTCTCCCCAGAACTTTTTGTCCAACTTTGCGCCAACCAACATTGCCGTCACCATCTCTTCCAGGTACCGATTTTTTCTTTCCGCGACCCCATTTTGTTGCGGCGTGTAAGGAGTGGAAGTTTGCATTAATATACAATTTTTCTGGTAAAATGTTTTCAATTTATCGCTGCAAAACTCACCGCCTCCATCCGACCGTATTAATTTGGGTATTTTGCTGAACTGAGTGCGCATGAGGTTAGCAAAGTCGATAATTTTGTCTGGTACCTTGGCCTTTGATTTAATCAAATATACTGTTGTATACCGACTAAAATCGTCTATTAACGTCACAAAATATCGGTTTCCACTTGGTGATGCCACTGGCATTGGATCGCACACATCACTGTGCACCAAATCTAATGCCTAGTTTACATGAAGCGTAAAAAATTGAAAATCCATACGAAAATGTCACTTTTTCGATCATTTTTTTTCGTTTCGTGTAGACGTTAATTGTTCGTGGGCCGATGCAAATGAAAACACATTCAATATTGGCTTGAGTGCTTGAATGTTTAACTTAAACAAAAAACAGCGGAGAGGTTATTTGTTCACTAAAATCTTGTCAAAAAACATTTTACATCTTCACAAACAACCAATATTCAATACGGTTGAACAAAATACCACTAGCGAAATCTGTGTAAACCGTATTTTTCACTCGCCGACCCATAAACAGATTTACGCTTACTTTGACAGTTCACTGACATTTTCGCATGGATTTTCAGGCTTTTACGCCTCGTATAAACTGAGCATAATATTCCCTTAGATTTACGCTCCGACACTTTGGAGAACTTCGTACGCGTAAACTTCCCTTCCAAGCACACTTCACAAGTAAAGTTCTCTGGACATGGACGCACTTTTACACCGTTCACTACATTTTTCTCGAAAACCAATTTTAACGCGGAATCCGATCTATGGCCAAAACGCTCATGCCACAAATGCCGGCAATGGTCGTTATGGTGTCCCATTCGTACAACATACGCCGGTTCTTTGTGTTGTGTGTATATATTGTTATTCTAAATGTCTTGAATAACAACTGACAAAAGGTTAGTGTTCAAATCGGGAACATATACAGTACCAGGCATTCAAAGTCGGACACTTCAAAATCGAACATTCTTTTCACTTTAAGTTAAGTTATCTACTTCTACGAAGCAGCTAGCAACACGAAAGTTCAGGGGCAACTTCTCCAACCTTTGTTCTTCGCGAATATGCAGGAAAAGAAGAAACAAAAAAACTAATGATTGCGGAAATAATAGGAGCACGAACGGAAAAAGTCGTGTTTTTGCGGCAGGCACTCAAAGTCGGACACCTTACACTTCACACAAAAATCATTGTTTTAATATTCGGTAGCATTACCATTGGCATTTATTACTGCTTGCAATCTTTTGGGCATACTTTTAATTAACTTCAGACAAAAGTTTTGGTCAGTTTTTACCCATTTTTCACTCACTGTTGCTTCCAATCTTAAAAAGTTGGATTGCTTGCGTTTAGCTACATTTTTCTTTAAAGAATGCCAAATATGGCCAATTATTTTCAAGTCTGGAGACTGTGGGGGGCTGCCAAAACAAATGGACAGTTGTAGAGCAACCACATCTTCGTCATCCAAGCTGTGTGTTTAGGATCGCTATCCTGATAAAATTCAAAGCTGTTCTAGTTGCCTAATTTCTGGACACTCGCATGCACATTTTCGTTAAGTATGTTGATGTGATACCTTGAATCCATGTTTCCACAAATGACATGGAGTTTTCCTAACCCTTGGCAACCATACAACCCCAACTGTCTGGCTTATTATTGCACGCGTTTTCGCAGCTCCGGTTATCCAGTTTGTATCTGGCTTCGCAGGTTCAACTTCCGAAATATATCTGGCCAGACCCTGCCGTATCAACTTCATTTCCAACCGGAACTTCCAAATTTCAAAATTATCATTTCCCAGACGCGGAAGTACAATTTAGAAAGCCATTTCCACAGAAGCAACTTGGCCTGGGTCCATAACCTGTTTACGAATTGAATTGAACACGAAAACGCAGCTTGTGCTTTTACAGACCTTTATTTCTCTCTTGTTCGGTTGCTACAGCCTTTTTCCTTACGCCGTGTACCGCCTTATACATAGTTTACACATCTAGATCAGTTCATCCAAGGTAACTAGAGCTAAGCTGGCAAACGTTGATTGATGTCAACATACGTCATGCAAGTCATGACGTTTGGAGCAACGTGCTCCCCAGCATCGGCCCAATATGCAAAAAATCAAACCATTGTTTCAGGCAAAATACCCAGAAGAGCATCAGCAATAGTGCAAAACCACTATGTAGATGATAACTTGTACAGCTTCCCAGATCTTGAAACGGACGTACGGACCGTGAGGGAAGTATGTGAAGTCCACAATAGAGCAAACTTTTTCCTCCGCAATTTCATCACCAACAGTAAAGGGCTCGAAAGAACCATTCCCGCAGATGGACTGTCAGAAAACACACTTCTAAGCATCGGAACCAGCGGTCAGGCCTCTGCGCCTGACCATTATTTCTACCCAATGGTGCCCCTCATGGGTGCGCCTTAAGAAGGCGCTGGCGATTTGGTTGTACTATTTCAAAAAGCTACAGCACAAAGTCAAACGGGAGCCTTATACGCAACTACTAGATTAAGAAATTTTGGCAAAGGTGAGGTATTATTGTTAAAAAAGGCGCAGTGGGAATCGTTTGAACAAGAAATTACGAACCTAACGCTAAATAAACCGATTCCAAGACACAGCACCATCAAGGCACTCAATCCGTACCTTGAAAATGGTATACTGCGAGTAAAAAGTCGCCTAGGGGAGGTGCACTATTTGCCGGAGGATGCTATCAAGCCTATTATCCTCCCCAAAAAGCACAATATAACTGAATTAATTAAAAATTACTACCACAACAAATTTCTACATAAAAAACACGAAACCGTTATAGCAGCAATCCGCCAACGTTTCTGGATTGTAGACCTTAGAGCCGCGCTTAACACTTTGGTGCCCGGTGACGAACATGTTCGTCATAACTCACCCCAATGTTCTTGACGGAGGACGATTATGTTCGTCATGACGAACGGCGCATCGATTACCGACGCGCCTACGATCCCGAACGGACCGGAAGTTTCTTCATCTCGAAAAGTGTGCATGTGTGTGTGTGTGTGTGTGTGTGTGTGAGGGTGCTTGTGAAGTCAGTTTTGTACCTGACACACACTCGCACGAGCGTGCGTGAAGTTCTATTCTGGCCTGTACGAGCGTGTACTACACTTACACTCGTTCATTGCTCACACGTACACTACTTCCACATACTTTTCATTACTTCAGTGGTACCGTATTATTAGTGAAGATGATGAGATGAGTGAGGATGAAGAGTGGCTTGAACGAGATGAGCCACAAAATTTAAGGAAATTCGACGAAGTGTCTGGGCCAAAAATCCAATTGAGTTCTAGATCAACTCCTAGTAAATATGCGGAATTGGTGTGCGATTTTTCAATTTACTTGTTTCTCAAACCAACTTATATCAAAAACAACAATCGCCATCTTGTAAAAGTGCTTCTAAATGTAAAGAAATCTAAAGATGTCACTAAGAATGAAATTAAAAAGTTTCTTGGTTTGGTGTTGCTTATGGGGCAAGTCAAAAAATCACGTTGGAGAGAATATTGGTCTAAAGATCCTTTGATTGAAACAGTGATATTTCGAAAAACCATGACCCGTAATAGATTTGATCAAATACTTCGGTTCTTCCATATTGCGAATAACGTTGAAAGCGTTGGTTCCAACGATAGATTGTGGAAGATAAGACCGTTATTAGATCATTTTATCCCGAAATTCCAGTCCATATATACACCAAAACAGCAGTTATCGCTGGATGAAGCTATAGTACCTTGGAGAGGTAGACTCAGTTTTAGGACATACAATCCAGCAAAAATAACAAAGTACGGGATTTTGATACGAATGCTTAGTGAAAGTGACACCGCTTATATCCTAAACATGGAAATTTATTCAGCCTCAGGAAAAAAATTGATTGGAACCATTACTGATGTACTGCAGCCATACTTCGGTCATTGGTATCATGTGTACCAAGATAACTACTACAATAGTGTCGCCACGGCAGAAATTCTACACAAAAATAAAACTTATGTTTGTGGAACGATTCGGGAAAATCGTGGGTTGCCAAAAATCATGAAAGAGAAGGCAAAAACAATTCAGAAAGGAGAAATTGCATTTATAAGAAATGGTCCATTCTGCTATTAGCGTGGAACGACAAACGAATAGTTCGCATGATATCAACTATTCATGATACTTCGATGATCTCTATAAACAATAAAAAGAGAATTATTTATTCAGGAAATTTTAAGCCCCAGTGTGTATTAGATTACAACAAGTTTATGTCAGGAGTTGATCGTACCGACCAGTACTTGGCCAACAGCTACATTTTTAGAAAAACCATAAAATGGTACAAAAAATTGGCGTTCTTTTTGATCAACAGTGCCTTATTCAACACTTTCGTAGTTCATAGGTCGAATAATGATAGAATAAAGAAAATGCCCTATAGGAAATTTATACTGGAAGTAGCTAGAGAATGACTATGTGCTGGTGACTCTAATGAGTCAAACAACGTTCTATCGGCACAACAGGACTCTCCTGTAGCATACTTATGCTATACAGCTAAATTCACCACCATAGAAGTACCGTTTTCGTCCAAACCAAGAAGAAGCATTGAACTTCCAATTTCATAATCAGTTACCAAGCACCAAGTCGCGAAAACAACAAGATCAGGTGACAAACCATTTCGAACTCAAATCAAACTCAACTCAAATCAACCCACCGCAAAAAGCACAAAACTGCAAGCTAGCTGAATTGACAGAACGACGCATCGAACGATGCAGCGCAACCCGTAAACACGTTTCTACACGATTGGGCGCAAGCATGCCACCGGAGTAATATGACCCATGGCGAGCCGGTGAGGGAAAAACAGGGAACCATCGGGCTCAGGAATTTGGCCCTGAGCCGACCCAAAGCGGCCCGGAAGTTATGAAACAAGCAGGCAACAATGCGCGCTAAAACATTTGCGCAAGCGTTGTCAATAAAAAACCTCAATACACAATATGCAACAAAATTTATAGAACAGACAAACAATTTGTAAACTAGGTTAGTCTCCACACTCATACAAATTCAACCACCTGTAAACTAGCGTTAAGAAACAATATAAATAAAGAAAGCCAGAATAGACTAGAGAGAGTTATTCTGCAGAAGTGACTAGACGTGGTCGTAATGCCCGTCAAGAGTCTAAAGTAAAAGTAAACTGTGTTCTTTAATTCAGTGTCCGCAAGTTCTGGCTTCACGATGACAAACCCTCAGCGACCGCGAGTCAAATACAAAAAGTGATCAATTACATGGCGACTTGACTTTGGCCGACAATCCTTCGGAGTATTACATGGCGACCGTGCCAATAGAAAGATCAACCACATTACAATAGTTTTTCAAAGCCATGCACATGTGTGCAGTGTTTTTTTAACGACAATATGGCATGTGAATTTGTTTCGTTGCTAGCAAAATAAAAAAAAAGGTTTGAAACCCATACTGACAAAGTTTTATCTGCTATCCGCAACCCCTACAACTATGGAGGATAGTTTTGTTTTCCATTTTGTGGAAAACTCGCGGCTGTGGGCGATAACCTTGTATGTGTAAGTGTCGTATCACAATTCAATTTAGCATACTTCACGGTGAACCATCGTTTAAGCTATCGAAGATGGTTCATAAGCCATAGCTATAGCCAGACTCACATTCAAATTTCAAAGTAAAGATCACTTTTGCTCACTCCCCTTCTCCTTCTTGCTTTTTTTTACAACATTAACTCCCTTTTTCATACTTCGCATTGCCTCTCATTGGCACTGGTGGTCATGCGAATCATCAGCTCTAGTTTATAGAGTTTGCATGATAATTGCCCTACCATGAATGACCCTTGAAACATAATACGCACATTCACAAATGTATTTGTTGATAATAATGAATTCGTGTTGAATATACAATTATAGGAGGAACGGTACATCAATTGTGACGAAGAAATGTAAGTAGTCAAACCAATCCATAATTTTGTAACATGTCTCAAAATGTCAATAAGCACCATGAATTTTCCGGTTAGCTCTCCGTTTAGTTATTCTTTTCGCAAAAAATCTAGTTTGACAAAATCTTGCAATATTTGCTATACTACTTTGAAACCCGAGCATGTTGACGATGCCATTTGTTTAACGACTCTTAAAAGATTCTGCTTCTTCTTAGCGTAATCTTTGAAGATCGTATTTTTCACTCGCTGACTGAAAAACAGATTTTTGCTTACTTTGACAATTGACTGACCAATTGACAGCATTTTGCCGTTTACAGAGGTTGCTTTGTGCTTCATGTAAACTGAGCATAACAATGGCAAAGTAAATTAACAATTTTCCAAGCAAATTAACATGGTTTAATGAGTTTGTGAAAGGCATTCGCTATTTTCTCGTCTATGATATGACAGCAAAATTCGGTAGGACTTAATGCTTTGCAGGTTAAGTCGGACATTGGCTTCCTGAAATGAAATATACTTAAATCGAATAAAGTGAGTCAAAAAACATGTTTGTTGAATCATAAAACCCACACAGGATTGAAGGGAGAATACGATTGGTTGTAGTTTCAGTTCAGAAATGAAAATTAAAGGTGCCCAGAAAACCAGCACAGATGAACGCGTGAAAAGTTCCAAAGGAAAAGCAAGTGAATAGTGGGTGAAATGAAACATAAATATTGATTTTATGGCTGAGCAATGGTTTCCCTCTTCGGTGCGATCGGAGCCATTAATGCGATCGGAGCACTTGCCAATTCTGAGGCCAACTAAAGCGGTGTCGAATAAGCGACAAACGACAAAACATTTGTCAGAAAAAATGTTGTTCGCATATAACATGGACAAAAACATCCTAAAAATATTATGAAGGGTGGAGCATCTGGGAAATCAATTTGAATTGATTCAATTTACCGGTACCGTCAAAGTCAATAGTTGCACGCACCGAATTTTTCCATCGCACGCGTTTCGTTTGTATAAATTGCATCTGCACTGAAACAAAAAGATAACAAAAACTAAATGAAAAATAGGCCCCAGTTTCTCTTTGCATTCAGCATAGGAAAATGGTAGGAGCAGATTAAACTGGAACCAAAAACACTAACTTTCCATCAGATCACTATCACACTTCCATGTGATCCGGGAAAACCTTTGCCAAATGTGCACCCTAAACCTAGACTGTTGATTCACATGACATCAACGGAATGTTTTCCTCATTCCATCGATAGTAGGAGAATAGAGCTAATTAAACGAGGACGTGATTTTTTTCACAGATTTCCTCTTTTCACCCTGTGCTCTTAAAGCAAGTATTAGTTTTTCACTTTGTAATCTTCATTACTTTATTTCAACCCAGTGCCCATATCATGTAGTTGAACAAGACTTTGAACTTGTTTTGTAATACACTGGAATGTAAACAACTTACGTATGACAAAATAGAACCAGTTGCTTCAATTTTACACGTTCCAGTGCATTTAATTTTTCGATAATTCGGAAACAGTTGAATGGTTGTCAGAACTTATTTCAATGTACTTAGAAAAAAAAATCAATTCTTTCCATTCATTACTGGAAACTACTCGAGCGTCGAGTGAACTACTCCGTTCCTAGTTATAAGTTTTGATATTTCGCTTACACTTCTATGTTTGAGTCCGAAAAATCTTCAATTCCTCAGCGTTACGGCACTGAAGGAAGACAAATGCGGTAGTTCGTTTCGTCAGCCTTAATAACTTGGATTTTGTGTTAATCTTTCGATTAACGGGGTTTATACCAACGGGCATTGATTGAAAACAAAGGCTTACGATTCATAAATGAATTGAGGTATCCTATTAATTACACCATCCCTATTCATCATACTCGTGATTTGTAAATGTGTCAAAGAAAGCCCTTTCGAATGTTGGCTTAAGTAACTGCGGTCTTGGTAACAACAAAGAAGTTAAACTCATTGAACGCATAAAAGATTCCTAGTGCGTGCACCAAATTCTTTTTGAGTAAATTTTCGATATAGTTGAAAAGTTATCTTTAAAACAGTCCATGCTTAATATTTGAGTCATACAAATTGAACCACTGACATTTATGGAAAGAACGATTTCACTTGAAGTCGGTTTCAATTTCGTCATAATTTCAATAATTTTCAAAACAAGTATAAGCTCTGGAACAAAAATTAAGACGGTGAACTTTGCGACAGTTGTAATGCAAATCTTACTCCATAGGAAGCATGCGTATCAACCGACAGCAAAAGTATCTATAAACTATATATATATTAACTAATCATTGCCTAACCTGCTTTGAAACTCCGATACTCACTTGATAATCTAGTTAAAGACTCTTCAAGCCTATCATCTGCAGCGTTAAGAGCTCATTTATGTCCACAAACAACATTATCCGCCGAAATGGTACAAGAGGCACTTGTACACGGCAAGAAACTTTTCGATCCGTTTATCGCCTCTCTATTACAAAAAGAATAGGATGACACTAGAACAAACTCCTCGGTGTAACGTGGTGGTATTGACTTAAGCAGTCATTTGTATGCTTGGCGCGCAGTGCTTTATGTTACAGCTTTGTTGACTTCCGAGTCGGATTGCTAGGTAAAGACGAATGCTTCCCACACTTTGGCTTTATTGATGCAATACAGCTAGTTGATGTCTTTGTCAACGATGATTCAGGAGTAGGTTGGATTCATCAAAACGTGGCGTACTGGTTTGTTGAACATACAAATTAACTGGTAACGGACTTAGGATCAAGGAACTACGGTTAAGTAACGTTGATTTTTGTTCAACGCGGTACAACAAATACTTCAACAAAATGTACAAATACATGTTTTCTAAAAAACCAGAAGCAATTTTTGTATCTTTTCTAACGATTTTTAATTCGTTGCCGAGATGTTAAGATATTCTTAAAAATGGACGGTGCTGTAGGATTGATATGTAACGTTATTTCACCATATCTGTATCCAGATTCAGAATTAATGAACCGATGCAACATTTCTATTCGATGCTAAAAGAATTAGTTTTCACATCACGGTTTGTAGAATAGATGTATTAAAATTACCAGACCAAGTGCTTCTAAAACAAAAATCATCCAGAGAATTTCTTCGAATGAATTTGATTCAATAAAGTGCAAAGAAACAGTTTTTGAATTTTTTTATTTATTCGGATTTGTGGTCTTTCATACGATTCTCGTATTTATTTATGAAAAAAATTGCTTTGCTCAATATTCTCGGTGCAAAAACAAACGCTTCTACAACCTCATTAAGGAAATAAACGATATTCATCGTTCCGTTTGCGCTATTACATTGGGAATGGGTCAACCATAACCGATCCCTTAAGCTATACCAATTCGCCATGATCCGCCATCGTCGGGATCTGTTAGTGAAAAGAATGAATACAAATTGGATTGTGGAAAAAACAGGGACAACCTGTACCAACACAATCCCACGAGCCAACGAATGCGTAGCAGCTTTCAGGACAAATTCGGAGGGTTGTGTCCTAGTGGAGCTGCCTATAATGGGTTCATGAAAGAATCGGTGATTTGATTGTATCGGTTGATTTATATTGTTTGCGTATATCTTTCACTGGCGTATAAATAAATTAAGGATAAGCGATTTCTCTCGTTGGTAACAATGCTG
>KE523917.1:10601-24502 GCA_000441895.2 Anopheles sinensis | reverse complement strand
TTTTGACGGATCGCCTATGTATTGCCGCACACCTAATGCATTGGTTTGCTTGATGGTGTGCGTGATGGTAGCCCGCGTGTAGGTGTGTGCGTGTCGCATATTCTATTGGTGTGATATTTTTTTCTACCCGCAGGATTCTGCGGTGAAATAAAAACAATTGCTTTCATCGAATCATCGGATGTTTATTATGATGTTCAAAGGCTTACCAGTGCAGAGATCCTGCCTTTACAGTGAATATCCGGGTCAGAACGATCCAATTCTTCTTCGCGTCTGCAAACCAGCTGGTGTATCATCCGACGCTGTACTCTCTTGGCATGTTCTAGATGTGTTCACGATCACGATCATTCACAACACTTGCTGCACTTGCGTCTGCACTCTAAGATTGCTTTGACCAGAATGCGCAAACACATCCCCGTGCTACAAAACCTCACTTTCTCACCATAGTGAAAAAGTGGCTAGATATCGTTCGTAATATCATTCGTAATTACATGCTTTATAAGCATTGGCTAAAGCTTTATATAATAATTAAAAAATAAAAAATAATTATATTATAAACAGTATGAATATATCAACAGTTTGTTCCGAACAACAATCTTAATCAATTTTGTTCTTGTTGATATGTTCTGTACTGGTATCGCGATGATGGCAACCCGAAAGGTACGAACGACGCATGAAACAGAGGCATATACCGCGTGTCAAGTGTGCGGTTGAGATCGCTACGTATTTTCGCGACCGATAGCGACAAGCAAATGATGCGTGGTCCAATAATGCAAGTCCTTTCCGTCTACGGCATGCAGCCGCGTCGGCTAGCAGAGATAGACTGAAGCGAGGCAAAGATTATGTGCGTGTTAACACGTTCCGTACCAAGCGCAAATCTGTATAGTTTCGTGCGGGCCCAATAAATCGCAAAGTCGGCCAGACAATAAAAACAATCCAACGGCACGTCAGGTGCGCGTGACCGAAAGGTTAGAAAGGCTTCGGTTGAACTGCGGCGGAGAGAATTTATCCAGCGGATAGAATTTTGGTTCCGTTGGTTTGTTCATCTTTTGTTTTTGCTTCTGAAAAAAAAATTGAAGGTGTTGGAAAAAATGTGCCAACACCTGGTGTTTGTAACTATTGATTACGTGACATCGAAGTCCAAATAAGCAAGATCTGTATTCCCACTCCAGTCGTTTGGTTTTGCTCGGTAGAGAAACAACACGGAACAATTTTTTTAGCCAAGATGTGCTGTATGATTGATAGCGAGGAGAGTAGTGATGAAGTGATCAATTTTGGAAGGAAAAATAAAAATCGTATAGAGTCAAGCTCGGACTCAGATTTCGAGCAAACCTATGGAAGTGACGATCTAGAAGAAATACTTCGCGAACTCGCTATTGATGAAGAAATAGCATTGAGTAGAGCAACTGATTCGTTATCCGATATTCGGTGGGAAGATTTTTGTGGCAGGCAAAAATCATTTCCTTTTATCGGGAAAAGTGGACTTTTGTTGGATTTGCCGACTGATATCAGCGCAGGTGAAGTAGTTTCAATGTTCTTGGACGAAGATATAGTAATCCTTTTGGTTACTGAAACCAACAGATTCGCAAAACAAAAATATTTCGAAACAAACAATGAATGAAAACGCAGTGGAAGTGGAAAAGTGGAAGAATACCAGTGCTGAGGAAATCAAAAAATTTATCGCCCTAATGATATGGATGGGTTTGGTACAAACACCCCTAAAGAAGTGTTGGTCAAAAGACGCCATATATGATTTTCCATTACCGCGCAAAACAATGTCCCGTAATCGATTTGAAGAACTATTAGGACATTTTCATTTGGTCGATAATGAATCAGTAAAAGAAAACGGAAGACTATGGAAAATTTCCCCTCTCGTAGAAAAATTGACTGCAAATTATCAGAAGGTTTTTTCACCTGGTGAAGATATTGTTGTGGATGAAACAATGGTTCCATGGAGGGGACGTCTTGTATTCCGACAGTACATTCCAACAAAATCTCACAAGTACGGTATAAAATTGTTCAAATTGTGCTCTTCTAAACGATACACCTGGTCTATGAAAATTTATTCGGGAAGAAATACCGCCGAAAAAAGACAAATTAGTGTAGCGGAAGAAATTTGTTTTGAACTAACAAAAAAATTGTAGAATGAAGGACGCACATTATTTGTAGACAATTTTTATACTAGTTATGAGCTAGCTAAAAATTTTGTGAACTGCAAGACGCATGTAAGAACAGTGGAACAGTGCGACACAATAAAAAAACATGCCAACCAGTGTCATGTCTCATAAATTGAAAAGAGGTGAAATGATAGCTAAAGAAGATCAAAATGGAATAGTAGCACTGAAGTGGAGAGATGTTCGCGACGTTAGAATATTGTCAACTAAGCACGAGCCCATCATGGTTCCTACCTCAAGTGCGCATAGCAACCGTCCAATAAAACTAAAACCATTAGCAGTAATGGCCTACAATGTTGGCAAGTCTGGCATAGATAGAAGCGATCAAATGGTTGCATATGCAACTAACTTGCGAAAGGCTATCAAATGGTACCGAAAGTTAGCGTTCTATTTCATATTAGGAACATCGATCGTGAATGCGCATATAGTGTACCAAGAAGCTACAAAAACCAAGATTGATATTAGAACATTTAGGGAAATGGTCGTGAAAGAATGGTTGCTAGAGGGTCAATCTGCATCCGACCTAAACAGCAATAAAATAACAAGAATAACAAAGCACATCTTAGAAATCCGTAAAAATGAGCACGGCAAACCTATGCAACGAATGTGTACAATGTGCTATAAAAAAGGCGTGAAACTGCCGATTGTGAGGAAGTGAGAAAAAATGTAACAAAAACGAATACTTTTTGCACGAATTGTCCACAGGCGCCTCAAATGTGTCTCCCGTGTTTTAACAAATATCATGGTTGACAATAAATTTTATTTTGAATACACACAAATTTACTGCTTTGTTGAATATTATTTACTTACACCTAAAACATTTCAATTTCTACTCAATGCGAATGGCAGTGCCCCCATATGTAGCGCGGTTTCGAAAAAGCATTCCCGTCACCCATTTTTGGGTGACGCGGGCCCCTGGGAACATACCGCGTCACCCATTTTTGGGTGACGCGGTACGGAACGTGTTAACACTTTGTTGACGGGAGCTTGTTCCCCAAAAGTTACTGCTGTCGCCGCGCTCAGTCGCGACTGCGTTTGCCGCGTTTGCCGCGTTTGCCGCGCCACGGAAATGTCCGCCTGCCTGTTGTTAACGTGCAGTGAAATTACGACGAAGATCTTCGTCCCCCGTCAACAAGGTGCGTTAACGCACTGGAAACGAACGAAGGAATGAAAAGGAATGCAAGTAAAACGCGCGATAGAGTTGCGTTGCTTCTGCTGGTTCGAACGCGATTGGTCGAAGCGAAACCCACACATATTTAGGCATTGTAAATCGCATGGGGTATCCTACCGTAGGTGTGAAAGCGAGGTAAAAAGATGAAAAGAGAGAAAAGTAGTTGAGCTTGATTTCAATTTTTGTATGGGATTGGGACGTTTTGGGGCGTCGAGCAGTAACCAAATAAGGCTGTGTGCGTGAGTCAAATGGCCCATAAATTGTCATTGTGTGAGTGTGCTCGGACCAGTCGGCGTATACTGGTGTTGGTGATACCTACCCATGTATTATTTTCAACGCATTTCTTTCGCATGAAATTCATACGTTGGTTGAAACTGTTCTTGCAACAAGTGCGTTTATTCGAATATTTCATTCAAGAACAAATTTACGAGGAATTTACAGTAAAGGCTACGAAGGAGCAGGAGACCCCGGCCACCAAACAGAATGATAATATACTAAAACCGCAGGATATAAAACCTAAAAAAAGCGCGAACATTCTGAATTACGAATTAATTGCTGCTTACGAAGCTATTCTATACGAATGTTATTTGAACAAAAACCAGCGTACAAATGGTGATGACGATGATTCCGACGATTCCTACGATTACGTCTTCAAAGACGTCGACAAAGGTTGGTTATGGTAAAAAACCGTATATTGTTTGTTTCCGCTAATCTATCTAAGGTCATCTGCAATTAAACACGATGATGGTGATGACGATGATTCCGACGATTCCTACGATTACGTCTTCAAAGACGTCGACAAAGGTTGGTTATGGTAAAAACCGTATATTGTTTGTTTCCGATAATCTATCTAAGGTCATCTGCAATTAAACAATTTAAATAAGAAGATTAATAGCGTTAACTAACAAAAACCATTGCTCCTTGTAGATGAATTCTATGGACCAGCATGCAAAGGCCATGCGAATGCTGCAGCTTGCAGTGGCTAGACTGCATATAGGGCAAACAGAAACAAACAGGAAACTGGATATATTGCTTGTCTAAGCAATCGATAGGAACAACAACGTTACACCAGAGGTTTTCGGACTGGTCAACACGGAAAATTCCAACCTGCCTCCACACAACAGGATGTGGAAAATCTTGAAAAAATCTACAGGATAGGAACTATTTCGACAAATTCAAGGTATGGTTGAAAACGAAAGTAAAAAATAAGGATCCAAAACAAAGGACCTACGAGTGCTTGAAAAATATTTTCGATGCATCAGTTTTAGTGGTGATGTCGTGGACCGGCCGTGGAAAACACGGCGACAAAATTCCTTTTGCCAAATACAGTAACATTTTCGATGTGATTCATAAGGTAGCCGGAAACTGTTCAGAAGACGAAGTCAAGCAATGGATCCGCCTCAAGCTTAATCATACAGATTATATGTTTAAAGTTAGAACAAATACGTAGTTTCATAGATTTTTAGATGTAGTCTAGCAATTAAGATTTGAATTTGTGCTGTGTGGAATGTGACCATTATCTGAACGCATAAATGGAAACGTACAGCTTCCTAAAACGAAGTAAAACAAAATCACCAAATGTTCACACAACAACTCCATCCTCCCTGGCTAACCTCTGCGCAAGAATGAACGTTGTTAGAAACCCATCCCCGCTTGTCAACAGCACAGGAACAGAAGAAATGAAATATTCCAATGGTTTTAGCGAAAATACGGCATTGAGAATTGCATTGGTCCTCCTGGCTTGTCGTATGGTTCTGAAACATACAAAAATAAAACATCTGGTTTAAAACATCAAAAAAACTTGTGATACATAAACTGTTATTACTTATCTTTGCATTACTGTTGAGACGCATTGTGGAATCTGATGTGATAGCTATTATTACAAATAAGATGAGTTAAATTGTAATGCAATATTAAGTGTTCAGCGAAAAAATAATGATAAGGCCCCACCGCTTTCCCGTGTATAGAGTAAGAAAAATCTAAAAACGACAAAAAACGCGCGCAAGTCTCATTACTATACACTCATTTCCATGTTTTATATCAGTATCATTATTTTTCCGCAACCATCACCAAAAGACAAGTAAAGTATTCAAAATCCAATAGGAATGATGAATTGAAATTACCGAAGTTTATGATTGCGACTGTCCCGCCACCAAAAGAGAAGCAAAACGTTTAAAAGCTAATATGCCTAAATTGAAGTTCAAAGTTAATGATTTCGACCGCCACCAAAAGACAAGCCAACTATCTTGAAGTGAATATGATACGACTACCCCGCCACCAAAAACAAACTAAGTATTTAAAAGTGAATATGATAACATTTAAATCAATGAAGTTCGATGTTAATTATTACGACTACCCGTTACATGAACAGTACTTGCAAAATATTAAAATGTCAATGCAACAAGCAGATAATGTTAATCATGTTAGTTGTTTACAAAGGTGTGCAGTAGAGGAATGAATAAAATGGGTCGAGGTGTATTATCTTCAAATTCGTTAGGATCAAAATAAACAAGTGGGTGAGGTGGCAAATTAATCGCAGAGCAAATCTAATTGAATCATACTCCTTGCACCTAGCTGCTACTTGTTCTACACATTTACAGCCTTGCTTTACGCATCGTTTGATATATTGTAAAAAAATTTCAAAATGGTAAGCAGAAAAATTGTCTAGTAGTCCATGCACTTCAACGTCATCATAAATGTGCAGCAAATTATGGACATTGCTGGTCATATGTGTACGACCGTAATGGTTGGGAAAATCTTTAACAAATTTAACTAATAATCTTCTGGCAATAGGCCATAAATGTTTATAAGCAGAAGAAGAAAAGATTGTAATGCTACAAAAATAGAGAAGGTAATGATTGTAACCTTCATTGTGCAAAAAGTCTTTATATATGACAGGAGAAGCATAATGTAAGAAAGATCTAAATTCGGTACCTTTCCAATAAAGAAGGGAATCTAAAAGCCTAAACGGTCGGTTAACTTCACAAGGTAATTTTGTCTGTGACAAAAATTTAGATATGTTTGCTTTCTGGTCATTGGACCACTGATCAAAGCTAAGCATTTTATGGTTTATAAAACCCTGCAGTAACTTCCGACTAACGTCTAAATCAATTAAATGAAGCCGATCAGCTACTGGAAAATTGGAGATCATATTTAGATTAGCTACATCTTCTAGGGGCGACCGAAATATTTTATGATGTGCTTTATCTGTTCTAGCACGAAACTCAGCATCCGTGCGTGGTGCTGCAGAAACACCTTGAAAAATAACTTTATTTTCTGGCTGTACATGGACTCCAAGAACGGTGCATTTTGTACAGCCATGTTTCGATGAAAAACCCATGACTGATTTGATATAACAGCGCGCAGGAGAATCTGCAATAAATGCGCTAACAGAAACTGGTATGGTTTTATCATCAAATGTTAGGCCAGTTTCTTGCAAATGATTCAATTCGACTACAAGCGGCCGCAAAAAAGATTCCAAGTTTCGGGTTTTTTTGGCCACCAAATACAGTGACCGGCAGGGAAAAGTGGACACCTCGAAGTTTTTTGATTTTCGCTCAATATTTTTTTCTGAATCGAAGTAAATACTCTGAAACTATTTTTCGTATCTTGTTTTACATATTCTTTATGAAATTCATGAATTGATTAGTGAAAAAGAAGCTATTCAGTTTTCAGAAAAAAATTATAAAAACATATATTTAAAAAAACAGTGACAAGAGAAAGTGGACACTTCAAAATTTTGAGTTTTTCTTAACTTTTTTCTGAAAAGATCCCCTCAGTTTTGTGTTTTGATAAGTTTTATGGTTAAAACCAATCTCCTTGGCCAATTTGATATCCATAGTCATGGTCGTATTTGACTTAAGTTCGTTGATATGTTTACTCTTCTTGAACCTTATGTTTTGATATCTCATTACATATAAATTTTGTTTTATTTTGTTTTTGAATCTCATAACATAGAATATTGTTTATGCAGGTTAAACTATACTCAAATAGCTTACGCAAAACAGCCCGCAAAGCGTGTGGAGACACTGTTATCAAACTTAAATCGTACGGTTTCAGCGGAGAACTGCCGTTCCATAGGTAAAAAGCACTAATCCGTTGCATATATAGACACCAGAATCGATCACAAATAAAAAAGAACGCAAAATTAACCATCAATGATGTGTTAAAAACACTTCAGCTATCATTTTTCGAACGAACTTTTTGTCGCCGTATCGTAGCACACGGGTTAGAGACCAGATTCAATGGAAGGCGCTGTTATATCTGCGTGCCAAACTCAGCTGAGCGAATGAATTTTGCTCAGGAACAAGCTGTTGAGCCCCTTTTGTATTATAAAATGACTCTTGTATCAGTTGAATTAAAACTTGAACGAGAACCACATAATCGTGTGTGGCGCTCCAGGCTAAGAGCATCAGGATCGTTGAACGCATGGCCCAGAGATGCATTGGGAACAAAATGTGGTGGTCTATGGGTGTTTCTCGTGGAATGGATAGCGATGTTTTGTTAAAATAGATGATATAACGACTATAAATTGTTGCATAAACATCTTGAAGGAAAATCTGAAGGTTTCACTCATCCAGACGAACCTGAAGGAGAAGTTTCTTTTCCAGCAGGACAATGACCTTAAACATACTGCCAAGAAGACCAAGTCTTATTTCCGGTTTTGCCGGATAAAACTGTTGGAATGGCATCCTCAGAGACCGGATCTAAACCCATTTGAGAATTTGTTGGCAATTCTCGATGACAGGGTGAACAAAACTGATGTATCGAATAAAAACAACTATTTTGAGGCTCTAGTGCGTGCTTGGGAAGAGTAAGAACCCCAATATCTAGATTTTATCTAGTAAAGAGCATGCCAAAGCGCCTTCAGCAGGTTCTTCAAACCAAAGGAGAACACAATAAACACTAAGATGCATTTATCATAATTTTTTTTATGCATACTTATGAACTCCTGAAGTGTCCACTTTCTCTTGTCACTGTTTTTTAAATATATATTTTTATAATTTTTTTCTCAAAATTGAAAAGCGTTCTTTTTCGCTAAATCATTAATGAATCTCATAAAGCATATGTAAAAAAAGATACGAAAAATATTTTCAGTGTATTTACTTGGATTAAGAAAAAAAATTGATCAAAAATAAAAAAAACTTCGAGGTGTCCACTTTTCCCTGCCGGTCACTGTACACCCGCTACAAAAATTGGGCTATCCTGTAAGTCTACAACTTTAACAAGGATTGGCCAAAATTGAGTCGCAGAACTTTTAAAAAGAGGTAGCCCGCCGGAAGTTTAAACCGCATTGCCTCGGGAATGGTACCTTTAAAATAATTTCTCAAGGAAACCTCAACCCCTTGGTACCAAAAATCTCCCCCAGGTACTTTTTTAATTTCGTGCCTAACTTTGGGAGTTTTAACAAGCGCTCGGCGATCTGCTGGAAGATCAGGGTGACCGAACTTCCTCAATACTGCCAATAATAAATTTACAAAGTTCCTCGATAGGTTGCCTACTACTACTATATGACACAAAGCCTCTTTCAGGGATTTAAATTTGTTCAAAAAGCTATACGACTCGTTCCAAAACTCTTCGCCTATATGCTCTACTCTATCATGCTCCTCTAAATCCTCTGAATCTTCTATATTTTCTTGGTTAGTATTATAAGGTTCATTGAAATTGTTAGCAACAAAACCCCGACCAACACCACTACTCTCACCAACTCTGTTGGACGTGCATCCAGCTGCTTCATCTACAAAGAAAAGAAAGCAAAAACAAGTAGGAATTAGAGTCTGGATTGCTCCTCTTTAAACTTCTCTAAAAATTAAGATACGAGAATGAAAGGATATTTTATCAATTTGCCCACGACAGTTCGCATTATTTACTGTTTATATTTTATACCGTATTTGTACACTTTACCGGTATTAGCTTTGAGACGTGTAAGACTTCGCCTTAACATGGAACCGCTTTAGCACAAATGATATTAGGAGAATATAATTAAATATATCACGGAAATTACGAAAAAAAGCAAAAAAGAGAAAACTACACATTGAGAATGAACACCGGATACCCCAAACACGTACTATGGCTCTGAACGACTGAATATTATGTTTGGTGTAGTATGTCGAACCGAAGCAGACGGATCTAATCACAATATTAGAGCGCACGATTCACTTTTACCATCGGCAGACTAACAACAAAGCTACCGATGCACATGCACCATAAATAGGATGCCGGATGCTAACATCAAATACTGCCTGGACAAATGGGATAACTCATCGGCGCGGTAATACGAGCCGGCTAACCGTCGACCGATCGGATTAGCACACCGTGCGACGGCAAACCTATCGACGCAGAAACACGCGGTATTCAGCACTCTGACCGGTGATACGTCAGTAACTTAACCCCCACCTCCTCACTTAGCTCGCTTTGGGGCATGGCAAGAAGGATCTAATATATAAATCTCAACGTTGTCTGTATATACAGGGTGTATACAAAGTTCGAATACAACTTTTCATCATGTTATAGAGGCGCTCGATATGCTGTCTGTTTTGTGATACTGGTATCAGTTTTAGCCTGACATATTGGGTATCCAACAGGTCTTACGACTTACTGTCATTTGATTGTTTTTTGCTGCGAACGAATGATTAATACTGAAACGCCGTAGTAATTTTTATTGTGCGAGATTAGCTACAAGGTGACACATTCCGGCGGTCGAAATCCGACGGGTTGAAACGGAATGTCATCTATATCACCATCCGTCGGTACCGGGAAACGGACTCGACCATGGGCCGTCCTAGATCCGAGTGGCCGCGCTTGGCAAGGACGTCAGCAGTCATCAAGGTGATGAGGGAGCAATTCCGTCGAAAAGGGACTCGCGCAATCCGGAAGACCGCTACTGACCTGATGTGCCGATTGGGACTGCCCAAATCATCATGACGAAGGGCCAGGGATACATTACAACCAAGAAACGCAAAACTGTTACTTTCGCGGCACGCAGGTCAGGAGTTTGTGTTTTCTGATGAGAAACTCTTTGTCCTACAACAGTCGCACAATTTTCAAAATGATCGGCAGTGGTCGCCGACTTTGGCCAGCATCCCCCCGTCCCACATCAACATCCCTCAGGTCCAGAGTGGCACGTTGGTGATGCTTTTGGGTCATATTTAGGTGAAGGAAGCTCCCACGGATGTTTAACGAAAAAATCCGTAGAAATCAAAGCCGTGTAGAACAAGACCGAGGTTTTGGAGATGGTAGTGGCCTCGGCACATTAAGACATCTACAGGAAGAATCGTTACGTCTTCCAACAGGACGGAACACCGACCCACACGGCGAATATCGTTCCAGCGCGGTTTCGGCCGAATTTGAGTGAATTTCTCGATAAGACTTTGTGGCCTCCCAGCTCCCCGGACAATAATCCTTTCAAATTTTAAGCATGGTCGTACATGGCCAAGCAGAGCAAACATCAAAAATGCTCTTTGAACCAATTTAAGAGGCTATTTTTCAAGGTCTGGGCAGAGATGCCGAAAAACCAGGTGCGTGCCGCGTGCAGCGCTATTGAAATACGTCTTAAGCTCGTGATAAAGCAAAAAGGGAGGGTGCTTCCTGCTAATATGCCACAAAGGATCTCAATAGACGTAGCTTCCAAAAAAAATTATTCAGAAAACCATATCTTGTATTGAAATTTTTTTAGCGCATTTTTAAAGTGTATTCGAACTTTGTATACACCCTGTATATATATATATTTGTATGTGCTCGCATCACGCAAAATTTACCGGGGCGATCCACACCAAACTTGGCTGGAAGGTAGCTAATTTTCCAGGGATGAGTTATTTGAACTTCGTTTTTTTATATCCCCCCACCTCCTTACCCCTCACAAACACCTTTCCGCTAAAATTAATGAAAAACAATTATTACTCAGCGATTATCGAACGGATTTTCACCAAACTTGGTACATAGATTGCTCACCAAGAGACATAGTATGGGTTAAAATTTCATCCATGTAGGGGAAGGGGAAAGGGGGGCTGTTATAACACCCCCACCTCAAAATTGATAAAATACAATATGGGTATCATTTTTGCAGTATTTGTGGTCACTAAATCGAATGGCCGCACTCTTATAGTTCAATGTGAGCCCAATATCTCCCTACTCTCCTCCTCTTCAACAGCGATTCTATTAATCGCCAGAACGAAAAGCGTTGATTCTAATCACATGTATGCAACAGCATTACGCTTAATCTACGAGGTCGATTCTCATCAAACTTGGCTTGAAGGTAGCTGATTTTCCTAGGATGAGTTATTTCAACTTCATATGTTGATATCATCGAACCTCCTTACCCCTCCCAAGGAGCTGCTCTTGAGGGGGCTAATATTGATGAAAAACAATTATGGCTGAACGATTATTGAGCGGATTCTTACTAAACTTGATACACATACTGCTTACATAGGGACATAGATGGATGCAATTTTTACCCAAGCTATGTCCCTATGTAAGCAGTATGGATGCAATTTTTGCCCAAGCTAACAGAAGGGGAAAGGAGGGCTATCACAATACCCCCCTCCTCAAAAATGGTAAATACGCAATATGGGTATCGATTTCGTAGTACTTGGGGTCGCTAAGCCCATTCTTAATGTTCAATCTTAGCTTAGGCCAGATTCTTAATGTTCAATCTTAGCCCATACTCCTCCTACCCTCTCCCTACTGCATATAACTGGAGGTGTTTAGATTGGCAAGCGTTTATCCTTATAGTTTAACCGCATAAGGTCAAAACTACTGAACTTATTTCTATCAAACTTGGCTGGGAGGTAGCTAATTTTCCAAGGATGAGATTTTTTTAACTTCGTTCATTGATATCTCCCCACCTATCCTATCCTCCCAATCACCTTTCCCAAACAATTAATGAAAAAATATTTTTCACCGATTATGCAACGAATTTTCACTAAACTTGGTACACATACTGCATTGAAACACAGCTTGGGTTAAATTTTCATCCATCTTAGGTAAGGGGAAAGGAGGCGGTCCCATAGCACCCCGTACCTCAAAAATGGTCAAAACGCAATATGCGTATCGATTACGTAGTCCCAAGTACCCCAAACCCATTGGTCAGATTCTTAATGTTCAATCTATACTCCCTGTACCCTCTTCCTGGCAACACATCGCTGGAGGTGTTTAGGTTGGCAAGCGTTTATCCTTATAACATAATCGCATAAAGTAAAATGTACTGAACCGATATGCTCCAAACTTGACTGGAAGGAAGCTAATTTACCAAGCATGAGTTTTTTTAAACTTCGTTTACTGATTTCTTCATAAATGGGTATCATTTTCGCATTATAACTGATCTCTAAATCAAGTGATCATAGTCCCAATGTTAAATCTTAACATTAACACCCTCTACCCTCTCCTTTGCAACAAAACAATGGTGATGCTTGGTAGTAAAATATAAAATCTTATTACATGTATGTCATCTTCACGCTACTGCACGCTACTACACCTACTGTTCAATCTTAGTCCAAACTCCCACAACGCTCTCCTCTATAAAAAATAAACTATGGCGGTGCTTATGTTAAAAAAATTCTGTAACTCTTTTGACAAACATGGCATTGTATCACGCACAATCTACCAAACTTGGTTGGAAAGTAACTAATTTTCCAAGAGTTCGATGTTCGATCTTCTTTTGTGAATGTCTCCTTACCCAACTATCCGTCCCTTATCTTCCAACAATTATAAAATTAGCTCAAACTGCTTAATTTACTTTAAAAAAAATACAGAAATTTTATGCATTTCTTTTTCATTTTAAAATTTTTAAGAGTCTTGGTATATACCACTTGGTACGGGCCATAACAAGCCGAATGGTAGAACTCAAGATACTGAATGAAGACACTCTATCATCAGAAAAAAATTCTACCCGGATGAAATCGGGTAAATCAGCTAGTAGAATATAATTTACTACATCCCAAACATGGCAAACGACAACATTTTTACCCATCGTAATTGAAAGGACTTTAGAGCAGAAAATGCTTTCGGAACATTAAAAGTTGTACAAAACACCGAGACGACTTCAGTTTAAGAAACAAAGTTATTGTTTTTAATTAAATTACATTACGAATGCCATAAATAGTGATTAATTCTTTAAAACTGTCTATTAATTCTTTAAATTTGAATGATTGTACATTTTCTGAAAACCGTCTCTTTACTACTACAATCGAGGCCATAAAAGACACTCGTTAAGGGCAGTGTCGACGATTTATTTGTACTAAAGGCAGCGAACTGATTCGAGTGGATGTGTAAATGTTTGATTTGATTGTTTAAAAATTACTCTGATTCAGCTAGTTTTGCCCACGGTACCATCGCAAACCCTGCCATGAACTTTTTTGATGTGCGATTTTAAAGTATTGTTTCGTTTAAAATCTTTCCCACAGTAGTCGCACTTGAAAGGAACAATATTTTCATGGCTCAAATGGTGCACCTTTCGAGTACTGTAGGAATTAAAAGCGGCCTCACAATACATACACGCCAGCCATGGCCCATTTTCATGTGTACGCTGGTGACTTCGCAGATTGCTTCTGAATTTGAATCGT
>KE523913.1:6948-20950 GCA_000441895.2 Anopheles sinensis | reverse complement strand
GGAATGTGACAACAAGTAGACAAAATGAAAATAATACTTCAATCGTTTCCAAACAGGATGTTGCACCTGCACACTTGTCACTTGTTGTCCTTTGGCTTAGCTCTTAGAACATGTTTAAATCAACTAAGTACAAGACTTGTGTTGGATATTGTCATAGTCCGAAGTTCTCCTCCACTTAATCCGCATATCTACATTATCTTATCTAATCTCACATCACGTGAGTAGTGGTTGCAAATGCTTTAAAAGCTGAGGAAATGTGTACGTTAGTCAATTTATTTTATCTATTGGCGCTTTTAAGATTAAGCTTGAACTTCATACGATACAATTGTTTTGGTCGCCTTTTTTCTAGTGATGTAACGAACATCTTCAATAGTTACACTTGAAGTCGAAAGCAAAGCAAAAAGTCAATCTACTCGAACTCAGTCTTGGCTGAGATACGTTACAGCATTTAGCGATGGGATTGGCATTAAATACTGGCGCTAAAGAAGCGTAATAAAATATACTGTTGTTAAGAGGCTCAGTTTTTAAGTAACTTGGAGTTGTTTTTTCAGGGATATCTGTGATATTATATTCGTTTAGTGAATATAGCTTTAAAACTGCTCTAGTGTCTATAAAGCCACTAGCGATTTCATGAATTTCTGCTCCATATAACTGTTTTGAATAACTATTTTAGTTCATATTACATTATTTGAGTAATATTTTTAATAAGGTTTTAAGCTGTAGATTCTTTACTATTTCCCCAAGCATAAAAAACAAATCTTCTCAGCTTATTAACGGGTAATAATTGCCGTTATTCTATATAAATGTGACACATTAGACTCTCTCATGCCAGAGAAAGAACTGGCCAGTCCAAGAGATTGATTGACAACACTTGAACCAATCGCTACGGTACGGATTGTCGCATAATCTTGTTGAAAAGATAATATGTTCGTATGAACATGCGAATTAAAGACCTTTGACGTATTTCTAGATTTTCATTTTGCATGACGTGTGTGCTTGCTCCGACTTTCCTGAAGCACAGAGTGCAGCTTAAACGATTCGAGATTCACAACCAAAATTGCTGGTTTATGATACTATTTTTCTCTCCACAAATCTCGTCAATAGCCTTAAAATTTGTCTCGGCTATGTAAATTAACCAAGTTTTTATCACTGAATGTAGCAATAGAAAAACCTATCAAAATTGCAAAATCGTCCATAAACAACAATATGAAAGTTTAAGAAAATGCTGTTACCAACAACGTAACTACTCAGATTTCTGATTCATAACTGATTTTGAAAATGTCAGATGCCCAGTTATACGGGTATAAGTGAGATTTGGAGCTTTTATCGTTTAAGATCACTATATTTGTGCAGTATGTACTAAAACCCGACTAAAAGTCTCTTTCCAGACGGCTTAGTTAATCTTTCGCTTTATATTTCAAAGAGATTTTTGGTTATTTCATAAAGTTTTCACTATTTTCCAATCCAATTGATCTTAAATCTTCAATTTCCATGTTTTGTTTTTTAATTTTGCTATAACCATTGAGAAGTTTTTAGGAAAAGTTTTAGGATCACATGCTACGAACGACTTAAAAGTAAGGCCCGTATACCTCAGAATTTTTCATTTAAAGCTATTATTTTACCTTATTTCCCCTTTATAAGAACTTTTTCTCCTTGGCACGTTGACTTTGTTTCCCAAGATTTGAATGAAAAATGCCCAAATCTCTACTGGCTGTAGAGAAACTGGTCATTGAAAATGTCACTTGATTACATAAAATCAAATATAATCTCACCGATGGTGTACTACTGTGTGTTTAATCCATTTTCTGGTGTAATATAAATTTCCTTCAATTGTAAAAACTAGCTTTTTTAGCATTGGGTAGTTTTTAGAATACATTTTCTGATTTTACTAAGTGGCTCTATAGAAACGACCAAAATACTATCACAAGATGCAATTTTCATACCTGCCAAATTGAAATGATGTAATCCAGCACACTCTCGGTTGGGGATATTTCAGCAGAAATGTCACATTACAAAATATCCCCCACTGGTCCGGAAGTTGACTGTCAAACGGTCGTATCCCTCCGAGTTACAAAAACAAATCATGCTTATCCTTATTTCCCCGCCGCTCTATGCGTTTGTCAAAGAAAGCTTTTGAGAGCTTTCTTTTTATCTCCCTGCTTTTTCCGTATCTCTCATTCTCTTTTTTTCTGTCTCCTTCACACATCCGTCCCCAATTTGCCGTGTCTCGCTCGCACGAACACGCGTCATTTTCCGAAAACATTTTCCTACTCGCCACGAAAAGAAAAAGAGCGAATGACGTTGACGCGTGACATTTTTCCTTCCATATACGCTTACTCTCTCACACACATGCAAACACACATACCCACATGTTCTGATTTGACTTCTCTCGGAAAAGTTTCCTCGCTTTCGGTCTCGCTTTCGCACGCTCGCACGCCCGTAGGTTTTCCACGCGGAAAAGCTACACAAACTGCTTTCGTTTGGCGGCGTCCCTTTCGCACCGGATCCTGCTCAGCACGCTCCAGTTGCTCGGGAAAGCGCTCGCAGGCGCCTCGGCGTTACTCGCACGCCAGAGTAGCCATGATGAATTTTGTCAGTTCGAGGTGAAACGTTGCTAGCAAAGCATACTACGGTACGGTCCGCTCGGTAGCTAGGGTTCCTAGGGATATATTAGAGGAGAAGACAAAAAAAAAACGGGCCCCCTCCCATCCAGTGGAGGAATAAAGGAAAACGCACCCGCTCGGTTCAGCTTTTCCAAGGGCACCGGAAGCCAGCAGACGGCGCTTTTTTGTCCGAAGCGAAAATGTTCCCTAAAGTGTCTTCGATTCGCACCGATATACGCAAGGTTGGGGGGAAAGAAGGGCCGTAGTGCCTGGAGTGCGTGGATGTGTATTTACCTGCCTGCCCTTTTACCAGTGCGAAGTGGCAATAACCTTCCTATCGGTTTTTTGAGTCTTTTTCTCATCCGTTCGCCTTTTTTTCTTCACCCCGTCGAAAGTGTGTGCAAACGTGCGAGTTTTCCCATCCCGCGGGTGGAAAAGCGAAAAGTGTGCGTACGCCCAGGAAGATATCTAGCATATTCCGATTGGGGGAGGTGGAGGCGTATGGTGGGATATAACATGTCGGGATCGACCCGACCAGAAAAGAAATATAAAAAGGCCAGAGGGGCTCCTCGAACACTATCTAATCTAAAGTGTGTCCAACAATCAGAAACTCAAACGATGAGAGCCACCCCTCCCTGGCTGGCAATGGAGGTAGTAGTAATGGTAGCAACAGTGGGACAGTTTGTCGATAAGTTGAAGGCACGTAATGCGAGTTCCATTCCCCGTTCAGTGTGTTCGGACACCAGTTCGGTAGATCCCGCAGGATACAGGTTCCAAGTCTGCAGGCGATGTCCGCAAGTCGGTCCGGATGTCGACACGATCGATCCAGAGCTTCAGGTGCCAGAGTCGGAGGTCACCAGAAGTTAATTCCGCTAGGATCGCTCGGTTCGGTTGAAGCACAACAAACGCATCGCTCTATCGCGCTCTCTCGCGCTCCTCAAGGCGCTCCGTCCAGCGACGCACTACTAGAGCGGAGGCTACAGGCTCCACCGCCTGTTCGTTGCCCCGACGGGTTTGACTTTGAAAGCTGTGTCCCTTGACATCGGCAGGCTCAGGCCCTCCTTCTTGCTGGCGTGGGAAACTTCAAAACCTCCAGTATTGACAACTCTCTTCGCGACGGAAGCACGAATGAACTTTCACGCAACTCCACTCCACTCCTCCGTAGGATCTTATTTTTTAAACTTCCATTTCTTGACCACATCCTATATGTGCCTACCGTATGCGTGTGTGGGTGTGTGTGTGTGTTTGTGGAAAACATCTAGAGAGAAAGAGAGATACGGAGAAGTGGGTATATTGTGGGTGTGAGTCGGGCTGGCATCGAATTTCCGTGAGATTTACCGTCTCGGAGCATCCCTGAAATGAAATGACCCAGCGTGCGCTAAGGCGAAAGGCGAATTTTCCACCATCATCATCGTCGTCGCCGTCGTCGTCGTCGTTTGTCGTAATTATCATTGAAACTATCGCTTGCTGTCCTGGCAGTCCTGAAATCGTTGACGCCTAGTTGGAAGGTGAAGGTGTCACCAACCAGCCCGCTTTCACCCGCCCCGTTCAGTCGCCGTCAGCGTCGTCAAAAGGAAAAGTGAAAAATGTGCTTTCCCCACCCACCCGTCGCTGCGGTATGCCCTGGTGCGCTGGAAAATGGAAGTAGGGCAAGGTGGCAGCAGAAGCAGCAGTAGCAGCAGCAGCACAAGTAGCTCCGATAGTACAGGGTGCTTCGTCACAATCGTCGTATGTGAGAGTGTGTAGGTCTGTGTGTCTGTACTGGTGTCGAAGGCTTGTACTCTTGGAGCTCTCACCTCCAGGAGCGCGAGTTCAAACCGATGTGTGTTTGCGTTTTGTTGGAGCCAAATCCTGCCCTCGGAGAAGAGTGGAGCTTTCACATCGCTCGGTGGTGTGTGTTAACGTTCATTGTCCCGCGTTGCGTTGGTGTGCTCGGGAAAGGAAGATGACGGTGACGCGGATGTGTTCTCCAGTCGTGTGCAAGTCTCGACACACCGACGTCTACGTCTGACCTACTGGAGCGAGGAGGAAAAAGGTTTGGACGGGGGGACTACGAACACCTACAGTGCGCGGTACCATCCTTTCACTCCTTTGGCCGATCCTTCTCCTTAGCCAAGGATGATGTGCAATATTTGTGTATACAACACCCCTTGCGCGTTCTATACAGAAGCCAGAGCCGCGCCATCTCGCCTGTGGATAGATAGTCGGTGTCAGTCACTGGGCGAGTGTATGTGAGATGTGGCCAGCACGCGCAGCAGTAAACGCGCTCGCTCGTGCCGTATGACGTGACGTGCACGGTGGTCGGTCGCTCGCTGCGGCGGTGTTGGTGCCCTTTTTCGATGTACCAGCAGGACATCCTCCACCAGGTTCACGGTAGCTGAACCTTTAGTAGCAGCTACTGTACGTGTCGCGTTTCGTGCCCGTGTACCCGACATTGCTTCCCGTGACAATTAGTGTGCGGGTGTAAGTAGGTACGTATGCGCTTTGGTTGCTGTCAAACGTGGCTCAAAGGTACCGTCGTCGGGTGGTGAAGTGACACGAACGTACAGCGAAGTTAAACAGAAAAGTGAACCGCGAAACCCCTTTAATCACGTCAAAACCCCCTGTAGGTTAGGCTGGTTAGGCTGATGGCGAACGTCGATTAGAGACGATGTGGGCCTTACCCGAATGGCGTAAATTATGCGGAAATTTGTGGATCATTATTCCGTGCGGTTCGGGGGTTTTCCGATTGCTGGCGAAAAGGGGGGAAAACCCGGGCATTTGCATGTGCCACTGCCTTTATCCAACGTGATTCGCGGATGTGGAAGATTAGAAAGGGTACAATTTTTAACCTGCCTAACCGTACGATAATCTCAAAAACAAATGGGATATGTCGGGAAAGTTAACCACGCAAAGGGAGAGAGTTGATTTTGTGTCAAGTTTTCGACATTAGCTCATGGTGTAATTTGTGACCGAGCTGGTGATGACCTTCAATTTGAGTGAAAACAATTTACCTTATTTGCTTAACAACCTACGATAAGAATAAACATGAACAATCTCCGAAGGTTTTAAACATCCAATTACCTCAACAATTGCATTACTCTATACGGAAGGACTCTCTATTGCTTATGTAAGATTTTGTTTGCTTTAGAAGAGTTTCTGAAATGGTTTTTAACGTGCTTCAGTGATTTAAGTATCAATAAAAAATAGCAATAACCCACACATATTGCATATATGATCAATATAAGGATTTCATCAATGTCAAATATGTTTTGACTGCCTGAAATTTCAAACTATAGAATGTGCAAGCCGTGTTAACAGATGTTGGAATAACTCTGCATTGCAGAGCTGTTGAAAATGCCTCCAGAAGCATACCCAATCCATTGAACAGTAGTGAAATAATGAATAAACTAATTTCACGGATATTATGTATCACAAATTCGAGTAAAATAGGATTAGATAGGCATAGAAATTTAAATTTTATTGCATTTGACTAACAAAAGACAAATGTTTGTCATTGATTTAACATAACAAATTACTCACGAATTATTTAAACTTTAACACCCAAAGCTTATGCTTTTTTGTTGGCAAAACGGGGAACGTTCTGATCTTTCATGAACATATAAATCGTAATTTTCAAATCGTTTGAGGTTTGTCTGCTTTTAATTCCCAATTTTTGCAGAGTTACAGCGTAAATATTTTAAATTTCTTAAACAAAAGTGGGTTAAACGTCTATAGAACAACTCCATATGTTGATCACACATGGTATTTCTCGCAAGTAATTTGATTTCACTATGTTCAACTATCGGTTCATCACCATGGCGAACAATTATCACATTGTGTTTTCACCCAGAGGAATACTTCCTTTTTTTAAGTGAGCAAATCTGTGCAGAACACGATAAACATCTACCAAAAATACATGTTTTTGGCAACTTGCCCAAGATTAGCAAGAAAAAGAGATTTTTTCGGAGTTGCACTAATGGATTGTAGTTGAATATGGTCACTTGTAGAGTTGTGTAATTCCGATCATTGATGAATCTGAATGATTATTTGCTTCGGTTTAGGGATTCATGAACCTTTAAATGAGAGATTCATGAATCTCAAAGATTCATTAATAATATATGAACAGAATAGTTAGGCCAAAAAAGTGAAAGAAATGTGACACATAACACCTCTTTTTTTGTGGTCGCATGATCCACGGCAAGGAACGAATCGTCAAGATCCGTGAAAGATTCATGGAGATTCATTAAAGTTTCGAAAGATTCAACCATGTTTTTGGATTCGATTCCCAACAGATTTATGAATCAATCTCAATGAATCTTAGGTGAAAGATTCATATGAATGAATCTCGCCAAAAGATTCATTAGGCACAACAATAGTCACTTGTTAAACCTACTTGCTGACTTTTAGAACAGAAGTCCAAAAGAAAACGATTCCTACTATGCACTAAATCCTACTGTGTAGAAGAACACAAGCCAAGGAAAGATGTGACAGGACGAGTTGGTAATTTCAACAAACCATACCAATGGAGTCACACAAATCCATTTCTATTCCTATGGTCGTATGAATAGTCGCTTAAAAGTTCCCTCCCTCGAGCCGCAATCGCACACGAAATTCAACAGCTATAAGGGGTAGGGAAAAACTAATAAAAATCGGTAGATAAAAACGTTCAAAATTTATAAGCTCACTTCAGTCCCCTCCTACTCCTACCGAACCGCCCCAGTAACGAATCCTTGCTGACGTTTGAAGCACACACAGCGAAAAAGGAGTCCTAGAGACACTAGGAGACGCCACTCCCTGACCGGCCAAGCACACAAAGGCCCGACCGGCGCAAGGACACGACGAATTCATCGGTTTTCGGACGAAGGATTCACCGATCCGGGGTGGGTGGGCAGGGTGAGCATATAAATTAGTCCGCCTTACGCGGTTTTATGTTTTGGCAGTTGGTCCCGGGTCCGGTTCGGTGCCGGGCGCGCGTTTCCGAAGCACCACTGCGACTAAATGGCCACCGTCGGGGCCGAGATTCGATCGATTTCGAAGCCCAGCAAGCCAGCAGCGAGCAGCAAATAGGCCAAATACTACGCGCAACCCCGGCACTGATTGTTCGATGCACATCTTCCTTGGCTTTCCCTCCCCCTCTCCCCTCAACTCCCCCATCCCTTTCCAGCTCTAGCGCTTTCTCGCTTTCCCGCTTGCGAAAACCAGCGTTCACTCGCACGCAAGGTTGGTTGCGGTAGGCCTCTGTCGTTCAGGTTCCTCCAATTCCGACACTAATGTCGTCGTGGTCTTCGCCGTCGGCCGTATTTCCGGCGATTGACGATAGCGGGAGAGGGGGGGCTGGAAAACCGATGGGTGGTGGAAATTGTGGGAGGCGTTTTTCAGTTGCTCGCCACAGAAAAGGAACCAAACCAACAGCCGGGAAGTGAAAAAAAGAAAGAAAGGAAGCAGAAAAGAAAAACTACAAACGGCGGCGGACACACGATGGGACACGATGGGAGAGAGAGAGCCTACTAAAGTTCAACATCATATTCGTGCCCTGCATACGAATATTCGTTTTCGAACGACACGATCCTTTTCCCGGTGTCATTTTTATTTTTCTTCTAGGCCAGTTTCTTTTTTTCGCCTCTCGCTTCTTGTTTCCATCTGCCCGTCTCTTTCTCGCCCGGTGGCTTTGTCCCACGCAAAACCCGGAAGGAGTCGCTGGGAGTCAGTGTGTGGTTAGAACAACGATGGCCGGGTACGAATATAGCGAGGAAAAAGAAAACCAGCCCTGCAAAATTAGGACACCGAAACTTTTCCCAAATGGGTTTTTTCCCTCGACGGCCCCAGAAAAGGGAGAAAAAGGAAGGACGAGTGGGTGTTCGTGTGCGTGTGTGTGTGTGTGTGTGTGTGATGTTCAGACCTTCGAGGTCCTGATGCTTCTCGCAGGCGACATCTTCTCGCCTCTGGCCTCTGGAACCGATCCAGCCGGCCATTATGGAAAATTGCTCCCGCCTGCGCTTCGATGGACACCCCTGTCGCAACCCCTTTACACCACTCGATGGGTGTGTGTATATGTGTGTGGTTATGTACGTGACGATGTGGCTCATGATTGATCGCGCGCGAGGGCGCAATTGTAAGCGCGGGGTTTAAATGAGCCATCATTTGGCCAGGGATTAATACGGGGCCCTTGTTCTTGGGCACCCGCCGATGAAACGTGATGAAATTTCATCAACGCGCCTGCCGAGCTCCAATATGACACCTCGACGTATGGTGATTGGCCCGATGCTGGATTTATTTATTCGATCGATTGAGATCGACGACGTTTGTCTGAGCCGCTCGGCCGATCCACCGGTGGGCGTGAGTGATGAGTTATTTGCAGCATCATTTTCATCACTCATCCTCCAATGAGGGCTCGTAAGAATGTAAGTTAATTAGCCCCTGTCAAAGCTGCGGATATGCGACTGCCCCGTTGATGTACTTCTCTGTCAACATTTCCGAATTAATGCTAAGGTATAAATTTTACACGAAAATTAGCATTTCTCCGATGATGAACATCGTTTGAATACAGGGCAATCAATTGCAAACTTAGTTTTGCATGCATAATACTTGAAATGTTGTTCAATTCTACCGGAAATGTTATTTGTGTTGTGTTTAACCGATTTCTGGTTCGTTTTTGAAGGTATTCTTTTTTTTAACTATAAGTTAAAGTATCTACTATCAATGTTGTTTCTAAGTGCTCTAACAATCTGTTTCTTGTGTAAATTTTTACATTTATTTTTATTCATAGTGACTTATTGCATGAGTTGAATAGAAAATGTATGAGAAAAACAGGGTGCGTGACACACTTTTGCAGTGAATTTGAACACACTGCTCTTCACCATTTCTTTACAATATTCAGAGAAATTTTAAAGGTGTTTATTTTGTTCAGAGTACTGGAAAGGTGTAAAACAAATTCAAAGATCTGGCAGCACTGCAAAGGTGACTCTGTTAGGAACCAGAAAAAAATACCCAAGGATTATTCAACGCCATTCTATAGAACAAATTGAGCGGTCAGTTGGCCTCCGTCATTTTGCGTTACGCTGAAAAATTTTCAAGGAATTATTCAGTCGGCAAATGTGTTGAAAAAATCAGTTTACTAGCTTAAACAGGTTGAGTGTATCCTAAAACTTCGAAAAAGATTAGATAAACCTGACTAAGACACCGTTAAACCCATCAAGGCATCGTTATACTTCGGTGCCAAACGATTAACTCCGAAAGGGTATTTTTAAGCTTGGTGAATAAATTATAAGATTAGAAATAGATTTGTTTTTTATAGACGGAGCTTACGTGAAGAAGTTTTAAGATACCCGATCGAACTTAATGATTCGGTAACAATGTTTTACAACACCCTAATGGGTGTAACTGTACCATTTATATGGATAACAACTAGTTGTCGAAGATAAAGTTCGGCGAATTGTTTTCATGTTTTTGTATTTTATTAGAATCCGTGTGAAATGTTTATTTCTATATCCAGGACGTCCATGTTTTAATAAAAAATGTAGGTGCAAAATAAAATGACATTGGTCAACCGACTGCTGTTTTAGTTCGATATCGTTGCGCCTAGTAATCCCTGGATATTTCTTTCTGATACCTTACACAATATCCTTATCTGTACAGTCAAATTCATCTGAATATTGCTATTCAAATATGATAAATAACTTATTTCAATTTGCTGTAAATATTCTTCATACACGCGCCGTGTATTTTAAAAGTAAAATAGAACGGTTAGAGGAATAATGGTTCCTAAACCTTGCTATGCTTCTTTTCTGTAAAAATCTTACTTATACTTTTTACGAAGTTTATTGTGTAATTAATAATTTTAATTTAATCTCTCTCATGTGGCTCAACATCCCCAAGTGGGACAAGGCCTCTCTCCAAAGAGAGTTACTGTGACCGATAGACGGTATATTATTAGATCGGTGGTCAGCCGTTCGTAATACCGGGGGGTACCAGACTCGGGATTCGATCCCACACCTATGGCGTGGTGTTTTCTTGCGCTACCGCTGCGCCATGGGCACCCCCAATAATTTTAATTTTAATAGATCCCTGTATTTTAAAAGTAAAAAACGAATGGCTAGTGAAATAATGGTTCCTAAACCTTCCTTTTTCTGTGGCAACAAAACGCTAGGCTTATTTTCTGTGAAAAAACTAACTTTAACTTGTTACGAAGTTTGTTGTGTAATTAATTATTTTAATTCAAATACATTCCTCCGCTTCACGTGCCTCAACCATTCCCGGCGCGTTCATTCTAGCATGTTTCGCTTGCGTTCGCGGGAATTTATCGTTCGTCTATTCTCGAAAAGGATCCGGCGGTTTCGATTATCCGCATCCGTGAAGCCTGAAATAACTTCGCTCGTGTGTTCATCACGCACGTGCGCACCCAAGGTTCAAGGCAATATCCGTTCACTAATTTACGTGACAGTTAATTGCATATGTTTTATTTCGCTGCGAACCATAATATTATTTGCTCCAATGTTTGCTGGTATTGTGGTGGGTAAAAATCGATCGAAAACCCATCAAAAAGCAACGCCCTTCGATGGAAACAAAACATTGGGTTAGCTTTAAAAGGCAAAAAGTTCAACAGTCACTCGAACATAACTTCTACGGTTGATTTGGCTGTAAGCGATCAACGTTGGTCGTCATGCCACGCACTTCCCGTTACGTCGTTGTGCGCCTTAACGTCGATGCGATTCCCCCAAAAAAGCAAGCAAGTCCACCCGGAGCGTGGGAGAGACCTGTTTCTTTTAAAGCGCATAAAACATACAGCATGAGAGAACCGTCGGGTGCGAGGCACGAGAGAAAAGCGAAGGAATGCCCATCTTTCGCTGGACGGACGGACGGGAAAGCGCCTTCCGGCAGGGATACGCAGGGTGGGCATGCGAACGTGCGCAGGGCGCAGGCGTCCGCACGGAAACACGAGATTTTTGACAACCCGAAGTTCAGGAAGGTACTAAAGGAATGGGAATGCTGGCGAACACATACGCGTCGCAAGTGTGTGCGGAAAACTGCGAGAAAGTAATAGAATAGACGAGAAGGAAATTCGAGTCATGAACCAGAAGGATGATTTGTTTAACTGAAAGATTCCTTCGAAAGGCCTCACGGAGACTCCCGTGTGCTTAGTCCTTGTCTTGAATGGGAACACTTTCCCTTAGAAAGGTGTGTTGTTTGCACGATCTGATCAAAAGTAACCTGTCAAAAAGCGGCTGTCAGTCGTGTTGATGACAATTTCAAGCTCCATTTGGTATCTGCTCGCAAAGCCCGCCGTCGAACTTGAGAATTAGACGGGAAAAGCCAACCTATTTGTTCACCTTGTTAAGGTCAAGGGAAGTTACTCAAAGGGGGAGGTGGTTAGCCAGAAAGATCTGTACGAAGATCCTGCGGAGGTGCATCTCAAGGCCATTATAAGCGCCATACTTTTAGCAAGAAGAGTCCAAGTACACATGCACCAAAGGATGGTCCCTTCACGTGTGTATGTGTTCGTGTATATCTGAGAAAGAGCTGGTGCTTACTTTATGGATGCAGTTTATCTAACCCCAACGTTGAAAACAAATCTATTCCTCCGAAATACGCTGACAGCAAAGATTTTGGAATTTTAAGGTTATGTTGCACCATCCTTGCCGACGGTGGGACAAGTATTGGCAAACTGCTGAGCTTGCAACAGTGATAAAAGACCCTTTGACGCCAGCTGCTCCCCTTCTCTCTTTCTCTCATTCTCCCTCACTCCAGCCAGGTTGTGTGGAAAAACTGTGTCAATGAGCCGGAAAGTGAAACAAAGGTATCGCACCGGAACCATCCGGGAGAGTTCCAATCAGCGATTGAGCGGGTTGAAGGTGGACAAGCAAAGCGATAGCAGTTTCCACCCTTTTGGTGGTGGAAGCAAAGCCTACCCTTCACCCTTTTTCTTGTTGCAAGTGGAAAATTAAGACAACTATAGAGGCTCTCCAGAGGTCGGACGCTCGAACCGGATGCGCGCTTTTGCGGTGCGAACCATGGGGACACTAATGTAGGCCACTGTCAACTGCAAGAGCTTCTTTTATTTCCACTTAACTACAGCGTCTCTCCCACTCCCACACTTACTCTCTCTCTCTCTCACTTGCTTTTCCTACCTCGCTCACTGGTTCTGGTGCAGTCTCTGACTTTCCCTGGCCATTCCTACCCTCTCATTTCGGTCGGCATTCAACCTTGACTGCCTTTTCCGAAAGTCCCACCGAAGCGACTTTCCCCTTGGTGTGGGAAGGGGGAAAATGGAACGGTAGAAGAGAGGGAGGGAGGAAAAAACCGGATGCAGTTTATCTTCATCGCTCCCAGCCTGCTGCTGGTTCCGAACTCTCCGAGAAAGCCAAAGAAGGGGTGTCCTGTCTTCCATCGAAACCATAGTCACCCGTTTCGAAACAACGTGCACACAGCTTCCTGCTCTCCTCCGAGCGTCCGATTTTCCGTCCCCAGCGATGAATTTACGTCACATCCTACGTCGATAGCAGCAGGTCGGATGATCGTTCGGTTTCGGAACCCACCCCCCACCCAACACTCGTCGGGAAAATGAAGGGGGAAAAAAGGACGCAAGGACGTCATCGCTATCGTTCGCTTCGATTACGGATGCGAGAATGCATCACTCACGACATCGCAGTGTGCTGTGTTAGTGCGTTCGAGTCCCCGTGGTGTGCTGGGAAAAAGTGCGAGAAAATGGTATCCACTTGCTGCTTGTTTAATAAATTTTCCCCTCGTCGATTAATTGCAGAGTTGGCTTAGTGAATAATTGAATCAAAGATAGCAAAGCAAAACAAACAAGTGCAGTGCGCGGTGATCGAGCAGTGAAAGTGGCACCAGCGAAAAGTGTTTAGTGAAACATAAAAAGAAAAGCGTGTGCAGTGTGTGTGTGTGTGTGCCTGATCAACAATGGTCCAATTGTTTGAACCAGCGATTTGTGAACGTGTCGTTTGAGGGAAGAAATGTCAAGGTGAACGCCAGGAAAATCGGAAGTGCAACAAGAGAAAGAAACAAAGGCCCGGAAGGGCGCGTTAAGGAAAGAGCAAGGAATGAAGTGTCTCGTTCGTCGGTACTAATAAGGTTCAAAGTAATGCCAGCGCCGTCTTAGAAGCGGTATGGCCTGATACGGTCGAATGATGGATTATTCTCTACTCAATCGTTGTGCTTCGTATTTCGGATAACGTTAACAGAAAAGGTAAATATTCCCATCCACATCGGTATGTTAAATAGGCACAATTGTATTTTATTTAAAACACCGAGCTCTTCGATTGTTCACAAATGTCTGGCTACACAAAAAATCGTCCTAATAGCTGTGTTAATTTACAATTTGATACTTTACTGGATTTAAAACATAGAATTTTTAATAATAAACCGACCATTTTTAATAATATAATTGTCGACCATTACACGAC
>KE523910.1:86127-141235 GCA_000441895.2 Anopheles sinensis | reverse complement strand
AAATTGATTGAATAATATTTTCCATTTTCTCGTAACAGTATGTCAGATTTCAATTATCAATGCAGCCGATTTTATACCGGGTTTCAACTATGACCGGTTTTTCTAACAACTGTTTAAATTAAAACCTTCCCGCAAATAGCAACTCTATCGAAGTATTCTTCTTTCGACCGTGTGTTGCTTTGAAGAAACCGCACGAGTATGTTACGAATGCATGTGAAATCATGCATATTTGATCGTTCAGAACACCATCATTTCTGAAGCGATTGAGGTGATATGAACAGTATTGCATAGGTATTTAGTAGGACTAACTTTTGTCTGAATGACGCACTTGGCTACGATTAACATTACGGAGCTATTTTAGTTTTATTTCTCGTCTTTATTGAGTATCGACAACAGATTTGAAAGCGTCAATGTTGTTTACATTGGAGAATATTTTACCGTTGGTGGCAGCGCTTTCAAAGTTCATAGCGTTTGAAGCTTTTCAACCGTCGCTTCATGCAAGTTTCGTGCGCGAGCGGGTCGAAATCTTTCGGCCCTGCAGCGCGACTGCAACAGAAGATAAGTCAGTCGCTGCGTCTCGCTCCGATACACGTGGAGAGGCGTGTGTTCATTCGGAAATGTTTCTCGGGCATTGTATATGGGGAAAGTGTTCATTTGTGTTCCTGGGGTGTGTCTACCATCACCTTTAACAACCGAACCGTTTCTTGTTCCTTCTGTTTAAATTCAGTAAATTTTTTAGGGATGGATTGTTATTGCTTGATTAAGTTGATTTTATTATAAATTTTTAAGGAAAAAGTATATTTCAAATCATTGAAGTTACAAACAGCTCGTTACATGTCACATACGAATAAACAAACAAATTTAAATAACAAAAAAAAACTCATTAAACCTGGAAGAACGATTAGAAAAAAGAAATATTTAACTAAGAAAGTTTCTGTAGTTTTAATGGGACTCGACAGTATTAGAAACCTTTCAGTGACGATTGGTAATATCCTTAATACCAACTACTTATTTTGCGTTTGTTTAAAAGTTGTAACATTTAATCAAACAGAAAAAAAATTAAATAATTGAAGTTATTAACAAAACAGAAATGAAGCGGAAGTTATCAACAAAAGCCATAATTTTCACACGAAATCAAATATAACCATTCCCGTTTGGGACCATGTCTGAAGCTGAACTGCATCAGCCGTCTCCGGGGCGACAACAAAAAAAACCCCGCCCTAATGGTGAGGCGTGTGTTAGTTTCATAAACCGGAAAACTGCATCCAAATCACATCGTAAAATCTGCCTCGAAACGCCGCAAGTTAATTTGGTTCCACCTAGACGTAAAAAAAGCTCCTGCCGTGTGGATCGTCGTCGGATGCTAACCCGGTTCCATTTTATGTAACCCCATCCTTTGGCATCCACCACGACGTCGGTTGCATCGCCTTCATCACCGGCATCACCGTTCCGGTCGTGGTGGTGTTTTCATTGAAACTCATTATTCTGCTTTATGTGGCTCATAAACTGTCCAGCACTGGGTGACGGGAAAATGCTGCTGCCAGGCGCCATTCAGGTACCTGTGACGGATGAATCCGATGCGGAATTATTAGTTTCCACGGACCCACCGCCGTCCCGGGTGGCTGGTCTCCCGCAATCTTTGTGCTTAACGCATAGTGTATGAGAGTATTGCTATCTGGTTGCGATAGGGTAAAGGGCCAGAGTAAAAAGAATGGTATTTGTTTCTTTTATCACCTCAAAGGGAATTAACGTTAACGACGTTAATTTTGTAACGTTATTAACAAAATGCTACTCATTATGCATATTATTCACGTTTATAAATAAAAACTAAAGTATTACTAGCCAATTTTTCTTTCTGTGTATATTGAGTTTGCTTCAATGTAAGATGAATTGATAGTTGTATAAGAATAAATAAAGCATAAAGTTTTATAGTTTTTGACATATTTTTTTCAACGAGGCAATACTTCGATGGTTCAACGAAATATTGTTATCAATGTTAAGAATGTTCAAGATATTTCAAATATTTCAAATTGTAAATCATTTTGAAGGTGCTGTGTTTGTTCGTGTAGTGATAGAAGCTTTGATATGACAAATTACTACTTTATCAAACTTATTCTTACTACGCCAACTTATGAAGATTTAATTCTTATGAAAGACTATGGCGGTTTAAGAGAGATGATTTTGGAGAAAGATCGCTGTTTGGAACAACCTGTAGAATATCTTCAATATATTTTATATTAAAGCGAAAAAGCTCTATAATGTTAAAATTCTATAATGTGTGTACTGTTAGTCTAACAACCGAATTTTTTTTACAAAATATTCCAGAAAATCAACATTTTAGCCTCAAATCTTGAATTTTACTTCGTCTATCGTCCGTTGGAAGCAAAAATTGTATTATGAATTAACTCTTTCTTTGATTTATTATTGAAATTTCTGATAAGCAAAAAAAATTAACTATTTTACCCTACTATCCCGTGGCTGGTTCTATTAAATGTGTAATTGCATTACGTGTTTTTTATCTGAATTTTTAGTCTCCACCACCTATGACGTAAGTATTGTTTCCGTATCTTTGACAATAATATAACATTATCTAATATTTAGACTATCTCACTGTTTATACTAATGAACCTTCATTAGGTTTCAGATTTAATTTATAAGTTTTTCGTGTGAAAAGATACTCAATGTGATAAAACGTTTCAAAAAACCTAAAAATTTAAGAAATTCTTCAAAAAGCTCAAAACTTGTGTAACGTTCAGCTGACGACAGCTTCAGCCCTCCGATCAAACTCGTTCAACAGTCACGAGGGAGCAATTTCTTGCATGAACGACAAATCGGCAGTAGCTCACTGGAAGCAAAATAAGTTGGACCAATGTAATGGAAACATAATTTATTTTTCCCCGTTTTAATAATCATTTTAAGCATACCGTAAGCTAGCAGGCAGGTTTTGGTTCGGTGTGGCGTTATCGATTAACTTAAAGCATGATAGCGTCATCCATTTTACTACATATGAGTATATTTTTATGCGAAAAAAATTTTGTATTACATAGCGCAGTATAAAAATCAGTTCAGTTTTCCGATGTTCACAAATTCCTTTCTATCCAGAGAAACTCTATTGTTTTAATCGAGCAACAATAATGTTTGTTGGAGTAATCGACCGAGTGTTTATTTTCCCAATTTTTCTTCTTCTATAATGTAATCGTTTGACATTGCTTCCGTTTGGAGTCTTGGGTATGCGGTTTAGAATCGTGTTTGGTTTTTCCCCCATTTCTGATCTTTCATGTCGGAGTGTTTATTCTCCTGCAGTAAAAGTGAAATGTCAGAGTACATAAACCCCTCCATAGGAAACCCATTACCGAAATTCCAACGAACAATCGATGCACACCCTTGTGAATAAACGACTGAATTGTCATTGAAGTGCAAGTAATGCAATTGCCCGATGTAATGATGTGTGACGGCGAACAAAAACATGTAGTTCTTGTAATAGTACAAGAATGGATAATGACATTTTGAATTGTGATTTTTCTTTTCTCATCGGATATTAAAAATTTATTGGTGTATATTTTGCATCTAGCAAATTGCTTAACAAACCAACCTAAATGAGGCTTAGAGCTCAAAGCCTTATGAAAATCTTAGCAGTACCTTTGTTTCTTTTTTTATTTATTTGCACATCTGAAACAAAATAAAAGGCTACCAGTCCATTGAATTTCACCAATCCATTGAAGTAATTTTCTTAAATCAATTTGTAATCTTTCAGCGATTGACGTTTATCAGGAACCCTTCGTTATCATGCATCATGGAACGTTAATGAAGTATAATCAATATTAAAAAAAAAACTAACATATATTGATGCTGCCAACATAACAAGAAGTAGTAGGAAAATCCGTAACCTTCCACTTGCTGTGTCATAGTCTATTATAAATTCACATGCAATCAAACAAAATGAACTGACGGAGGCAGAAAAAGGCAAACACCGCCGTACCCTCGTCATGCTAAAAATGGGATAAATGGAACAGATTCCTGGCCAGGAATCCGGCTCCTCATAATCTGCCTAACCTGTCGATACATTCACGAAATGGATCACTCTTTGAAGTATGAGCATTTTTATTGAGTATGAAACCCGCTACTGCTCGTTCAAATGAAACCCTATGTTGCCAGTTAGAAAACCGGATCGTGATTAATTATTCTCATCTAGTTTTTTTACAAAATACCTTTTTTAGGTTACCATAGACTGTTTTCGCGAACATTGCTTTTATCCTTGCATAACGCAACGATGAAATGTATAACATCAACTTTCAAAACCAGTTGAATTTCTTTGCCGTTTTTGTTTTATATGTGGTGCCAAATGTTGATCTGAAATGCTGAGCTCAACAACTCGTTGAAGTAGTTCAGTGAGCCAATATTCTACCGAATGTTCTATATCACGAATTATAAAATGAATTCGAATGTCAGTTGCTTTTTCCGCTTTCCGCTCAACATAGGCTAATTATATACAAATCTGAAAAAATGTGATTGCCCTATTTAAAAGTATTCATTGAAATGTACCTCTGTCAAATATCCTTTTCTCTTCTAATGTGGCTCAACATCCCTAAGTGGGACCAGGCCTCTCTCCGTAGAGAGTTACTGTGACCGAAGGACGGTAAATTATAGATCGGTGGTCAGCCGTTCGTAATACCGGGGGTTGCCAGATTCGGGATTCGAACCCACACCTATGGCGTGGTATTTTCTAGCGCTACCACTGCGCCATGGGCACCCCCCAAATATCCTTTTAACGCATAAATAATTCCAATAATTATCGTACAGAGAATTCGAGATAAGGACATACCATGGTATATTACTGTACCTCCAGTTATGTAAATTTTCCATTAGCTAATCTCATTTTACGTTTAAGTTTGAAGTTCGAAATATTTAAAGTTCATTGTGTCGTTTCTGCGTTTGTTTTGCACTCTTTTTTTTTAAATAGCTGTGTACTAATACTACTGTAATTTGTTTCTTGCTTGTTTACAAACCATTATGTTTGTGGCGAATCACCGTCAAGGAGGATTTTGCCCAGAGATGGCGATGCACGTTGTTGCGTAGCGCCATCTATTGAGTAAAATATTGAAACACAATATTTGTGGTGTGCCCCGAATTACACCGGCAACGATTTAAACTCGTTACAGTCGAACTTCCCTGCAGGTAGTCTCGCTTACCAAAAATAGTAAAATTGCATCTTATGATTCGGTCAACGAGATTTATTCAGAATGAGTAATTGATCTATCGAGAAATATCATTCTACGGACAGAGCGCGGGAGAGTTTTAAATCATATTCTGTCAACTGTTGGACCACAGTAAGCTTGCTAGGATGGAAATGGAGCAGACATTCCCTAAGAAGCTGTGTGTTTGCACGATGAACGCCTGGGAGAGTTCACAAACTTACTAACTGACAAGTACTTTCCCTCCATGTATCCATCCACGAAATAATTGATTAGCGACTAGAAATGTAACCCTCAATATCAACTGTGGACTGTAGAGGATTCTCTCCGAATGGTTGTTAGAAAAGCAAAGAATGTCGGTGAAGTCACGATGCTCGTTTGTGCAATGCACGACGACTAGTGGCTTGTGTGATAACAAAGGTATGAAATTCCCTCTTTCGAATATGCCATCTCTTTATGACTTTATATCGCAAATTACTGAAAAAATTATACTTGCGAAATAGCGTAAAACGGAGCAAAATAGGCAAGCAATTAAGGCGCTACGTTCAATTTTTAGTCTTCTAAGAAGCCGCGTTTTGAATTCCACTTGGGACAAACTTTTTTTTATTTTCCAGTTTATGAATTTAGGAATCAACGAAGGAATCATGCCACTTAAACTAACTAGACAAATTTTTTAACAAGAAGTTTGACTGACCATCACGTATTTGTATTTTAAACAATCTGCTAGTAATAACTTTGTGGTTAATTTGTGTTTTAAATAATATGTTAGTAAAAACAAATTAAAAGGAAAGAGGCTGAGAATGTACTGTCGTGGAACTAGCATTAGAATCATGACTCGTTAAGTAGATAGGATAACTCATTAGTTAGGGAGTGCCCAAGCGGGGCACTCAACATAGGATACTATAAATATGCGTACGTGGTGGGTTTGCGGCCTCTTTATCATCTGGTCGTACCAACGAGCTGGCGTTGCTCCAGCCTCCGTGTTACCGTCACGGCACTAACACCAATAAGAAAATAAAAACTAAGTGCGACCACACTACACAACAGTACATTGTAATTTGTGATGATGAACCAGAAATGATAACACATAACTCGTATAATTAACAGCATATATTACGTCAGATACAACCTATACAAATGCATGGTTTTTCAAAGGGTAACGTCTACATAAAACTACTTTATTTTCTTCTATCCTATGGAAATACTGTGAACGTTTCCAGGAATCAGCTACCGGATTTTGTCAGCGTTTAAGTACACTATTTGCTACTGCACGGCAGCAGCGTAGAACGTTTCCACCGAGCTCGGGCATCTACACAACTCCGGTTGCTTCCGAAACAACACTGCCACTGATGGAACCGGTGCAGTTAGCCTCCCGCGCAAACTGCACCGCGTCATGCACGGTCAGGAATACTCGGCAGAACGGTTTGTCCAGATCGCCGATCAGTCCGCACTTGTGCATCGTCTCGAAAACGGGCGGTTGACAGCCGGCTAGGATAATTTGAATATCTAGCACCTCGAACTCGCGCACCATGGCCTTGAACGTGACGATGGCGGAAGGATCGATTGAGCTGAGCGACGAAAAGTCCAGGATGATGTACTTGAAGCTAAGCTCAGCGGAAGGTTTGCAGTCCGGGTCTTTGCGTCGTTTGATTTCCTCGGTGAGATTGATGCCCAGCGTTTCGCAGAGTGTTGTCTTAAAGGCCGCTCGTGAGGCAAAGTTGAGTGCACCGCAGTAATGGAATATCTTCAGCCCAGCGTGCTGAATGAGCTGTATGGAAAAGAAAGGTGCGCTTGGTATATTTATGCGGCCAAATCCATCGTGATCTGAAGCTCGATCTTACCCCATCGTATCGATTAACGTCCAGATAAATGTCGGTGTACGGTACGTTTCCAAGCAAACAGGTGTACGGTTTCAGGGCGCGGAAGAAAATACAGCATACGCTCAACACAATGCCCACTAGAAGGCCGATGTCGATGGCAAAAAGGACCACCGAAAGGAAGGTCAATATCCACACCAGCCCATCGATGTAGCTCTGCTGCCAGAAGCTCTTAACCTGGGTCACCTGCATCAGTAGACCCTTGAGCGAAACCACGATGATTCCCGATAGGACACACCGTGGCAGCGGCTCGAAGAAAGGGCCTACCCACAGCAGAACGATCGCCAGCAGACCGCACGAGATAACGGAAGCAATCTGGGTGCGTCCACCCACCGAATACTGTATCGAAGAACGGGACAGAGATGCCGCGAAAGGAAAACAAGAGAAGAACGACCCGAACACGTTTCCGGCGCCCATCGCGAACAGCTCCTGGTTGAATCCGATCTCGTAGTTTTCCTTCTTGGCGAAGATCAGTGCCATCGAGACGGATACGGTGTAGCCGACCATCGCTATCGGGAAACTGTCGATGATGATCGACGGCATGAGGCTGAAGTCGGGTAGTGAGGGTGCTTAAAAATAAAGCAGTAAAAATATTTATTATGGTTAGCAAGTTATTTAATGTTGTATCTTGTTATTAGTAAATTGTCCACTTCTATACGTTGTACAATATAATCTCATACACGTTTTTCATCTAACCGTAGTGCTCGCGCCACAGTTCGTACACTTTTCAGGGTATTTTTAAATAGTTTAACGTACTGACATAGGACAGAAAAATTTATGTTTGGTTACTTTCATCCTTGGTTCATATTTGTTTAAACATAAATTAGTCCCGAATGGGGAAACAAAATTCATAATTTCTCAAGATTGTGGTCTCGGATATTGCGTATAATTATGGGAAAATTTCATAGTTCCAAAACCCCGCTACTCCCGTGGCTTAGAGGGCATGTTTTAAAATGGCTAAAAATACCGATTATTTTCATCCGAAAACGGTGAGGTCAACTGTCTGATAATTTTTAAGAATTCTATAATGTTATTTTGCAGACAAACAAAGAAAAAATGTATCTTTAGACTTTGAGCAATCGAAGTCGTGAATGCCGCATGAAACGGGTTTGTAATTCTTTAGATTTTGTTTTGTTTGTATTTAGTAGAATAAATGGATGCAGTATTTTCATAGGCTGTAATTCATCCATAAAAAATGTAGCTAGAAAAAGAAAATCTTACTTATTATTATGAAATAAAATAGTGCCGGTTAGAAAATCGGCCCATAACCTCGACGGCGTGGGTGCGAATCCCAATCGAGACCGGACCCTCCCCTTTTACGAGAGGAGTGACTATCCACGTACACAATGGAAATGAGTCTTGTAAGCCCTTAATGGGCAGGCATGACCGTAGACGGTCGTTACGCCAATAAGAAGAAGATTATGAAATAGTAAAATTAATTACTTTTGAAATTGTATTTCATTCCATTCCATTTCATTCCATTCTCTACTAACAACTACATGAAAATTCCGAACAGAAATATCTCAAAAATATTTTCGTAGAACGAAGCTTGCAGCAAATCGATTGGCTATGTAAGCTCGTATTCGTAATTAAGTTTGACAACAGGGTCTTTTCAAACGGACGAAAGCGGTGCTGAAACCCATCATCTGGAACGGATCAACCGCGAAAAAATGTTGAGCCGTTTTTGTAGTCGTTGGCACGATTTAACATGAATTTTTCGAATGCAGCGTGATATCATCAGATGAGCAAATCATCTAAATTGCTCCGATTAATCATACGATCTATTAGATGATTCGACACTATGGTGATTTGAATTACCAAAAAATAAGCAACCAAATAATGACAATAATTGATTGTGCAAAATTACCGTTTACATTATCCATGTTAATCTAAACTGCTCACCTTTTCGATGAAAATAGCCTGATTAGATATGGTGGAGATGTAGAAATTTTGCGTTTTTCATATCCACCTCAGCGTATCAAATATTTACACACATTGCAATCTAAACTAGATTAATTTTACATACACATTGTTACACAGTGATATGATTAATATAGTTTACGGTCTTTGAAAAGAATTCAATGTATCTAATAGATGAATGCAGATTCATTACTTTTTATCGTGATGTAGGAAAAAGTGAGTGGATGAAAAATAGCTCGCGTCAGCGTCAGCTAATGACAAATATTTATAACTTTAAACCTAACATGGAATAAACACTGTACATTTGTTTGTTTGTTTCTAATTTATTTTAAAACTATTTGAAAACAAGCAAAACATTTTTTTTTCTTTTCAAAGAATCATTTACCAATTTTTCAAGGCCGCTATGCCACAATTTTTCACATTTTCTACATTTATCACAAAATGTTAAAATAGGAGAAGGAAAACTGTTGGTCGGTCAGATGAAATTGCGTTTTCGGCGATAGCCAACTATAAATACTTTTGAAATGTACTTTTTTAATATTTAAAAACTTAAACAAATTGTACCAAAATCAATGGAAAAATAAATTATTTTAAAATCAAATTTCTGCTTGCCAAATTATTTGAAAAAGAAAACTTTGGATGACACTGGAAGGAACAAATTATGAAATGAAAGAATAAACGAATAATCAGTATCGCAAAAAAAGGTAAGTTTGGAGAAGTAAAGCTAAGCTTATTAATTCATTCATTAGTTTGACTTGTTTGATGATACACACAATTGAAAAGTACTTGTCACTAAGCGATTGCACTTTTTTCAAATGCATTCTAGAGGAAATGTTTTTCAACACCAGCTACACTTACCAGGCAGTCCAGTGGGAATGTTTTGAATCGTTTTGATGCCATACTTCTGCTGCAGCTCCATGTATTTCGACACCAGCGTACCGACGATGACCGCGATCAGCTCGATCGGTATCGGTATGACGCTGCGCTTGGCAACCTTCGGCTGCAACCGGAACAAATGCAAAAATGGCGGAAAAAACGAATTGGTTAAGCGCGTTTTGTCGAATCGGCATGGAAGAAATACCAGCACTGACACATGGACCTGTCCTTCGTTGGTCCCATCCGGAGGACACGGGCCTATATCCTTCGGCAACGCAACACCCAACGTCACACGCATCTCGTGGGAATCGGACGACGTGCAGTTGTGTCGACTTACCTTCAGGTACTCGTTGTTGATCACCAGCACCACGATCGTGATGGCCGAGACAATGATTGCGGCCCAGTTGACGTTGGTGATTTGCTTGAAGATCTCGATGTACGTCTGCGACAGTCGGGGATGGGATGGGAGGAAAAGACAGGGCAGCATGAGATGGAGGCTAGCTACAGGTGAAGGTAAGCCGGTAGCCCCGAAACGGTGCCACCGGTTTTGCTCCACACGCAACCGGTAGCGATCGGCTTCGGTTTTTGCACACAACACCCAACACCCCAGTGTCATACCTTGATGATTTCGAACATGCTGCCCACCGTAGGGAGCGATAGTCCTAGGAGATCTTTAATCTGTGACGTCACCACGTGGATGGCCGCACCGGTCGTGAAGCCGGACACGAGCGTCTCGGAGAGCAGGAAGGATATCACGCCCAGCCGACAGACGCACATGATGAGCTGCGTGATGCCAACGACGAACCCGACGGCGGTGGCAACTTCTAGCGCCGTGCGAGGAGGTTCCCCGTCTTCGCTGGTTCCCGTGTACGCCAGGACCGTTTTGCCGACCATAATAGACACTACGGCAAATGTTCCTATTATCGGACGACAGTTGAAAATGAGAATTAAAACTAGATGATTAGTGTGAACCGCTTGGTTTCACAAAATGGAAAATGAAAAGTAAAAACATTAAAAAACTCTACCTTCATACAAGCAAATTGTTCTTTTAAACTTCTGTGCTAAACTTCAAAGGCTCTGCGACTTCAACATGCACAAAAAAGCCGAATTGGGTTAGGTTAATAATCACGAGAACGTAGTTAAAGGCAAACAAAACATAAGAATTGGGTCAGGTTAATAACCGCCAGAGCATCAGCTGGTTGGACATTCTTTCGTCTATGCTTAAAAAACTAAGAAGCTTATCGCCGCCGCCCCTTTTCTGACGCAGCTGATAGACGGCTGAAAGAAATGACCACTTAGTAGAGTCCAAGATAAGAAGAAGACAGTGGCAGCCTTATGTCGCTCCTAGTTCCTACGCTAAAATCATTATATTGACGAGTAACGCGCATTTAAACGCAAAGCCAAATAGATTCAAAGAAAATCTTATTTTCCGGAAAACCAAATTATTAGAAAGTCATCGGAACCATCTTGTCAGATTCGAAAATAGGTTTCTATCATTTTAGTTTTAGGATATTTAAAATTGTTTATCTCAAACGCCATAAAATTGAATCTCAAATTTAAGGAGGATGAAAACAGATTTAATACGTTTTGAAGGTAGGGACAAAATGCGAAAAATAAGATTTTATTTACCACTTTATGTCTTGTTTCATGAAAGTTCATTTTCAACTTCTGCAATCAAACACCAAAATCGGTTAGTTAAACCCTCATCTCATAAAGTTAAACACTCATCTGAAAACAGGAAATTATATTTAGCCAAAAATAATCTCCCATCTGCAATAAGAGTATAAATTCATGCAGTCCGGACTCCGGAAGTATATCTACTGCAAGAACGCAATTTCAGGGAGTAATAAAGAGATTTCTCTTAAACTAAAAACCAACGGTTTATCGTAGAATGAAACGGAACCAATTACGGATAACTTACCCATTGAATTGTGTCTCGATGTACCGAAAAGGAAGTAGATCAGCACCGGGAAGAACGCCATGTAGATGCCGACTACTGGCGGTACATTGGCAAGCAACGCATAGCCAATACCCTGAGGAATATGCATCACGGCCACGGTGCATCCACTGACCAGATCTCGCACCAAATCCCGGCTCCACGAGTACTCCGGTAGCCATGTGAGCAGTGGAAAGACGTTACTACAGCAACTTTTCGCATCGGTTGGCCGCACGCTGTCGAGCAGCACTTGCTTCAGCTTGGTTTTCGGTTTCCGGTAACGGTAGGCATCGTTCAGTTGATCTTGCTGGTAGATCGGTCGGGTCACGGTCAACTGTGGTAGAATACTTTCACTCGATCCAGCGCCGCCCGAAGCGATTCGCTCATCGCCTAGCTCCTGATAGAAGGTGGGATTCACTATACCACTTTCACCCACTTCCGGATCTCCCTTCATTGTGGTCGCGAGCTCGTTCCGCACGATCCTTTCCGTACAACGACACTTGACAGACTGACCAAATGACTGACCGACAACCGGTTGCTAGTTGGTACTACGCGCTCTCTAAAGCTTGGAGAACCTCAATCACAGATCACTGTCCCCGGAGAAGGATAGCTAGCGGTTCTTTATCTAAGCGCCAGCACTTCTTCTATCCACACTTAGCACACCTCCACTCACTGCCTGATGATATCCAACCCTGATGCTGCGGCATCCGTCACAGTCTGTGCCTATTTCTGTGCACCAAGGAAGAGCATTGAGGCTGATGAATAACTGCGCCTATCACCCCGACTTCGCGATCCACGGTCGAGGCCACGTTGACCGCCGGGCTTAGTTGGGTTTTCTTCAGTACACACACCCGTCAATCTGCCTGGCTTCTAGCGATTAACGTAACGCCTACTGTTGTCCCCACCGGCACCTAAGGAAACAAGAGACTAAAATAATGTTTTAACCGTGGTCCATGCATGACCGGGTGGAAATATTTGGGCAAAAGGGACGCCAACAGATCAACCAGTTGACTGGATCCACTTCCACGGACAACCGGTAAGTACTTTGCTGATCGTTGGGTCAGAAGTATGGCGGAATTTTGTATGTATGTCGAAACGGGTTCTCGGGTAACGTTCGACCTAAAGAGACCTTCGCCAAAACATGCAAACCCGTCGAAATGTACTCGGAGTCTTTCAGGCGGGGAGTGAAAGTAGCCACAATGGGTTACGTACAGCTTTGGTTAGGTGTATGTGTGTTTTCGTACGAGTTTAAATGTTCTTAAATAATGAACAGAAAAAAATGGACCTCCAACTCCCACCGACATCTTGGGCAAACTTCGCAAATAATACTTTCAATAAGTACAAACGGACGCAATAAGTTCAAGAGATCAGATATCATTGATAAGGAAACCAATTTAAGCTCAGAAGCTGCTAGCCTGATTGGTTTTTTGCAGAATGCGCGGCTGCTATTGCACTAAATGAGCTGCTATCAGCTGATGTGCAGAGCCTGATGAACAACCTGTATAGCAGCATTATCTGCCTCATAGACGCCAAAAAATGATAGCCGAAGCTGTCAAAAATCTTTCAACAGATCACATTGAATCTTATTATCAGGCAACTGTTCACATCATATGATATCAGTTCTGTTGGGGCACTACGTCCACGGGCCTTCTTTGGGTCCCGTATTTGAAATGCAACAAACATACGCCTAACGACCGACCATGCGCCTATCCTCCTGCCCCCATGAAGGCTTTGTCTATCAGTGGGAGATTGAGTCTGGACCGGGTAACGGTGGCATGATCAGTATGGAAATGACGAAATTTCTCACAAACAAACAACACTGATAAGGCGCCGACAGCAATCGCATCCCGTTGCCTCCCGGGTGGTAAACAGAAAACATTCCTTCAGCTTCCACGAGGTGTTTGGCTATTTTTGGAGTTATCTCTTTCGCCTTGTTTCACACCCGCAACAAAAGTCGGTGATATCCCGTGTCTAGGGTTTTTGTTTTACCTACCCGGGTGGTTGGCAATTAAACGAATTCGTTATTTGTGTATTTGCTTTCAGAATCACCCGTTTACGGTCTATTTGTCCGGGTTTATTAGTAAGAACTTTTAATAACCGCCGTGGAAACGTTTTGTCTGGTAGCGTCAAGTTGTTTAAGTTATAAATCATGTCTTTATGTAAATAAACAGCTTCTGTTCCAGATTTGAGCCGGACTCTTTAGTTATTTTAAGCGATGTCTTGACACGGCTCATGTTGGTTGCTTGTAATCGTTTGTGGTGGTGCTTGTTACTTACAAAATGAGTTTTTTTTAACAAATCAGAAATAATTCGTCTTAACGCATTATATACAAAAAAAAACATAGCACAAAATAATATGTCCCTAAAAATTGACCAATTTTTTCTCTGAAAGATGGTATGCACAATCTCCATATCGTCCGTTACACCATTATTTAAACAATATGATTGAAAAAATTTGAAAATATTTTTAGTAAAAAGAAAAAAGGCTGTAAGGCTTTTTTTGGGTAAAAGAGTAAATGAGGCCCCTGCCTAGATGCTCGTCCTCCTACCGATTCAGATTTTCTACCGGTTCAAACCTGAAGCTATGCAAAATACAATACATGCGGTAATTTCAAATTTTTGAACGCTACCGGTTCGGTTAAAAGAACATAACGTTTTATAATAATCGTGCAGTGGAGGTTGAATGGAGCATAATATACTTTTACATATTGTGTTACCTTGAAAATTATACTACACAGGTAGGACAGCGTGAACCAATGAGTTTAGTCGAAAAAATGAATTTGAAACGGCGGCGCGCCCGCAGCGTGCGCAGCGAGCGGACTGCGCTAGGTCTACCGAAAAAGGGAGTTTGTTATAATTTTGTGAGATAAGGGGGGCCCGTGGGCCCCCCTCATACCGCATCACTAGGTTGATAGCGTAGCCGAATATTTACGGACCACACAACAGTTCAAATATTCGTAGGTTGAAACTAACGAATACATGTTTCGCCCATTGCATACATTCCAGTATGATATCACACAAGAGGTGTAGCCAGAACCGGGAAAATGGCGGCAGGGGCCTCATTTACTCTTTTACCTTTTTTTGTATATAATGCGTTAAGACGAATTATTTCTGATTTGTTAAAAAAACTCATTTTGTAAGTAACAAGCACCACCACAAACGATTACAAGCAACCAACATGAGCCGTGTCAAGACATCGCTTAAAATAACTAAAGAGTCCGGCTCAAATCTGGAACAGAAGCTGTTTATTTACATAAAGACATGATTTATAATTTAACAAGAAATTTCATCTTGAAAAACACAACAATACTCGACAAAACTAAACGACCTACATCTTGTTTTTTATTTAACACAGTCTATTCTTCTGTTGTACTTGAAAAGGCTAGAGTTGTTGCTGTGACTAATAGCAAACAAATGAACAGCTGATACTATAACCAGATTTCAGTGTCGTTTCTCTCTCTTCAAACAAAACACTTGGGATTGAGAAAAAAACATCTTAGGTCCTTGCAAATGAGCGATGTTTTGGTACAACTCGGACAATCGACGACGCGAACCTTGAATACTTCATCGCAAGGGACCAAAAGGCTTATGAGGCAAAGAAAAGAAACACAAATCGCAATTCATTCAAATGAAGGCCACAATCGGACACCTTCTCTAACGCGAGCCCCCGGGTGGGATCAAACTAGTTAAAATTCCCAAATTCAAAATGGATGCTCAAGAATGGGATAAGAAGATCTGATCGTGGCGCAAGTGTTTTTTTTTCGGGATACAAAACAACATGTTTTCAATCGTCTTTGCAAAACCAGTTTTCTTAGAACGTTTTTTTTCATACCATATTTAAATGGGGTTCGATTGGACCTAAAGCAATCGTTCAACGAGAAGCCAAAACAACACATTCCTCGCTTATTATAATAGTCTTTTTGGCAGCGTTTCTGAACGTCTTAAGCTGATCAATTCCGTCTGTTGTCGATATCAGTTTTCAATTTATTGCTGTTGACTAGCTGTACGCTAGCAATCGATCATTAAATTGAAATCTTTTCAATGGTTTTATCGGTTCTTTCAAAAAGGAAACGATTGCTTCGAAAAAGAAAATTCGTCAAGAACACAGAATATTTGATTAATTCAAAACCAACGGGCACATCACACCCAGTTTGAGAAGCACTGATGGCAAACGGATCAGCGTTCTTTCGGCTTCCCTTCTTTCTTTCGTTCGTTCCCAGTTTCTATCAAACAACTTGCCCGGTCACGGATCAGCGGTCAGAATCGCCGATCTGATCGGCTTTGTTGGATAGCGAGATGTGACGTACTCAGCCCAAAAGCTAGACACTTGACCTTAGCTTGAGGTTCTTGCACGCCGCACTGTCACACGCACGTGCCGTACGGCGCATGCTATGCTCTATCGAACGTAATAGTCAACACCTTGTGTTTATTCACTAGAAGCAATCACACGATTTTTGTTTTTCACTTTCCACATACCTACATACACCGCGCAAGGAAGGGAGGACATGGGCACACTACTTTTGACCCGCAAAGCATTGAGCTGACTGTTCTGTTTACGACATCAGTACATTAGGCTATCGATTGCAGTAGCTATGAAGAGTGGTGACACAAGGGAAATCAATCTCGCGAGACACTGAATAAAATCCCGATCGACGCAGAAACTGTCACACTAGCGCAAGTGCAATGAACTAAAATAACAAAACGCTTAAGCCGCGAGATTAACGAAACGACGAGCAAAACACCACCGAAACGCATGCGCCAAACCGTTTTACACCGTGATAGCGTTACACTTACAGGTGCTTGTCCAAAGATTAGTACACACGCTTGCCTCGTAGCACGCAAACAAGGTACTACCAAATGCTCTTGCGAAGTGAGGATGCACGCAATAGGGACATCTCGAGACACTTGTGCAACGTAGACGTTTTCTGTTGTAGCATTCGATCCATCCAGATGCACCGCAGAGCCACTGCTACACAGGTACCGCCACAGTACCGTTCAATCGCCCGTCTAGCCAGCAAATGAACGTTCGTCCTCCAACTGAAACCGCACGAAGCCAACCTGATCTCGACTTCGAGAAGTATGTGTTTTTCGATGGTATGCTCGCTTGATCCGACAGCCCGCTTCAGCCCCGAAACAAGGAGGCTGCGGATCGCTGCTCCCACCGATTGGGCTTATCATATTGTGCGATGACTCTACAGTGTTGACTCAGTCCGAGATACCGAATTCATACAGCCATACAAAACTAAAATTGAATTACGAACACATGACATTGTTCGGATGGTTATTGGTTATGATAGATGTTTTCCGTTCTGACTTTCCTACGTAATTCTTTGCCACGAATTAATTGCAGCATTATTGCATTATCAGACCATTTTTAACCCAAATAAACGTTTATGTATGGCGTTTGTTACAAACAGAAAAAAATCGACCTATACTTTAGTTTAGTTTCCGCCATTCTTCGGTTTGATTTTGAAAAATCTGAAAACAATCCAATGAAAAGATTTAATTTTTACATTTGTTACTGAATATTTTATTGCGTTAAAGCATACATCGAGATGAAGAATGACCAATTTTGTATCTTCTGTCCAATAATCTCATTATTTGTACAGCAGTCAAATCACAATTTCGCGCCATATGAGCGTTCAGTTATTTCGACGATTTTGTAAGTAAAAATCATTTCAAGTAAGTTGTTGATACGTCTTTGAACCTTCAGACAATTATTTGAAAAACTTTTCCGAGTATCAAATTAATGGTATTTTTGGTGGTATTTTTTTCTGTAGGTTCAGTTGAAAAGAAACATCACCGTTTTAAAATATGACAAAATTGATTGAAAACTCGTATTCGAATTTATGTGCAGTTAAAGGAGTATAGGCTTTATTCTTCTTCTTTTTAGATTAAGTGCTAACTAACTTTTAGATTAAGTGATTAACTCCCCGTTCGACAAAGGATACGCAAACATCTGTGTCCAGTAAATGATGATCGCGTTTGACTTCAATAAACTTAAACCGGGTTTCAACAGCTATCAATGGTTGCGATTAATAACCTGAGCAAGCGAGTCGTTCATATCAATCCTTCAACGGCGGAGGAACGAAACCTACTTGCAAGGTAGCAATTGCATGCAAGCAGTTTGAATGGTGTTGTGGAAAAGGTTGGATCCAATAATACCTCTTGGCTTTTTTAATGACCTTCCAAAACTATCAGTTTTACACAGTCATTTATGCAGTCGTTTGCTGTTACTTTTTGGAAAGGTCTCTTACACCCCATATACTACATTCTTCATAAGAGCACTTCCGATAGAATGTTAATTTTTCCACTCAAAGCAAAATGATTGCCTATCTTTCAAAAAGATACGTGTCCGATTCGGTAAGATCCTGCAACATATAGCACACATCCTACGCAATAATAAACCATAGCGGGATATAAGTTCTTTATGCGACACCACTCGGGAGTGGTATCGAATTCTCAGCCTTTTATTTCACACTTTTTCATTGAAAGATTTTTACAGTAACAATTTAGCTCTTACATTCATTGTCCACCATATCCTAACCCGGTCAAACAGTAATAGACATGAACAATTACTTTGTTGTTTGTTTTTTTTTCTATTTGCTTGCTGCTATCGTTTAATTTCACGTTTGAGTTCCCTGTTCGTTGGTATTTCTGATGTTCGTAGCAAAAGCAAACAGAGGCTGGGGGAAAAGTGTGTGCAAGATGGTTTGTAAAAGTGAGTTCAAAGTAGTGCATTTTCATGTTAATATAATAGAATAGATTGTTTTGGTATAAAATTTGGATTGGAACGCAGAGGCTGGACGTAGTTGTTCTACGGTCTGTGTCAATCCGCCAACTGTAAATTCAATTTAAGAGTTTAGCTTAAGTTCTCGTCGCCCTAAACCCGGGTCGAGCACTTTCTTTTTATCCGAGTTCACAAAATGTTGGAGCATACCAATAATATTTTCCCGACCGCTCACACATATTGTTGCATTCATCCAACCTACACATATTTCACAGATCGAGATGTATGAAATTCTGATCGCAGCTGCTGGCACTTTGGTACTATGACGGGGAAAGGCCGGTTTGATACTTTTTAACTGGAGACAGAATGACCGAATTTTCATTATGACGCTTGAAACAAGTGTGCCACCTTCGGGTGTAGGCCGGAATAAGACGCATTGTCGCCCTTTCTCGCCCAACCCGGGGGTGACATCACCCACTGGACTTAGTTGTAATGGCAACGAAAGGAAAAGAAAAGGAATGGCTCACGCACCAGTACCGCCAATAATACTAATGATTGAATAATGGTGATCGTTGCGATGAAATGAAATTATTCGAAGCAAAAAAAAAAAGGAAATGCATTCGCAACCAGGACACCACGTGATTGGATCATTGCAGTGAACTGAACGACACGTGGCAGAGAGGCTGGCAGGAAGTTCATCTGGGCGGAGTAGATACACGGAAACAGAACTATGTAAGGCTACTAACTCGTAGCACGAGACCGCCTGTCTGCCCTGTTTGGCCTTAGAGCGTACGGTAGTTGCCGTTGTTGGAGGCAGGCGAATTCCAGTGCGTTTTGTAGAACTTGTACAGGACCAGCGAGATGGCCAGAGAGCCGTACGCAAGAATCATGCCGCCGATGAAGGAGAACGCATCGAATCGCTTGCAGTGTGGGACCGGGGTCGGAGCTGGGGTGGTCGTTGAAGGCGACTCGGTCGTCGTGGTATTCGGGGCAGGAGTCGGAGGTGCTGGAGTGGTTGAAGTGGTGGTAGTGGTAGTGGTGGAGGTGGTGGTGCTACTGGTGGTGTTGGGGGCGATGGTGGTGGTGGTGGTTGTGGGTTTTTCCGTCGTTGTGGTGGTCGTTGTGCTAGTAGTATTGGCATCCGGCGTTGTTGATGCGGGCGTTGTAGATGAGGTGGTGGTCGGCGTCGTAGTATTTTGATCCGCTGAAAATAATGTTCACATTAATTATCAGAACAAAAGCGCTACGGTCAGTTCCCAAAAGCTACATTTTCTTTTTTCTTCATGGCTTCGATAACTATTGAATGGGGGGGTTCGATATAGTAGTCCAAACTGAGCTCTACCGGATCTTCCACTGAAGGGAAAAGGAAAATGGCTAGTAGTCCCTAACATGCAGGTATGGGCAGGGCATGTTTTTACACCAAGGAAGGAGAAGGAACAGAACAACAATAGAAATCATATTCTGATCTAGAAGCGGTTCATTTTAAATTTGAAATTATTTTAATGTGCGTTTTAGAGAGGGCTGTGGCAACTGGTCACGATATGACCTACTTATTGGATATACTGATAATTATTCACCCAATTTTTGAAAATGTTCGATGGAACGTAAAAAAATAATATTCGTAAAACATTTATTTGTGCATAAACATTCCAGGGTTGTCCCTAATAAACCTCTCGAAAAATCGCTATGGTACTGCCAGCGCCAGCAGCGTGCAAAAGAAGCATAAAATAATGAAACTATCAAATAAATTTAACTTAAAAAAATCACGAAATTGTCTAATAAACTAATGTATAAAATTCGTTTGCTAAATCAAGCTCAATGTAAAGTATGAAAGTTAAAAACTTTTGAAATTAAAAACGAAATACAAGAATTGGATTGCCACATAGGGGCAAGAACATAACGTGGTACGCCGCTTCAAAAAGTGGCTTTCCAACTGTAAACAGCTTTGATTAAAATGACATGATGCAATGCTTAAAAAAAGGAAAAGCATCTATGCAGCACAAATCTGAAACTAGATTACAAAGGAATGATGTCACTAGTTTGCATAGCAGTGTGGTCTGCGTTCAAGGTTAAGATTTCACGACCATCGTAGTAAGGAGCGATGATAACAGTGGACTAAAGAAAGAAGCCGGATATGAAACGTTCGATTACCCGTGCGCCTATCGATTTTTAATGCTTACTTGGAGGTGTCACCGTGGTGGGAGTAGTGGGAGGGACCGTCGTCTCTGTCAGGGTAACGTCAACTGAAAAAAAAAAACAAAAACAAATGGAAGATTAATACGCAAATCCTTCCTGGCCTTCGTCGGCATCAACCAAGCGTTTTGCTGTGACTGTGTTAGCAAAAATAAAAGAAGCATCCAATCGCCTTTCCGTTAACAAACTCATCATGTTACAGTAAAGCGGAGAAAGGAAACGAATGCATTGTTTGTTTAAACGAAGGAAAACATCGATTCCTGCAGCATAAACGCTAACTCTACCGGTGAACCAAACAATTTTGCAACCAAAGACTTTGTAATCTATCTCCGATGGGCTTGGTAACAGAGTAAACAGTTCGCCGTTAAATGCTGATGAATGCAAACTGCTGCATCCGCAGGGAGATTCCCCGCAAACACTCTCGTGCATGCTGCTTATCGCAAAACACATTCTCCTCCGTCGCGACAAATCCGGTGCAGCTCGATGTTGGTGGGAAAACCGCGCTTCAATCCGCCCATCTATCCATGGATTATGCGTTTGTGTACGTGAATACTCTCGGTATGAAAAATGTATTCGCGTTAAGCACGACTTCGTACGCGCCGAAGATGAATCATAAGCAAAACTGTGAGGCAAATTATATTAACCTCCTTTTCGATTGAGCAATTGCTACATGATAATCGAACACGAACGCTTTCGATGCGATAAGGCCCTACACGCGCTCAAGCTTAGTTGATCAGGACGCTCCTGGTGTGGAAATTTTGCTTACCTGGCTTTCCAGAATTCTCCTCTGCGGGTACTGCATGCACGGCATACAGCGCGACCAATGCGACCAGCAGTGCGCTTTTGATGTAATTCGAGGAAACCATCGTCTCGAGCTATCTAGACTTCTTTGGCAGATTATTGTTCAACTTATCCGATACAGCGAAATCCTGGAGGAAGTATACGTAGAAGTTATTTGCTTTTCCCGAAGCAACTACAAGACGAGTGTTACACTCCAACACGTAATACCGTAATACCACCAATTAAAGGAAAAAAAAAAATTGCACCACGCATCTATCTACCAATGGCGGAGGTGTTAGGCCGCTGGCTTCGTAGGCGAGAGTTAAATTTATGGATTCAAACACGATAGAACAATTTGGGCTACCATTGAAATGTACCGATAATCTAACTGCTTAGTGACTAAGTCGACTTGCCTGGCTAGAAACTCTAAATAATACAGCACCAGAAATGTGTAGCGGGACCGCACAATCTATCTGACTGACCAGCACACCGTTCCGTATTGAACTAGACGTATTTTTCCGTCGTTGCGGTTGATGTGTGACGTCTGTCAGTTCGTATTACGCCATTCAAGGGATGTGCACTACATCGCGACCTACCAGTCCGTTCCAATGTAATTATTGATGATTACCATAAATAAACAAATGCTCTAAATAAAGGGAATGGTAGATGCTAAAGCATTGTGAAAATTTTACTTAGTTTTAGAAGAGCAAACGAACAAGAAATATTAGAATAGTTAGTCTCTTAACTAGTTTTGATTCATAACTCTAATCGGATCAGTGCATCAGTTATGTGCAATGGAGCGAACCTACACTTCCCAGGGTCCGCTGATTCGGATAAATTTATTGGATAAAAAAAAGTCAAGTCTTTTATAGTTATTTGACTAAAACACATGTTATGCCATTAGAAGAAAGTAATTTATTATACCTACGATTAAAAAAAGTACAATGCACGATATAATATACTTTTGTTAAATTTAAAATAATACATACGACACAAATCGTAATGCTGGCGCTGCAGGAAAATGCAAAATATTCTTATTACCTAGTTACGAATGACTAATGTTAGGTTGGCATCAGCAAACTAAACCTCTTTATCGCACTTAATTGTACGTCTATGAATAGATACGGAAGAATATATCGAAAGCTACATAATTTGATAAACGTTGTGTTCCTGACGCTACCAGCGCGTGGTCAATTTAGTGATCCTTCTTTTTAGGTTTTTTCGGATTGCGAGAGCGACTCTTAGCCTTGCACAGCGGGCAGATAGGAGCATTTCGATGGATTTGCTGATGGCACGACAGGCACGATTTCATCGGAGGCGGCTGCTGTCTGCTGAAATTGTAAAAGTGAAAATGTTGTAGCTCTTAATAGAATGTAAATGTGACATCTTATAGTTTGCTATAGTGAACATAAATTCATTTAAGTTTAAATGAATTATAAAAAAGTCAGTGAAAAAATGCATCCAAAAACAAGATAATGAGAAATAAAACGAAACGAAAAATCACCTTAAATTCACATTGAAATCAGACCTGAATGTCGGATGACCGATACCAATCGTTGACGGTGCCTGTTGGAGCCGATTGGTCGGCAGCTCTGGAGGCTTATTTATACGCATTGCTACCGGAGGAGGTGGAAGAAATCCTGGGGGAGCCGATGGAGGTAACGATGTGGCCGGTGCGTCCGGTGGCAAAGGATGATGTGCAGACAGCGGTGGACGTGAGAACGTAGCGGACGGTGTTGATAATGATTTGTTCGCAGCGTAGTAGTTCTGGAAACGGCTGTTTAAAAAAACATCATTAGAAAAAATATATAGGTACAAATTTGTAAAACATACTCGGAAGAAATTATTGTGCCTTCCTCTTCATGTAGTTCCGGCAGCCTTTCAAGACCCAAGTAGTCGCGGCGCATAGAATCAACCTCAGTTTTCAGTGGCACATACTCTTCATGGATACGATTCGCCATGTTTATAGAGCGTATCCGATTTTCTTCTGCTTGCTTGATAACTGTTTCCATCTGCAATGTGGTTAAAATTTTATAATCAATTCTAATTCTAGATAGAAGTATTCTTTTACATACCGCATTAATATCTGCATGAATCTGTCGAAGCTCTTCCACATGGCTCATCTTTTCCTGCATGAGAAGCTCAAGCTCACGGCGATATTCCGACAAACATTTTTCCTCAGCATCCCCATTTTCTACTTCGCGAACTATTTTAAGTTTCAGTTTCTCTAGTTGCAGTGTCTTGGATCTAAAAAGAAGAGTAGATTTACTGTAAACAAGTGTTGTTTACTTAATTTTTTGCTTGATTAGTACATGCCTAATGTCTTTCATAGCTTCCAGCTTCGCGTAAATGGTTCTTTCGTCGACAGCGCTCATTTTTCTGCCGTATGTAAACTAACTTCTCGAATTACTGGGACCTGGACCAAGCCGTACTCGACCAACTTTTTGCTGTGATAAGACTGAGCTTAACTTCACACGAATAATAATGGTTCTGTAACTAAAATAAGTGGAAATCCTGTCGGACAGCGTACTAGCGTTTCAGGACCGAAGCTGCAAAACAATTTGACGCTATGGAAAATGGCCGATTAATCTTGCATCTTCGGCTTCACTGAACTAATGTCAATTAGAGGGGGACATGCAGAACAAGAACCATGATGCTGATCCGAACCACAGATTCATGAACCATCAAACAATTCCGGGGACCCTTCAATGCTTAGCATTCAATCGACGAAGAACAGTGAAAATCGAATGGAGCATCATTTTTACACCGTTTATTTACTTTACTACCTAACTTAACGATAGCTCAGTGAAAACATAGCAAACGACAGGAATGCTATGAAATGCAAATGAGTCCGAACCGGCATTCGTTCTGCCATTCTATGCATCTCTACAGTTTCATTCCTGAACATTCAAGCGCATGCAAGCTAACTTTATTTACATTAACGAACGAGCTGTTCATAGTAAATAATATTTATTTTTCGCTTTAAAACATTTTTCTAACATTATTTGCCCTTCGAAGGTAAATTTTCAATTAAGTGTGTTCTTTCGTGCAGTAGTAAGTTTCTACGTTTGGGAAATATTTTTCCACACCGTCCACACTTAAATTCTGGTTCTGGATCGTGTAATTTCATATGACTTCGAAGCGTGTAGATGCGCCCGAAATCTTTCCCACAAATTTCACATCTGTGTCGTATGTGTTGTTCTTTGTGTACTTTAACATGGTTGTGTAAATCGTTGTTAGTGATAAAAGTTTTGTCGCAGATATTACATTGAAACGATTTGTGCGGCAGGTGCCTTTGTTGATGAGTGTTCAAAACCGGTTTCGATTTAAAGTATTTTCCGCATTGACTACACTTGAAGCGCCATCGATTGTGTGATTCTATGTGGCGTGCGAGGTCCTGCATATTGAAAAATGTGTTCATACATGTGTTACAGGTGAAATCGCCCTGTGTATCAGCGCACAGTGTAGAGGATCCGCTGCGCCTTTCAAGAACTTTATCTGAAAATGTATGCATTCCATGTTCAACTGCTTCAACCGCCTGCAAACAGAAAGTTGACTTAATTTTGAACGTTTTGTGGGTTGCATAAGACTGTATTTACTTCTCTGTCCAGTTGAGATTCCAATAACGCCAACTCCTCTTCTATGTGTACGCTATCGGCCGAAATATTGCTGATTTCATCTTCGGAATGTTCCTGATGCATTTGTTCGGATAACAGCTTGTTTATATGCTAGTTGTTTACGCGAATTTTAAGGCGAGCTAACTTTGCTTTGTTTATAAACAAACACCAATTGTCACGTTTTAATTCGTTTCCGAAGGGGTTGTATGCTCGTTTAGCAAACCGCTTTGTTTACATTCATGTATTTTCGTAGTGCAAGCAAGGATGTACCACAGAAATTTAGCACATTTGAATCCCTACGAGCTGCACAAGCACCTGATCAATGAATATATTTTAACTAAACCTGGTGCAACGCAGTCGCTCCAACGAGACAGTTCGCGCGATAAAAGGGATCATGATGTGATTCGTGAGAATCATCGGTTTCTTTGGGATAACGAAGCCGTCGATAGTTGGGAAAAACAGCTTTCGAAGAAGTATTATGATAAGCTTTTCAAGGAATACTGTATTGCTGACCTCAGCCGTTACAAAGAAAATAAGGTAAGATGGACCACCCGAGCTAGTGTGAACACTGCCAAGGACATCATTCTCTTCCTTTGAGGTTGCCATGCGCTGGAGGGTGGAGAAGGAAGTAGTTACTGGTAAAGGACAGTTCATTTGCGGCGATAGGATATGCGAAGAGCGGACTAATCTTCGCAGCTGGGAAGTAAACTTTGGCTATCTTGAGCATGGCGAGAAGAAGAATGCTTTGGTCAAACTACGTAAGTAATGAATGGTACCTGTTTTTAACTTTTGCCGACTGCAATTACTTGACAAACTTATCATCTCTTCAAGGTTTGTGCTCGAAATGTTCGGATAAGCTTAATTATCACTCGAAGAAAAGAGAAGTTAAACGATTGAAGAAACGGGATCGTAAAGGTAAAACCTTCAACTCAGAATCAATCGGTGGTGGTTCAACGGCGAATTCGACAACGACCCCGTCCTTTGAGGAAACCAGCTCGGCCGAAACAAGTACTCCATCGATCCAGCATGAAGTTCAAGAGTTGCCAACAAGCAACGGCTCATTAATAATACAACCCGAAAATGTAGTAGAAAATTGGACAAAAGGTAATACTGTGCTGAACAATAATTTTGTATTTAACGACTAACGCATTATTCTTTTTACAGGAGTCGATGTCGAAGAAAAAACTCGCGAAGAAGAATTTGATGAATATTTGGAGGAACTGTTACTTTAAATGATAATTTGAAAACAAAAATAAAATCTATCTTCATAAAGACTGAAACTAAAAAATTTAATTTGTTTACTATTAAATTTAAATCATGATGAGATAACCTCTAGCCTTTCAACTTTTCCTGGAAAATGTCAAATAGAAGGTCAAATTGAACTGAAGAAAGTGGCAAGGGTATTTCCCGAATGTATAGATAAGGAACGCAGTTTGAGTGATCAAAGCCACTTTCAACCGCATGTGCTCGTGGTATGTTATTTATTTTCTTGAAGTCGGCTTTTTCATTTCAAATATTACAATATTTTTCCACACAGATTGGTTGTAACCATAAATCACATCAATTGATTTTTTTAAATTGATCAAAATAACAAATACGCTATACATATATAGTTATTTACAATATCGACTAGGAATAAATTTCCTCAGACAAAGTTTTGAATGTAATAATAATAAATTAAAATTTGTTATTAAGGTTATTTTTTTTTAAATGCAGTAACATCCATTCTTAATCTTGCTCATGTTGTTAAAAAAATTAAAGTACTGCAAACGAACAGGTATTCGAAATCCTAAACAATCGAATCACAACGTGCCCCAAACACCAAATGAACGTCCATCTAAATAGAGAAGTTAATTTGAGTTCAGGAGAATAACTGGCGGTCGATATTATTATTGTTTGTTTATTACAGCTCTTATCAATTGAACCTCTTCTACATGGTTGATGCAGCATCGCCGATTCAGTTTAAGTTCGGACTCAGAAAGCTAGACATCGTTAACTGAGCAATGAGAACTTTCGCAATTTTTACAATCATAGTTCTAGTGGCAGTTATTCGTGGGCAAGATGATGATGGCGTGCTGGTAAGACTGTGTTCTGGTGTGATTATGGTCCATGATAGGCTCTATTAAAATTTTGACCACAGAAATGCGCTGGCGGTTATTGTGTGGCGAAGGCTTTGTGTCCAAATGGAACATACATCGGCAATGCGGAATTTGCTCAGCAACAGAACATTATTGCAGTACGTATTGATGACTACGATGATTGCACAGACTACTTACTGACCTGTTGTAAGACACCTGCATCAGAAATCGACGAGGACTCTGAGGTATGTGAAACAATACACCAAAAAGCATACGGGGAATAAGTTGACTTTTTAAATAATTACTATTGCAGATCGATTTTGAAGAACCCCCTGCTTCAGAAAAATTCGGTGAAGTATGTGGTATAAGCAACGAGAAGGGATTGGTATACACTCTACACAGTAACGAAACGGTGGCACAATACGGAGAGTTTCCTTGGGTGGCATATATTTCAATAATCAACGGGACTACGTCATCAACGACATTTGTATGCGGTGGAACACTTATACACCCGCTTCTAGTGCTAACAGCGGCACACAGTGTTGATGAGAACTCCAACTACACTGTGCGATTCGGAGAGTGGGACATTGGGACTGATAAGGAGCCTTATCCTCATAAGGTGATTATTCAAGGCTTATATTGAACATTTTATAGTATTCAGTTTTTTATTGTATACTTCATTTTTTTTCAAGGATATTATTGTGTCAGAAATTATAAAACATCCAGCCTACAAGCTGCTACCGATTCAGAACGACATTGCCGTACTCTATCTTGAAGAAGCTGTGGTGTATAAAACACATATTCAGCCGATCTGCCTGCCCCAACCAACGGATAGCTTCGATGGACTACGATGCATCTCAAACGGATGGGGAACTGTAGAAGGGACTTACGCGACGATTATGAAAAAGATCAGCCTTCCAGTGATCCCACGAGCCAGATGCGAAAGGATGCTTCAGTTTGCCGGCCTCGGACCATTCTATCGTCTTCCACAAGGATTCATGTGTGCCGGTGGAGAAGCCAACGTAGATATGTGCAAAGGGGACGGTGGTTCCCCGTTAGCTTGCAAGCAAACAAATGGGAGTTTCGTGCTGGCAGGAATTGTATCCTGGGGCATAGGCTGTGGTGGGCAAAATCGTCCTGGTGCATACGTCTCGGTTAGTAATTTTGTTCCCTGGATCAATGAACAGATATATAAAGCGAACCATCTCGTGATCTATTAGGCCAATTTGGCTTTATACTAATGCACACGTCCATTTTATGCATAAGTTGTATGGTTTATGAAATAAGCTATATGCCTAACAGCAGTTTTTTGCACAATTTATCAGATCAAGGTTTTTGAATTATTTCCATCGAGTTGTGATGAAGTGTGAACTGAGATCAAAATAGAGCCTGGTAAATTTTATAGCCAACCTTTTCCAGCTAGTGAACTTCGAAACAGTCTATTTAATAAAGAGTCGTGGTGGTGTATCCTTCTTTATTTTGCGTCTGGTCTCCAGGACGGCCAAGTTGGAGGAGAGCTAGTTTGGTAAAATCCCAAATGAAGCCCCCCCAGCCGAAATCACTATCGTGGCTACACCAATTGTGAGCGGATGTACCTAAAAGTATGCTATAGGTGATATAATTACCGTTTTATGAATTTACCATTACCAGTATCTTTTAAATACCGTCGTCAGAAGTTGATGCAGTTAAATAAAAGGGTAAAATCCCAAATGAAGCCCTCTCCTCGTTGCATCGTCGCCATATTTTTTCACAGTTGTGCTTTAAAGGTATGCAACGTTTGATACATGAATTAAGTTTGAATTTTTGAGCTGTTGAATTACCGTTAGAAGTAGAAACGGTGAGATTTAAAGGTTTTAACTATTTAAGATGGACAGTATAATCTGATAAGTTTGACTGAAAAATGAGTTTGAAACAGCAGCGCAGCGAGCGGACTGTGCTAGGTCTACCGAAAAAGGGAGTTTGTTATAAATTTGTGAAATAAGGGCCCCCGCGGGGCGTGTCCGTTGTTTCTCTTAATGGTAAGGGCAAAAGCGCCCTCACACGACCAGTCGAGCTCTCTTTTCCTTGCGTACAGTGGTTAGCAGAATTATCAACAGGAAGAAATCGTGGAACCACTCTCCGGAGTGCACGGCCAAAAAATGCTCCTTCCTATTGACGTAGCCGTTATCTCCCTTGTCCAACACATGGAGTGGAGTTACCACTTTCCAGGATCGGCAAATTAAGCAAACCTTATCCGTGAAACAGATGGTCGCGTCGAAAAAATCATCAATGGATGAATCCGAGGCGCCTACCACGTAATTGCACAAGAGTGACTGATGCAGTTCCTACAGAAAAATCATCTTCAAATTTCCACTTTTACGCGCGCGTGTCTCAAAAGTATGTTGTACCATTTTTTTTATTTACATTTAAATTTGAAAAAAAAAAATCTCATCATCATCATCTGTGAGATCGTGAACACAAGTGCGTGCTTACATTGAGGCTCTGTATGTATCGCGAAACGACAGCAATGCGCCACTCCCTTATGGCTCCTGGTGGTTCCCTTGCTATTGGCAATAGGCATTCGAAGTTGATCGCTTGTCGGCAGAACCCACATGTATGTGGGCTCGATCTTCCCCAATCGCTTTCTTTTCAATATTGAATCTTAAAAATGTGAATGTTCTCATCGCTCAACGGACGAAATTAAGCTTCCCGAGATCAAACGCAAACTGAGAGTGTGATTACGCATCCAGCTCTACGAAAAGGTTCAAGTGATAAGAAATGTTCTTAAAATGTAAGTAATAGATTTCGAGGGAATTCCCCCCTGCGAGAAAACAGTACTCTTATCAGTGTGACAATTCGCAACTTTATGTTTTGAGTGTAAAAAATCACAAATTTGTGTCAGTTCATTTATGCTCAGGAGCGGTCAATTTTACCTCTCATTGGTCTTCTTCTTCTTGTACTTCGTATGCGAGGATTTACACCATTGAATTTCTTAAGCCTTCGCATGCTAGACTGGGGATGTAGACCTCTTTAGAGATTAAGGAGCGTATGCTCTCGATTCGAAACGTAAGGAGCGTATGCTCTCGAAAAATGGTGGACATATTGGGTTATTTAATGATCGAGGGGTCCGCGACAGCCGAGCGGTAGCGCCGGTTAGAAACTCGGCCCAATGACCTCGACGGCGTGGGTTCGAATCCCGGACCCTCCCCTGTACGAGAGGGAGTGACTATCCACGTACATAAGGGAAAAAGTCTTGTAAGCCCTTCATGGGGCAGGCATAACCAAAGAGGTCGTTACGCCAAGAAGAAGAAGAATGATTGAAGGCTAAAGAACCGATTTCCTGAATAAAATTATTAATTTTATTTATCATTTTCCATCAAATGCCACTAAAAACTAAATGTTACTTATCTGACGAGACTTAATATACAACTGGGGCTATAAAGATCTCGGGTTGATGATCTTGTGGCACTCCTCATGGCTTTGGTAGTCTGCGGCCATGTGTTATCAAATATTTGCAAATCCACCCTTGCCGTAGATGCTGTATGAAAACAGTGCTTTTGTATTGTTTGGTGGTTTATTTTTCTTAAGTTTTTCTTCAGATGCTTTCGCTGTTGCTCTGAAATTTCATATTTGCATGTCGATTACAAACAACATATTTTCGCAAGTTATCATTAATTTAATGAGTAATCGTATCCCGATGATTTGAAAAACCAGGAGGTTGTTGATGTCATAATAAGTATAAACTTCAATTGTCTTTTTTACCAATGTGTTTTTTTGCCAAACTTGATCGTTCGCACTGTTTTCGTTGTGCGAATTGTCATGCTTGAGTTATGACGGGGTACTTTGTCAATTATGCAAACGTTTGTCTTTTTCTCGAATTCTGTTTTAACTTTTGAATTAAACACCGCTCCCGGTGATTTGGAAGGTCAAGTGAGTCTTTGTGCGTTGAAATTCACTGCAGCGTTCTAGGTTGGATTCTTAGCAGTAGCATCATTCTCTCTATTTGTTGATTTATCCAGCTTACATAATGACTAACCGAGACGTAAACTCCGGGACGATCCTGTCCTCCACATCCAATACCCCAAGATACAATTCCTGCCAGCACGAAATTGCCATCCGGCTGCCTACAAGCTAACGGGGAACCGCCATCACCTTTGCAAGTGTCTACGTTGGCTTCTCCACCGGCACACAGAAATCCGTTCGGAAGGTGAAAAGATGGATCAACAAGGGCATACTGAAACATCCGTTCGCATCTGGCCCGTGGGACCACGGGAAGACTGATTTTCTTCAAAATCGTTGCATAAACTCCTTTAACAGTTCCCCATCCATTTGCGATGCACCGTTGGCCATCAAATACGTTAAACTCTTGAGGCAGGCAGATCGGCTGAATATGTGGTTGATACAACACTTCCTTTTCAAGGAATAGTAACGCAATGTCGTTCTGGATCGGTGAAAGCTTGTATGATCCATGTGTTATAATATCGATGACTTTTGAATCCTTTGTGAAAAACGAAAAACATTGATAAAAGCTGTTCGGCAAACAGTAATTGTCAGTAAACCGCAAAATTTGAGTCATTTATTTTACCTGGTGGGGATAAAGCTCCTTATCAGTCCCTTTGTCCCACTCTCCAAATCGCGCAATCAAGTTGGATTTCCCATCAACATTGTGCGCCGTTGTAAGAACGTGCCGAGGGTGTATAAGTGTTCCGCCGCATACAAATATCGTTGACGACGATGTCTCTTCGAGCTGTAAAATGTATGCCACCCAAGGAAACTCTCCGTATTGTGCCACCGTTTCATTGCTGTGCAGGTTGTAGAATAGTCCATCTTCGTTCGTTTGACCACATAATTCACCAAATTTTCTGAACTTGGGGGTTCTACAAAATCCATCTGTAATAATTGAGTCAAATTATTCGCTATATGCTGTTTTCCGGTTTGTTTGACATACCTGAGGATCCACATCGATTTCTGACGCAGATGTTTTACAACAGGTCAGTAAGTAGTCTTCGCAGTCATCGTAGTCATCAATACGTACTGTAATAATATTCTGTTGCTGTGCAAATTCCGCATTGCCGATATATGTTCCATTAGGGCACAAAGCCTTCGCCACGCAAATACCTCCAGCGCATTTCTGTGGTCAAAATTTCAGTCAGCATATAATGAACTATAACCACTTCAGAACACATTCTTACCAGTTCGTTGTTTCCTAGTTCACCATGAATGACTAGCGCTAGAACTAAGATTACAAAAATTACGAATGCTCTCATCGCTCAGTCGCCGAAGTGTATCGGTGCGAGCACAAACGCAAAATGAAACCAACATCCAGCTGGGTGAAGAGGTGCAATTGATAATAGACGCTGTAAAAATGTATAGCTAAAGATTTTGGGAAATTCCAGGCGGGAGAAGATAGTACTCTTATCAATGTGACGAGTTAAATGTTTGAATGTCACGAATCATAAGCCTAGAGTTTAATGGCTATTTTGGCGTAAACTCATTTGTTATATAGTTTAGTTTTTTCACATAGAGTTTTATGTACGTCAATACTGAACCGCCTTTGATACTTTTTGTCGCATTTGAAATTTTCCACACATTAAGTTTAACACTAGAATCCAAACAGTGGTTATTCTGACCGCAACGCATTTTTCGATTAATATCTCGAAAACGGCCACATATTTAAAAAAAACAAGGCTTTTCTTAAAATCTTAAACTACATCTAAAACAAACCCCCCTTTTAATGCTTTTAACGGTCATTCTGACCGCTCTTTTTATTACGCTACAAATTAGTCATTTTTGAAGATTTTTCAAATCTGTAAACGGTTACTTTTAGTATATTTATTGGCTATCTTTAGGTTTTTTAAATTTAAATGCACCTCTTCATTATTCCGCGGGGGTCCGCGACAGCCAAGCGGTAGCGCCGGTTAGAAAATCGACCTATGACATCGACGGCGTGGGTTCGGCGATCCCAACCGAGACCGGACCCTCCCCTGTACGAGAGGAGTGACGTACACATAGGGATAATGTCTTGTAAGCCCTTAATGGGGCAGGCATGACCGAAGACGGTCGTTTCGCCAAGAAGAAGAAGATTATTCCGGTAGCGTCTGTTCTCCAAGTTTAATTGTTTAATAGTTTATTTGTAATTTGTAATTTGTAATTTTTTATTAAATTCAACGGACCGTGTTTGGCCCCCTTGAAGCAAATAGTCTTATACATATTCAACAGCACGATGCATAGCCTTAATCTAGTTGTACATTAACGGGTCATTGGTTGCACCCCACGAATACAATTAACAAACGCAGATCGCGACATGTCTGGTTCGAAACGATCACAAACAGCATTAAATTCGCGGCACATTAAAAGTAAAGGATCTGAGGAGCCAAAACGGGTACGGCGAACCTCAACGTCAAGTAGCGTTCTAGCACGGAGTGTTCTCGCCGAGACGTATAAGCGCAGTCCCGAGAGAAGCTCAGGCGCGTCAATGCGGTGGTCAAGTAGGCCCGCAACGAACAATCTCTGCGCGGTACAGTTACGCTGGTTCAGCGTGTCGAGGCCAAGTAGCGCGCATCGTCCGTTGTAGTCAGCTCGGACACTCCAGGAGCCTGGAGCTAGCCGCGTAGCCTTCCGCTGGATTGATTCCAGGCGCGCCAGTGGACGAGAGGCCGAACGGCCACCACACCACAGAAGCGTACTCCACGACAGACCGAACTAACGAGCAGTACAACATCTTTATGGCAGTGGGATCGTTAAGCCCGCGTGTAAGCTGCCTGAGCAGGCCGATCAACTGGTTGCCCTTAGCGACGACGTGTTCCAGCTGGTCGTGGAAGCTCAACGTTTCGTCAAAGAGCACTCCTAGATCGCGAACACAGCTTATACGCTCCAGGGCAGAGCCATTTAGCGAATATCCATAAGTCAACGGAGAGCAGCATCTAGCAAACGTAACCACGTTGCACTTGTTGACGGATAACTCCAGACCATTCTGGGAACACCACGACTGGAATGTCGCCAAGACGGCCTGGAGTTGCACCTGATCTGCAAGGCTCCGGATCGGTAAAAACAGCTTCGCGTCATCCGCATAAAGCAAATGGCTGCCGGGAGGTAGAACAAACGTAACGTCGTTGATAAACAAGACGAACAGAAGTGGTCCCAGATTGCTTCTTTGCGTGGTGGCACTGATGCTGCGCGAGGAGGTGTCCGATCCCATTTTTACGCGATATGAGTGGTCGCCTAGATAGGACCGCATCCAGGTCATCAGGCAGTTAGGCAGTCCCAGTACACGAAGTTTGGCGAGCAGCAAGGAGTGCGGAACACTGTCGAACGCTGCTTTAATATAATAATATATAATATTTGTTTCCCATTGCTTGCCTCTAGGGCTATGCAAGTACTGCTTAAAAATTAACATAGATAAAACACAACCTAACTACATGTAGACATAGGTAGACCGGCAATTCATGTATGTGATAGGAAGGAAGATGGATAGGAAACCTCTTACGAATGAAGTGCATGAGCTGCAAGGAGAGAGCGGAAGGTAGAGATGGAGGAATGGAAGTCGAAGTGGTCAGAACAAGCGTTGAACTGTCGCAGACACTCAAGCAAGGGATCATCCATACCATAGCGAGTACGTCGGGAAGGAAGAGCCAATGGGGGACGCGTTCTCAGCGATCGGGAAGGGACATAGAGAGGAATTTGTTGTAGTAGGGAGGGCGCATCAGTATTACCCAATAGCAAGCCACCAACCAACAAAGCCTGAGCATGGGCTCGCCTGGTCTCCAGCGAACGAAGACCCAAGATCTGGCATCTTACCTCATAGGGCGGAAGGGGACCATCTGAGTTGCCAATTTGGCGGCGTACCGCAATACGAGTGAACAGTTTTTAAACCCTCTCAATTCTGGTCAGGAGCGGCTCAAACCAGGGTCTGTTCTCCCATGTTAGGGGCGGCCGTCATTTCTGTCCTGGCTCCCCACGGGACGTAATCAGCTAGGGTACGTTGGTCCATGGACAAGACAGGTGCCACCCTCTGTATAAATGCAACGAATAGTCACCAACAGAGTATACCGATTTGGACTAACCATGACGCTTCGAAAAAAGGACCATGATTGGAAATTCGGAACATGGAATTGCAGATCTCCCAGCAAACCCTGGTCTTCGAGAAAAAGAAGCGCCGCTTCGAAGAGTCGAATGAGCAATTGATGCAGCAGCTATCTTAGTCGGGGGATACTCGCCAGTTCTACAGGATGTTGAAGAAGACAGGAGGCGGCTACTCGTCAAACGTCGCTATGTATCATGACGTAGAGGGCAACATTCTGACGGACAAACGAGAGGTTATCGAAAGACGGAAGTGCTACTTCGACGGGCACCTGAACGGAGAGGAATTAGGGGAGTCCAGCAACGCCGCAGGCAGAATCGAGCAGCACATTAGCAAGGAGGTAAATGATGATATGCTTCCACCATCCTTGGACGAAGTCACCAGTGCCATCAAACAGCTGAGGCAGAACAAAGCAGCTGGCAACGATGGGCTGGTGGCAGAGCTATTCAAGATGGGGTCGTTAGAGCTTGCCGTCAGTATGCACCAGCTAATTGTGAAAATTTGGAAGCAGAGAAGAATAACGGGAGGACTGGAAGCTGGGTGTCATTCACCCAGTGTACAAGAAAGGTGACAGGATGGACTGTGACAACTTTCGGGGCCATCACAGTCGCAAATGCTGCCTACAAAAACCTACAAATTTCATCGGAAGCTACCAAGCTGGATTTGTTGGAGGCAAATACACCACCGACCAGATCTTCACACTACGGAAGGTCCTCCAGAAGTGCCGAGAGCACCAGATCCCGACTATAAACAGGAAGGAGCTATGAAAGACCATGCGGCAGTACAGCCCTCCTAAGGATGAGGATTTCGAACATATTGTCGTACCCGTTCGAATCTCACCGGGGTTTGAGGCTAGGTGATGGGCTTTCCTGCTTAGTACTCAATATCGCTCTGAAAGTTGTCATCAGAAGCGCGGGCTTCGCCATCCGTGGCCGCTCGATCCAATTCCTCGGCTTCGTGGATGACATCGACATCATCGCTCGGGGATCGGCTGGGGCTTGAGATAGTAGTGGAATTTTGCTACCACGGCTGTCGTAACTTCGGACAACAATGTAAGTTGCGAAATCCGGAGGCGCATTGTTCATGGGATTCGTGCCTACTATGGGCTCTGCAAACTCCTTTGATTCAGATGGCTTCTCTCATGCACTAAGTGTGCCACATAACGCACGTTGATAAGACCGGTCGTTCTCTATGGCCATAAATCTTGGACTCTGCTCATCTCATTCAAATTCCCCGACATCACGTTTGGACGATATTAGCCGTGTGGACCAGTGCCCCGTCTTGTTGAACGACAATTCTTCCCGTAGAGGTCCGTAAGTGTCGGGGCAACAACATTCACCAAAACCCAAGTTTTATAGTACGCCTCCATGATTTTCACATGATTATCCATAAAACCCTGCGAGAACTTCCTACGCCTGGATACGGACGCTCAAACCATCACCAACGCATCACTCTCGATCCGAGGTATGTTTATGCTGGCCAACCATTGCTGATCATTTTGGACAATATGCGACTGTTACAGGACAAAGAGTTCCTCATCAGAAAACACGAACTCCTGACCTGCGTGCCATGAAAGTCATAGTTTGGCCCTATCCAACATCTTCTTCGTTATAGCCTCCTTTACCCGGTGAACCTAGCATTTCTTGATTGAAATGTATCCCTGGCTTTTGTCATGACGATTTGGGCTGTCCCATTTGGCACATCATCCAGATCTAACATGGTCTACGATCGAGTCCCGGTACCGACGGACGGTGATTTGGATGACATTTCGTTTCACCCCGTCGGATTTCGACCGCCAGAATATGTCGTCTGGTAGCTATGGCCTTCAGCACGGACTTCAATCGAATAAATCCGTTCGAATCAAGCTGTCAATTTTCATAAAAATTGCATCAAAAGTAACGGCCAAGCAAAATTTTAAATCGTCATATTGATAAGAACACTATCTTCTCCCGCCTGGAATTCCCCAATCTTAAGCTATACATTTTTTCAGCGTCTCTTATCAATTGCACCACTTCGCCCAGCTGGATGCTGGGTTCAGTTTGCGTACGTTCTTGGGAAGATACACTTCGGCGACTGAGCGATGAGAGCATTCGTAATTTTTGTAATCTTAGTTCTAGCGCTAGTCATTCATGGTGAACTAGGAAGCAACGAACTGGTAAGAATGTGTTGTGAAGTGGTTATAGTTCATTATATGCTGATTGAAATTTTGACCACAGAAATGCGCTGGAGGTATTTGCGTGGCGAAGGCTTTGTGCCCTAATGGAACATACATCGGCAATGCGGAATTTGCACAGCAACAGAATATTATTACAGTACGTATTGATGACTACGATGACTGCGAAGACTACTTACTGACCTGTTGTAAAACATCTGCGTCAGAAATCGATGTGGATCCTCAGGTATGTCAAACAAACCGGAAAACAGCATATAGCGAATAATTTGACTCAATTATTACAGATGGATTTTGTAGAACCCCCTAGTTCAGAAAATTTTGGTGAATTATGTGGTCAAACGAACGAAGATGGACTATTCTACAACCTGCACAGCAATGAAACGGTGGCACAATATGGAGAGTTCCCTTGGGTGGCATATATTTTACAACTCAAAGAGACATCGTCGTCAACGATATTTGTATGCGGCGGAACACTTATACACCCTCGGCACGTTCTTACAACAGCGCACAATGTTGATGGGAAATCCGACTTGATTGCGCGATTTGGAGAGTGGGACATCGGGACTGATAAGGAGCTTTATCCCCACCAGGTAAATTTAATGATTCAAATTTTGCGGTTTACTGACAATTACTTTTTGCCGAACAGCTTTTATCAATGTTTTCTTTTTTATCAAAGGACTTAAAAGTCATCGATATTATAACACATGGATCATACAAGCTTTTACCGATTCAGAACGACATTGCGTTACTATTCCTTGAAAAGGAAGTATTGTACCAACCACATATTCAGCCGATCTGCCTGCCTCAAGAAACTGAAGAATTTGATGGCCAACGGTGCATCGCAAATGGATGGGGAACTGTTAAAGGAGTTTATGCGACGTTTATGAAAAAGGTCATCCTTCCCGTGGTCCCGCGAGCAAGATGCCAAAGTATGCTTCAAACGGCTGGCCTTGGGCCATACTATCGTCTTGCGGAGGGATTCATGTGTGCCGGTGGAGAAGCCGACGTAGACACTTGCAAAGGTGATGGCGGTTCCCCGTTAGCTTGTAGGCAGCCGGATGGCAGTTTCGTGCTGGCAGGAATTGTATCTTGGGGTATTGGATGTGGAGGACAGGATCGTCCCGGAGTTTACGTCTCGGTTAGTCATTATGTAAGCTGGATAAATCAACAAATAGAGAGAATGATGCTACTGCTAAGAATCCAACCTAGAACGCTGCAGTGAATTTCAACGCACGAAGACTCACTTGACCTTCCAAAACACCGGGAGCGGTGTTTAATTCAAAAGTTAAAACAGAATTCGAGAAAAAGACAAGCGTTTGCATAATTGACAAAGTATCCCGTAATAACTCAAGCATGACAAGCCCCACAACGAAAACGGTTCGGGCGATCAAGCTCCCACATTGGTAAAGAAAGATCTAGCATCCATGTTTTTCCAATCATCGGGATACGATTCCCCGTTAAATTAATGATAGTTTGCAAAAATATGTTGTTTGTAATAGAAATCTGAAGAAAAACTGAAGAAGAATAAACCTACAAACAATAAAAAAGCACTGTTTTCATACAGCATCTACGGCACATTTAAAAAGACACCGGCGTGCACTACCAAACCCGTCCGGAGCGAGAAAAGATCATCAACCGGGAATCGTTATAACCTTAGGTGTAGATTAATGCTCTTAAGATAAGAAACATTTATATTTCAGTTTATGCAATAAGCGTTTACAGAGCAGCACAGTTTATCGAATGTTGAAATTTAGGTAAATGAGTCGGCAGATTAATTTGACAGAATTGCGCAATTTACGTGAGAGATGATAGAAATATTCGGAACAACAACTACTTCTTCTTTCATTAACAGTATTTAAATGTTGATTTGCAAATTTTGCCTTAACGAAAAAAGCAAACAATTTTAATGACTACATTTTGCACATGGCGATGGCCTTAGTTGCCGTTCCTTAATACCATAGTGGTCTAAATCACCAGTTTAGCAGGCGAAGGCTCAATAATAAGTCGAAGGCTCAAAACTGCTCAAACAGACATAAATGTGCCAGGAGGAGGCTATTGAAAAAAAACATCACCAAAAGGTTTGTGATTTGTTACACTCAAAAACATAAACTTACCAAACGTCACATTGATACGAGTACTGTTTTCTCGCAGGAGGGAATTCCCACGAAATCTATTGGTAATTTACATTTTCAGAGCATTTCTTATCAATTGAACCTCTTCGTGGAGCTGGATGCATAGTCACACTCTCAGTTTGCGTTTGATCTCGGGAAGCTACATTTCGTCTACAGAGCGATGAAAATATTCGCCATTTTTACGATCTTAGTACTAGTGACTGTAATTCGTGGTGAAAAAGATAGCGAAAAACCGGTGAGAATGGGTTAAAATCTATTTCAGGAGCGTATGATAATGCATTTAAAATTTTAGGAATGTCCTGGTATTTGTGTGATAAAGGCGTTGTGCCCGGAAGAAACAAACAATTCGTCCTCAAACAATCTAATAGGATTACGCGTGAATGAAGTCGATGAATGTAAGGACTACCTTCTTAAATGTTGTAAGACTGAAGTTGAAGAACTTATGGTACGTAACATATAAGATATGTCGAACGGGACATGGAACCACACCTGAATTTAAAAAAAATGTACATTTTTAAACAGGAGCCTTCTCCGTCAATATACGGTGAAGTATGTGGTCAAACAAACGAAGATGGACTATTCTACAACCTGCACAGCAACGAAACGGTGGCACAATACGGAGAGTTTCCTTGGGTAGTATTTATTTCGACGGTCAACAAGACAGAGACATCATCGACATTTGTATGCGGTGGAACACTTATACACCCTCGTCACGTTCTTACAACAGCGCACAATGTAGAAGGAAAATCCAACTTGATTGCACGATTTGGAGAGTGGGATATTGGGTCTGATAAGGAGCCATATCCTCACCAGGTGATTTTCAACAACACCAGTTTTGCAAATTATAGGTAATCATTATTTGCAGAAGTTTTTAATCATGTTTTCCTTTCTTTCCCGAAGGATGTTGCTGTCGATGAAATTTTAATACATCCAAAATATAAGCGTGTACCAATCCAGAACGACATTGCTTTGCTAGTCCTTGTAAACGAAGTTTTGTATCAACCACATATTCAGCCGATCTGCCTGCCTCAAGAAAATAACACATTTGATGGCCAACGGTGCATCGCAAACGGATGGGGAACTGTAGAGGGAATTTATGCATCGATTATGAAGAAGATCAGCCTTCCCGTGGTCTCCAGTGACAAATGCCAGAGGATGCTTCAGACGGCTGGCCTTGGATCATTCTATCGCCTTCCGGAAGGATTCATGTGTGCCGGTGGAGAAGCTGACGTGGACACGTGTAAAGGTGATGGCGGTTCCCCGTTAGCTTGCAAGCAAACAAATGGGAGTTTTGTTGTGGCAGGAATTGTATCTTGGGGCATTGGGTGTGGAGGACAGGATCGCCCCGCTGGCTACGTCGCGGTTAGTCATTATGTAAGCTGGATAAATGAACAAATAGAGAGATCGAATCAAATTTCAGAGCTCTGAGTCAATCTGAACTAAAACTATAGGAGAATAAATCAGCCAATAATATGCAAGAATGTAAAAATATTATAAAACACAAAAACTATACAATATCCCCTTGGCCAATAGGCAAACTTGCAAACCACCGTCACCGCATGTCTGTGTTTTATTTCCTACTAAAACTCGCAAAATTCCATATTTTGCTGTTGCATTGAAACACTGGTAGTGATAAACATATTGATCACAGGATTAGAAGTTAAATACACTGAGAGGGGAATGTGCTAAAATTAATAGTAAACTTTTAAAATCCTATGTTTCACTAACTAAAACAATTGCATGAACTTATCTGGGTTCAGTTACCTTTAGCATTTACATTATTTGAAATTAATTTTCTTGATATGTTCGCTTCATCATGTCAATCCTCAAGATGACGCAGAAGCTTAAGCAAGTCTTTGAAACGTGGAATTCCGTAGAATACGCCCGAATCGAATAATCCAACGAGTTAAGATCCAAACTATTAGGAATGAAATCACAGAATTTTCTGAAAAAATAGCATGATTTCCATCACCCCACGATGGGGTGAAGCCGGGATAAAATTCAAAAGTTCAACTTTAGATTTGAACAAAATGAAATATTTTTTCTCAAACTACAAGATGAAACTAAGAAATGACCAAAATATTAGAGCTCTTGATTTCCCCGGTTCTGAGAAATGTGCCGTCAAAGTCAAGAATTATGAAAATATTGGGTGAAAAATAGAAAAATTTGCTTCAACTTTGAAGGCTTGTAACTCCTACAAAAATGATAGGAATTCAACTTTAAGCACAGTGTTCGAAAGGTATATTATCATGCTTTAAATTTATTGACAGTTTGAGTGAATTGATGATGAGTGTTATGAATTATTACGCAATCTTTTCCAAACTCCTGAAAAAATTATCAACTTTCCGCTTTTAACCTTATGCCATTGTAAAGGATTATAAAAGATTGTAATATGATGGATACCAACTCATAGTCTAGCATCTTTTCTAACAATAAATCATCATTTCATCTGCGCATATGCGCGCACTTAGCTGTTTTCGTACTTTATATATGATGCATATGGTTCATCACCTACCAGGCGTCTCCATCATGCCATATGCATTAATATCGTATGTGGTAAGAAATATTTGAAATTCTCATTCAATGAAAACTTGTCGATGATGGTATCGTGAAATTGAGACGTAGGGTGGTAGTTGAACATCCGGTAAACGGGAAAAAGGATTCATTCAATGCAAAGAATGATATTTTAATGATTGGTTAGCTTAAAATATAGCATGTTGCTATTGCTGATTCATGTGTCCACAAACCGCTCTTGTTATAACCAAAATTGAGTCCTCAGGATAATGTACCATGTAGGTTGCTTTTTTGTACCCTATCCGGTAAACGCCGCAAATTTTGGGTGAACACCTAAAAGCAGCGGAACAACCACTTCGGGTTAAATTGTACAGTACCTTGTACAGCGAATGACTTCGTCTGTAGATGTCCGAGCGGAAAGTACTTATGTGTTATGGAAGGGTCTTTGAAGAAGTGGTTTGGTTTAACTTCAATAGAGCCCAGAAGCAAAGCCTCCGACACTATTATTCACACCACACACCCTTCGGTCTTGCGTTTAAAAGGCGATTTATTAGTCAAAATTTTACTCAAAACTTTTATGCAAGGCCAAAGCGCTGTCTGGTCTCGAAATGAGCGATAATGGTGTTCCATGGTTTGCATCCCAAAGTTGTACAAACACAGTAAAGAACCATTTACGTCGAATAAGTTCGGCTATTCATGGTCCTTGCCAATTCCAAAGCAAGAAGATGTTGGAACAAGTTTAGAATATTCAGATAACGTCTGCATTAAAAAAATAGACAAATGTTAACGATTTTTCCTGGAAAAACAAAAAACGCTACCAACTTCTTGGTAGCAAACATAACGAAAAGTAACATTTCGTAGCATTTCGTTTACAAATAGTAGCATTTCGTTTAAATCCAGAACAAATTTGACAAGTTTATCATCAAAATTGGATCTGCGGTTGCCAAAATAGCAAACCGACTACGTTTGAATACGTGTAAAAACTTCCAGCATTATCGCGGAATGAACTTGTTTGATGTTGTCAGACATTTCTTGCCCGCAGAACTCATTTGATATGGATTTTTTAAGAGTTTGTCACTTATGGAGAAAGCCTAACCCTTAATTGCAACAGAGGCCGTACCGACACACAAAAAGAAAAATGGCCTAATAATTCCGTTTTTTGGACCAGAATGTCGCTTTCACCGGCCAAATGGTTAAGAAAAACATTAAAAAGATGGAGATTGTCATACAGATGTGTCGATCGAGGCCGCCCACTCAAACAAAACGGCTCGAAGCACCTGTAAGACATGTTTCCGGAAAATCACAAATTCGGTCAAATATCATTATCAATACCAGCATTAATAACCCTACCTATGTCCCTCAACCTCATTCAACTGATAAAACCTTGACAACTCTTAAAGGATTTATTCCAACCATTTCAAACTAAGGCGGGGCAGCAGGTGGTCATGCAGGCCACACAACTACTGAAAACATGTTAACATGAATGGTTTTGTCGGCTATGGTTAAAGCTTCGACCAAGTACGTGAACGCCTTGCTGGCAGTCAGAATATTTTTTTAAACTACTTAAGTGATGTAACTTTACAACAAAACTTACTTCATTCAATTAGTTTGGTAAACTTTTTTCTAATCGCCGATGAAAATTTGTCTATTTTTTTAATGCGTACGTTAGTAACTCTTCATTTGATGATATGTCCACGTCAGACGCTTTAAATATCTATTTTTTAATGAAAGTTTATGGTAAATATTGTTTGTTTTTTATATAAACAAAAACATTCAAGAACATCAAAATTGTTTACCTTGAATAAAAAAAAAAATTAATAATCAATGTAGGTCCACAACCCATACAAAATGCAAAAAATATATAGTTTTTGCAGCGCCACCTGGTGGGATTGTCCAGAAACATCATTTTATCGTGTAATATAATAGTATTACACGATGATACAACGAAAAAATTGCAAAACCTTCGATTCCGAATTTTATCCCGGTAATTTGCTCTTTTCGCTCCATAGTGCACCCATCAGTATATGAGTGATATGACCTTCTTTTGTTCCGTAGGACAACGCTACAATGCAATGTCCTTCATACTGCTCGGTATTAATTTTAACCACAGCAGGAAACAAGCGCCATTTTGAAAACGAAGGAAGCCATCGTATGAGCCAAACATTTAAAATCCTTGTAAATAATTCACTCTTCAAGATGTTCCGTTTACAACACTAGAGCGGAACCGGAAAGGCACGAGAGGCGTAGCAGTTTGCTTGTGCAGTTCGACTTTTAGTTGGTCACAATCGTCTTGAGTTACTGGTTCGCGCTAGCGAAAACGGCGTCTAATCCAAAAGGTTAATAGCATTCCAAATCTTGCGATCATCAATGCAAAACGAAAAAAAAAATCCTCTACAACCGGTGTTCATAGCAACATATGCTGGCAGCGTCTCTTATCAACTGAACCTCCTCGTGGGACTGAATACATAATCCCTGTTTCAGTTTGCGGTTGATCTCCGGAAGGCTCACTTCTCCGTTGAGCGATGAGAACTTTCACATTCTTTACTACCTTAATCATAGTGACAGTTATTCGTGGTGAAGAAGATAGCAAGGACGTCGCTATCTTCGATGAATTCACGGTATGCAACATAAATTCATGAAACGACAAAGGAAGCTAAGCTACTGTTTAACGTCCTACAATATCACTGTGAAATTTTCAAAAAATCTTTCTTTTAGGGGCCCCCTCCTTCAGAAGAATACGGTGAAGTATGTGGTCAAACGAACGAAAATGGACTATTCTACAACCTGCACAACAACGAAACGGTAGCACAATACGGAGAGTTTCCTTGGGTGGCATATATTGAGAAAGTCAACAAAACATCGTCATCAACGACTTTTGTATGTGGCGGAACACTTATACATCCTCGGCACGTTCTTACAACGGCGCACAATGTTGATGGGAAATCTAACTTGATTGCGCGATTCGGAGAGTGGGACATGGGGTCTGATAAGGAGCCATATCCTCATCAGGTGATTTTTTACGACACACATTTTGCAAATCATTGGTGATTATCTTTTGAAGGACAATTGTTGTAAATGTTTTCTTTCTTTCCCAAAGGATGTTGATGTCGCTGAAATTGTAATACATCCAAAATATAAGCTTGCACCGATCCAGAATGATATTGCTTTGCTTGTTCTTAAAAACGAAGTATTGTACCAACCACACATTCAGCCGATCTGTCTCCCACAAGAAACTGACACATTTGATGGCCAACGCTGCATCTCTAATGGATGGGGAACTGTACAAGGAGCTTATGCAACGGTTATGAAGAAGATCAGCCTTCCCATGGTCCCGCGAGCCAGATGCGAAAACATGTATCAGTATGCTCGTGTTGATCCATCTTTTCGCCTTCCGGAAGGATTCATTTGTGCCGGAGGTGAACCAAACGTAGATATGTGCAACGGAGACGGTGGTTCCCCGTTAGCTTGCCAGCACGCAAATGGAAGATTTGTGCTTGCAGGAATTGTATCTTGGGGCATTGAATGTGGAAGGCAGGATCGTCCCGGTGTTTACATTTCTGTTAGTAATTATGTAAGCTGGATAAATGAAAAAATAGAGAAAACGATGCGAATGTTAAAGTCTGTGTAAGAAAATTAATTCTGTCTAAAAACAAAACCAATAAATTATGCAATGGTATATAATATTTTTGAATTATTTATCCATATGAGAATCCCTTACTACCTATGAAAAAATTTGTTAAAATGTTTCTTGGAACAGTAAAATTAATTCCATGACGCTATAAAATAAACCCATCAAATCAAGAAAATTAGCATACTCATTGCATAATTCAGCTTAAAACATGTCAATTAATGTTACCCAAGGGTAATCGGATTGAACCTCTTTGCTTATGTCTGTCCGAGATCAAAATATTAAAACAAATGCAACAAAATGAGCTATGCTTTCCACGAAGCATAGAGAAACATAATGAAAATATTTCATAGCAGATCTTGAAAGAACGGAAGGCAGATCTTGGAAAAATCAAAGTAAAATTCAAAAATAAAAAAAAGTTGCTGCTCCCATGTATAACGTAATGTAAATTAGTATTCAAACTTTTTATTTGGTTTTTGACACCCCAAATTTTATTTGCAAATCGCCAAATTGATAAGACCGTCTTCTCGCGGTCTAAATTCCCCAGAAATTTACTGGTAATGTTTTCTATACATGCCTAGAGCATCTCTTATCAATTGAACCTTTTCACCCAGCTGGAAGTATAGGCATTGATTCAGTTTGCGTTCGACCTTGGGAAGCTACGCTTCGTGTACAGAGCGATGAGAACATTCGCAATTTTTTTGATCTTAGTTCTAGTGGTAATTATTTGTGGTGAAGACGGTAGTAAGGAACTGGTAAGAATGGATCAAAATCTATTTCCGGAGAGCATAATTAAAGAATTTCAAATTTTAGGGATGTCCTGGAGGTATTTGTGTGAAAAAAGCTGCGTGCTTAAATGAAACAGATAATTTCAATCCTTCGATAGAAAGCTCTTTAATAACGTTGCGTATTGATGATGTTGATGAGTGTTCTAACTACCTAATGATATGTTGTAAGAACGAAGTCAATGATATTATGGTACGTAGCATATAAGATATGTGAAACAGCATTTGAAGCTTATAAACAACTTGAATAACCAAGTATTATACAATAAATATTTTTGAACAGGAACCTCCCGCTTCAAAAACGTATGGTGAAGTATGTGGTCAATCGAATGAAGAGGGACTATTCTACAACCTGCACAGCAACGAAACGGTGACACAATTCGGAGAGTTTCCTTGGGTTGCATATATTTCGACAGTCAACGAAACATCGTCAACAAAGACATTTGTATGCGGGGGAACACTTATACATCCTCGGCACGTTCTTACAACGGGACACAATGTTGATGGAAAAACCGACTTGATTGCGCGATTCGGAGAGTGGGACATTAGAAATGAGAAGGAGCCATATCCTCACCAGGTGATTTTCAACAACACCAGTTTTGCAAATTATAGGTAATCATTATTTGCAGAAGTTTTTAATCATGTTTTCCTTTCTTCCCCGAAGGATGTTGCTGTCGATGAAATTTTAATGCATCCTAAATATAAGCGTGTACCAATCCAGAACGACATTGCTTTGCTAGTCCTTGTAAACGAAGTTTTGTATCAACCACATATTCAGCCGATCTGCCTGCCTCAAGAAAATAACACATTTGATGGCCAACGGTGCATCGCAAACGGATGGGGAACTGTAGAGGGAATTTATGCATCGATTATGAAGAAGATCAACCTTCCCGTGGTGCCGCGAGCCATATGCGAAAGGATGCTAAAGAATACCGCCCTATCACCGTTCTATCGTCTTCCGGAAGGATTCATGTGCGCCGGTGGAGAATCCAACGTAGATACGTGCAAAGGAGACGGCGGTTCCCCGTTAGCTTGCAAGCACGCGAATGGAAGTTTTGTGCTGGCAGGAATTGTATCTTGGGGTATTGGATGTGGAGGGCAGGATCGTCCCGGTGCATACGTTTCGGTTAGTCAATATCTAAGCTGGATATACGAACAAATAGAGAGAACGATTCAATCGCTTAAAGTTGAGCATACATGAAGCGCAAAGCAACATTTGCCGAATACTGCCGTGAAACTGTCCAAACCCGCGCAAATGTGTTTAGCAGGAGCAAGACCGCAGTATTTTAATAAAATGACCTTTTATTAGTTTCAATTTCAATATCAATTTCGTCCGAAATGGAAAATCCAGAAAACTTGTAAAATATAATTAACTTGACTGTATGTGGTTGAGTTGCACGAGGTAAAAAGCATCAACTTTCAAATGCGTTAAATAAATAAACACATTATTGAATGGTATAATACATCTTAAAATATGATGCCCAATTTTACCCCATGACGATAGGTTTTGTGGCGATGGCAAAGCATGGAACTTCCATGAACTTGATTATTTGAGTTTACAATGTCAAACAAATGAAACCATCTGTGAGTTACTCTCTTAAAAAAACAACTCATAATACTAATAATAATAATATTTTATTAACATATTGGGGGTGCCCATGGCGAACCAGTAGAGCGAGGAAACACCAAGCCACAAGCGTGGGAAGGAATCTCCCGGTATTACGAACGGCTGACCATCGATCTATACAACGTCTTTCGGACGCAGTAACCTTCTTCGGAGAGAGTCCTAGTCCCACTTGGGAATGTTGTGGTAATTAAAAAAATAATAATACATAAGAGGAATAAAGAACATGACTGAGCAGAGAAGAGGATTTGACTTGCAATATCAGTTTGTCCGGTGGTGATACTGGGTAATCTTGCCATTCCCTTAACAGTATGTGTTTAACTGTTTTGAGACTTACTCATCAATCCCATTCTTACTCCAGCTGATAGTGAAAACATTGCATCAGTGCGCTGCTAACATCGGAAAGCTCAACATCGATTGTAGAGCGATGAATTCTTATATAATTTTTGCAATATTCACCGTCGTGGTAGCGTTTCACGGGAAAGATGATGAGCAGCAAGTAACCAGTTTGTTAAGAGAAAAGAGTTCGTATAATCGCCGATTGAAAAATTTATCATTGTAGAAATGTCCCGGAGGTAAATGTGTTTCGAAATATGTGTGCACTAACGGAACACTTAATAACAACCATCACATTCAATTGCGTCTGGACGATGTCGATGAGTGTGCCGACTACCTAATGGTATGCTGTAGAACACTTTTATCCTCCGAAATAGAACTACCATTCGAAACTGTGAGTAACTGGATGGCATGCTAATAAAATATTACGGGAAGTTGTAAGCATTTAACGTAATTCGACGACTCTTCTATAATGTTCATAGAAAATGCGTTTCGAAGGAGATTCGTCGGAAAACTATGGAGCCACGTGCGGTAATATAAATGAAAACGGATTATTTTATGAGCTACACAGCAACGAAACGCTGGCACAGTATGGAGAGTTTCCATGGGTGGTGTTTATTTTAACAGCCAATGAGACGCCCGGATCAGCGACATTCGTATGTGGAGGAGCACTTATACATCCGCTGTATGTGCTCACAACCGCTCATAATGTTGCAGGAAAATCCCAACTAAATGCTCGTTTTGGCGAGTGGGACATCGGTACCGACAAAGAACTCTTCCCGCATCAGGTAACATTTGCTACTTAGAAAGTCTAGATTGAATTATGTTGAACATAATTGGAGAATCTTCAATCACGATTTCACTTTCACGTTCTTGAAACAATGTTCAAATAATAGGTGGTATCGCATAGGGATTTGTTTATTTACTCATCGTTTAATCTGCCGTCAAGCGTGCATTTTCGATGAATTGGATGCATTTGTCAAACATTTTTGTGGAAATAAATGGTCCTTGAAATCAGAACAAACTCCAAACTCCAAACATCATTACACAACCAGACTAATTTCAAGATCCAAGGTCTATGAAAATAGGCGATCGTTTAATTTTAACCATCGTTAAAATTAAACAATCAGGATGCGATACCACCTAATAAATCCATAATTAACGATTCCTTCAAAAATTCCACAAGATGCAGCACGCGTAACAGATCTCTTATATCTTATTGTAAACCTGCCTCGATAGTTACAGTAGTATTTGAAAAAGTTTCGAAGATTATTATAATATCCTTTTTTGTATTAGGAAATCACAGTGGACAAAATCATTATACACCCACACTACTCACGGTCTCCAATAAAGAACGACATTGCGCTACTTGCCCTTAAAACGAGAGTACAGTACCAGGTACACATTCAGCCGATTTGCCTTCCCGAAGAAACCGACGAGTTTGACGGAGAGCGATGCATATCTAACGGTTGGGGATCAGTCGAAGGGAGTTACGCGAGAATTATGAAAAAGATCAGCCTTCCCGTGGTTCCACGAGCAAAATGCCAGAGGATGCTTCAGTTTGCCGGTCTTGGACCACTCTATCGTCTTCCGGAAGGTTTCATGTGCGCCGGTGGAGAAACCAACGTTGACACGTGCAAAGGAGACGGCGGTTCCCCGTTAGCTTGTAGGCGACCGGATGACAGCTTTGTGCTGGCAGGAATTGTATCCTGGGGCATTGCCTGTGGAGGGCATAATCGTCCCGGCGCGTACGTTGCGGTTAACAAATATGTTTCATGGATAAATATAAATATCTACCCATAACATGAAGTGTAGTAAAACATAGTGGATATGTCTTGAGATACAAGAACAATGGTAAATATATATACAGTGCAATGCCCAGAATAATTGCTGTATGTGTTAAGGCAGAATGTACTTTTCTCCAACCAAACAATATTTAAAAAAGGATGTATTTAGGAAAGAAACGAGAAAAAAAACTAACAAATTGATATAGAATGAAAACGAAGGATTTGTAGGATTGAACTTTGAGAATGTGTAAATAAGTCACAACAAAGATTTAGCAAATGTAAAAAGAACTAGAATATTTAGCAAATCTAATATATCAAAAATACAATAAATATATCAACATTACAATAGCGTTAACATGCACTTATAAAATAAAAATGAAGAGACTGCAACTAAAAAACTTAAAATGAAGAAATTAAAATCTTATGAAACGTGATGTGTAGTGAACCTCGTTCACTACGGTTCCAATTGGACAGTTCGAGTTTTCTCCGTCGGCAATACATGGTAGAAAAATGGTGAATTTTTAAACGTTAGAAGTAAAAACGAGTTAAAGTTTTAGCTGGAATCACTAACAACACGATGGCTTTTGATAAATGGTGCCTATATGACATAAGAAAATTTTGGTATTGTAATAATTTTAGTTATTTGGTGTTACACGCATTATACACATTTGTGGTTTTTTTAAATTTTGATCGTTACTTATGATGGAAAAGAATGGATGATGGAACACGTTACCTTATGTTATCGTGTAAGTTACCGTTCCTTCAGTATTACACTTTCAAGCATCTGAAAGAATGCGTAAAGCATACTTTATACGAATATTAATGAAGCTATCTTCTTTTAGTAAATTGATTCATCATACATTATCCAATGACATTTTTCATACATTTACCGAGTCATGAAATAGCGCTTAAATAGGAGAAGGATTGTCATGTCGATTTATACCTGTGAAATCAGAATAAGCCTGGATCTGAACAGGTTGGTTGAGGAAGTCTACTTGCGAGCAAAACTTGTTCTTGAGTAAAAAAGGGCAAACCAAAATAATCATTTGGGGAATCCCGTGGAGACTCACGTTGGGTCCACTTTTTCCCCCACATGGGTTTTTTTTCTTGCTTATCGGACCGACATCTTTCGCTGTTTCAGTTCACCAAAGGCCACGGCTGATGTCAGTGTTAATCTAGCCTCGCCGAGAGCAAGTTTATTATATAAAGATGCGCTATTGGTACGTGCTGTTCCTGCTGTATTCGGTGGTTTGTGCAGTAACATCCGACGACATCTATGACAACCCGTTGGTTGTAAGTTAAGAGAATCCTTTAGCAAATTAATTTAATAAATTTCAAGTAACTTTTTTACATTATGTAGAAGTGTGAAGGAGGATACTGTCTACCAAAACATGTGTGTCAAAATGGGGTGTACAATAAAAACAACTTGCCGAATATTACTTTACGCCTTGCGGCCGATGATCTCGACGAATGCATCGACTTAATGTTAGTGTGCTGCAGAAATGAAACAGAAATTGTGGGAAATTCGGTATGACTGATTGATGTTAGCTGAGTAATGTACGGAAATCAATAAAATTTTCATGTTTTCAGGAGTGTTCCGATGGACACTGTGTAACGAAGGAATTGTGCCCCGATGGAATTTATGATGAAACCAAAGCACAGGAGCATGAATTTTTCCAACTGAAAATTGGTGGTTGCTCGGATACACAAACCTGTTGCAAAACTGCTCCACAGTTTCCGCTTCTAATAGTAGGATTACTCGCGTTTCTCCAATCAAATGAGCATGCACTTAATAACGATTTATTTATTTTTTACAGTCTCATGGTCAAAGAAAAATCGACCACTCAGAATGTGGTAAGTCTAATCCTAACGGTTTGGCATATCGCTTCGAAGGTAATCGTCCTTACGCTCAATACGGCGAGTTTCCATGGATGGTCGTTATTATGGCAACCAATAGTGATTTATCCGTTAAAAAGATTATTGGCGGAGGTTCTTTAATTCACCCTAAATTCGTCGTGTCAGCTGCTCACATTTTCAAACAAGATGAAGAATGGCTTGCCCGATTTGGTGAGTGGGACCTTCAAGGAACAAATAAATCCAGCGAGCCCTATCCAGTACAGGTAAACGAAGCATTAGCATTTGCATTGTGAGTTTCCTCTAAATTTTGTTTCCCTCCCTTTTCAAGGATATTAAAATAGAGCGTAATCTTATCATTCATCCGGCCTACATAAAACATGGGTTGAGAAATGATATCGCTTTGGCCAAGCTGACGGAAGAAGTAACCTTTCAGCATCATATCAAACCAATCTGCCTGCCGGAACCGAACGATGTGTTTGACGGAAAAAGATGCATATCCACCGGCTGGGGAGTAGACGCACTTACGAACAAATATGCCAACGTAATGAAGCGTATAGACCTACCCGTTATCCCCCGGGAGACCTGTTTGCGAATGTTCAGAGCCACGCGGCTTTCTCCGTTTTTTGAACTTCACGAAAGTGTCCTATGTGCCGGTGCTGAAGAGGGTGCGGATATGTGCGATGGCGATGGTGGTGGACCATTGGCATGTGAAAAGGACGATGGGACTTACGCTCTAGCTGGGATCGTGTCCTGGGGACTTGGTTGCCATGAAAAGAACGTTCCTGGTGCGTACGTTGATGTGGCAAAATTCAGCAACTGGATTACCCAAACCCTCCGCGATGCGAATTGAAAAGTAATATTGTAGGGGTGGACGGGGTAATACGCACCCCTTAAGGAAAACTCTTGAATTTTCAATTAAATGGGCTGGGGATTGTTGATTTTATTAACTCATTTGGTTCATAAATGTTCTAACTAGTAACCTTTATGGGAGTTTTTGCCGTTTTTACTTCCAAAATCATTAAATTTTCAATTTAAAAAAAGTGCGATTTTTGATCGACTATTTCTTTATGGGGGCAAAACGCACCTGTCTTGAGGTAAAATGCTCCAAAAGGGGTAATACGCACCAAAACGAAAAGAAAAAATGCACAATAAAAGTGAGACAAGATACACAACAAAATAGAGGTACAATGCACTCATCAAATAACCAATTTTGGACCAAATAAATAGTTTAAAAATTTCGTCAGAACCGTCGTCGGCAAAATTACGAATTACCGGTTCGAACCGGTAATTTTGGTTATTTTGCTTTTATTTCGCGTTTCTGTTGATGTAGAGCTATTAAACTCACTAGATGACCATATTTTAGTTCATTCTTGCAGAGAAATGACTTTTTTCGCGACTAGAACGTGTTTTTCATAAGAAATTGGAAAGGGTGCGTTATGCCTCAGGGGTGCGTATTACCCCGTCCACCCCTACTTGAAAATTCGGGCCACGACTGAATCCAGACCACAAATACATATAAACTTATTTGAATTATGAGCATAATTTATTTACTTGTGTATTTGTCGCGGGGTATTGTTTGATCCTCTAGAAACTTAAGCTATTTATTTTAATTTTAAATGTGACGCTTAGAAATGCAAGTGAGCCTTGAAGCTCATTTCCGGTAAAAGAGTAATGCGGTTATCACACTGGTCGCCAATGGCGACATGGCCAAAGGCGACGGACTGTCAAACGACAATGACGTTACGTCGCCAGGGGTTCGTTGGCGAAATGAGCTTGCTCATATCGCTGTACTGTCATTGTGTGGAATATCATATCTTTGTCGTGTTTTACTTGCCTTTAAAGTGATTTATGCTTCTAATTTTTTTTACAGGCATAGTTAATTCATAATCTTTCAGTATTTTGTTCTAAACTGCAGAAAACCATTTGAACCGAAAGTGCATGACATAAACGCTCACTGCCAGGTGGCCTGCCTTATCACACTACCGAGGGGGTCCATTATGTCAAACTAGGTGTCATCATCAACTCTGACAGTCCGTCGCCTTTGGCCATGTCGCCATTGGCGACCAGTGTGATAACCGCATAAATGAGGCTTCTGCCTTCATATTCCCGGTTCTGGCTACACCTCTTGTGCGTTATTATATCTGAATGTATGCAATTGGAGATACATTTATACGTTAATTTCAATCTACGAATATCTGAACCGTTGTGTGGTCCGTTGATATTCGGCTACGCAATCGTGCTACGTGGTGCGGTATGAGGGGGGCCCACGGGCCGTTTCAAATTCATTTTTTCGGCTAAACTCATTGGTTCATCCTACCTGTGTAATATAATTTTGAAGGTGCTTTCAACCTCCACTGCACGATTATTTTAAACCGTTAGGTAAAAGAGTAAATGAGGCCCCTGCCGCCATTTTACCGGTTCTGGCTACACCTCTTGTGTGATATCATACTGGAATGTATGCAATGGGCAAAACATGTATTCGTTAATTTCAACCTACGAATGTTTTAACCATTGTGTGGTCCGTTAATATTCGGCTACGCAATCAACCTAGTGGTGCGGTATGAGGGGGGCCCACGGGCCCCCCTTATCTCACAAAATTATAACAAACCTCCTTTTTCGGTAGACCTAGCGCAGTCCGCTCGCTGCGCTCGCTGCGGGCGCGCCGCCGTTTCAAAATCATTTTTCGGCTATTGGTTCATGCTGTCCTACCTGTGTAATATAATTTTCAAGGTAACTCAATATGTAAAAGTATATTAAGCTGCATTCAACCTCCACTACACGATTATTTTAAACCGTTATGTTCTTTTAACCGAACCGGTAGCGTTCAAAAATTTGAAATTACCGCATGTTTTGCATTTTGCATAGCTTCAGGTTTGAACCGGTAGGAAATCTGAATCGGTAGGAGGACGAGAATCTAGGCAGGGGCCTCATTTACTCTTTTACCAACCGTTATGTTCTTTTAATCTTACCGGTAGCGTTCAAAGATTTAAAATTACCGCATGTATTGCGCTTTGC
>KE523910.1:34529-76777 GCA_000441895.2 Anopheles sinensis | reverse complement strand
AATGAATGCAAATTCCTCTTCCCTGTTCAGTCAGCAATCGAAGCTGAGTTCAATCGGCAGCGTCGCGACTCGAACAAACACAACGGCCAAATCACGTAATATAGTCTACGATTCCGATTCCGATTCTGATTGAATTGTTTTCCCTCCACGTTTAAACTACTTATGATAAGTAATGTCATGTACAAATAAACTACTCAGTTATACTCTTGCCAGAGTAATTCTACTCGTTAATGATCGACTTTAGGTATCATAATAAACAGTGGATGCTTTATATTCAAGAAGTGAGTCACGTAATTCTTCAAGATGAATATATGATTCAAACTGCTTTTCAGCACCTGCAACGAGAATCCGGAAACAGACTAAAGGCATATCTAATCAGGCTTGCTGAATCTCTCACGAAGAGGCCATTAGCGACTGTTCAATCGAGGACTGTTGTTTGATCGCGGCAATTCGATTGTTTTTTTTAATTTAATACAAAACTCTTCTCACTCTGGACGTAGAAAGCGTTCAATAAAGTGAAACAATAATGATTGAATTTTAGGATAAAGAGATAAATATTACATTATTTGTTGGCGATCTACTCTTAGAAATATGACAAAACGGATACATCCGTTAAACCAAAAAAAAAAAACTCGCAGACGATTATCCATAGAAATTATTCTGAAGTTAATTTTACTTTCTTGATTTGAATCTTGAAATATTGGTTCAATTTTACCAAAATCTACAAGTATTAAAAGGAAGAGGCACGTTGGCTTAATTTTAGCCCATGTTTAAAGTAAAACAGACGGGTGTATTGTTACGGACGTGTGCTAAAATAATAATTTCTACAAATGTTAATTATCAAAACCCAATGTCCCCCAAAGATTAGGTTGTCTTTCCAAATGTGTAGTCAGGCAATAGGTTGATAACGATGCGACAGCCTTGTGTACTTTCAAAGGCTTTACTTCAATTCCGTTAACGACTTTTTCTGTTAGTATCAGTTAAAAACAGAAATGCAAAGTACAGTAAAGAGAATTACGGCTCATTTTGTTGGTAGCTAACTGAGTAAATTATTTTTTATATAATTGAAATACCTCATCCGAAAGAGAATCAAAAGAGATTTGTAAAAGCTTACTCTATGATTCTACATTTAATCTGCATTTATGAAATAAGTCATCATTTCGAATTTTTCACATAATGGTCAAATGTGGATCATCAATATGTCATTTATGTTAGCCATTCATTTTCTTGCAATACAATATTCAGTATACATACAGAAACTGTGATGTTCGATGGTATGGCAAAAGCACTTACAAGTTCACAGGATGAATGACGACGATGGTGATGGTATGTGCAAGTGCAACAATCACGACACGAAACGTTTAAAGTTCTAGCTTATGCTTTACGCGGTCGCTAAAAGAAATTAATCCTGGTTAAAACTTCCACATGCTCTTGAGCAAACCACTTGCAACGATGGCCAGTACTAACGCGAAACCCGATCCCAGCCGGTTGGCGCCCGAGGTGGGGTAGTTCTCAAACTTCCTTGCCCAGATGGCAAACGTGAACAGATTCGAGCGAGGACTGGTCAGCTCGTAGGTAATGATGTTATGTGGTTTTCTGTAAAAAAAATCGGGAATAAAAATGCGAAAATGTGGCATAAAAAAATTGACATCCATGGATCGCCAGGCCACACTTACTCATCACCGACGCTCGGTACCACACTGTACTCGGTTTCGCTAACATCGAACGGCATGATACTGGTATCGACGTTGTTCGGCACCACGAAAGTGTCCCGGTTGTTGGCAAATTTAGCCACAATTTTGATCGAGTTAAATGTGACCGCTTCATCGAACGTTTCCGTTTCACCGAACCGCCTGGAGCAGTCACTGAAGTCCGGCGAGGAGCAGGCAAAAATGGCACACGTCGTAATCAGACCGTCCGCAAACCCATCGAAAGTGCGGCCCGAATCGTAAGCTGCCAGCTTGTAGCGGTAGAAGTTCTGTAGTGATAAACGATTTAGAATTTAGAAAATGGGCCACATTCCATGGGAATGTTCTATCTTACCGTGTTCTGAACGATGGTCTTCACGGTGTAATTGAGAGTAAAATTACAGCAGTGACTTCCGTAGCAAACGCGTTCTTCCAATTGATTATTCGACGCCATCGGCAAATCTTTCGTGGCGTATCGATCGATTTGATCGCGTTTCAGAAACAGTTTCGCCATCTGAGACGGGGTGCCTTTCGCTTGGGGAATCTTCGTGATTGCCGCATTCGGGAACTGCACCTTCGGGACCTGAGCGACGTACAGTTTTCTGCGAAGAGAATAAAGCGAGCAAAGAGATTTTAAAGAAAGGAAGTAAAAAGATCTCTTTTCATAAAGAGTTTGTTGTTATTAACGTACGTCTCAGGAGTGTAGTGCATCACGGACGTAATGGCACCTCGCCGTCCAGCGTAGATTCCCGTTCCAGTGCTTCCCACCCCTGGGTAGCTGGCGCCCGCGGCAAGCAAGTTAGCGTTGTTCGCATAAGCCCATCCCTGCTGTATCTGGACCGCCGTCAGGAAGGGCAACTCGGAGTACCACATCGTCGGGAAGATAAAGTCGGTGACGCCGAGTTCAACAAGATCCAGCGCCGGCTGGTTGAACATCATATCGAAGCAAATGAAGTGCCCAAAGCGAACGCCGAAGTCCGTCTCGAAGCTGACCGTCTCTGGGTATACGGTCGTATTCGTACCCGCCTCGCCGAACAGGTTAAACTTCCGGTAGCGCGATACGACCACTCCCTCCCGATCGAACGCCACGTTCGTGTTGAAATGGTACAATCCATCCGAGCTGCAGGGACGGGTGTCGTACTGCATCGGACAGAGCGCTTTCTCGGTCAGGTTGATGAGAACGTACTTCTTGCGATTGCGCGCCGCACAAGAGATGTCACGAACGACCGGCTCGTACTGGAGGTTGTTGCAGGGTGCGATCCGATCATTCGGATCCGGCACAAACGATGCCGTTGCATGATCGTTGACCGTGCTCTCGGGAAACACAATCACATCGGTAGGATCCGCTTCGGCCGAGTTGATGATGCGCAGGTATTCTGTCAAACGGAAAGCAGAGCTGAGTTCCTCCGGTTCCCCGGGCAAGCGGTCCGAGCTGAACTCCACCACACCGGCCCAGTAATGGGGATCACTTGGGGTCGATATCTGAAGCGAAATAAATCAATAAAAATTCCGTTTGTTTTCTCTTCTAAAACCACAGAAAAGTGTTGCTAGTCATCGAACGATCTCTGGTGACAAATGTAAACGAACGAACGTACTTGTTTGCTCGGTGCGACGAACAGCGCGAGCAATATGCAAAATAAGGGTTTCACAGTTCCTCCGCGCATGGTGCAACGAAATTGACCTTCACTCGGTGCTGTCGAAACGGACACTAGTAACAGCTGGCCGTTTACTGCAAGTACTTAGCGCCCTCGAGCTGCACCGGCTCGAGCGATAAGGCGATAACTGTGGATACGGGCGATTGCTTATGACTAGCGTTTATTATGACCAGCTTCCCGCACTATGGGTTATTTAATTGAAAAAGCAATGATTTTCGAGTGAGTAATGAAAATTTTTTGGTAACAATCTGTGCTACACAATATTCTGTTAGATGGAGTGGAAAATGATAGACCAGACAACAGGACCGAAAGTTTATTTTTCGTTACATTCTTGTTACTTAGAGTGGCCCATATAAATGAGACAAAAATATCAGGTCTTTTGATTCGCTTTTATTGTGTGAATGAATATATACCAATATAGTTATTGGCATTATTTATTTTGTTTTTCTGTCCAAAATGCTATCGTTAGTTTTTGTCCACATCGTTCAACAGTATGCACTCGAAGTACCCCGAAGTATTACTGAAGTATGTGAGCAACCTATGGGTAGAAAAATATTTTTATTTTATCTGCTTAGCTTGTGGGCCACTGTTCAAACGAAATTTTCTGGTAGATTCTAGAGGTACTATAGAAATACAAAATAGAAATAAAATGTATATGATATAATCACAACGGTAGGAAACAGTTATCTTATTATTAGCGTTTAAAATCAGCAACATCATAGGCGCAAAGTGTCAATTGGTACAGTTTGATAAGGGTAAGATTGTCATTAGATTGTTGGCTCGTGTGCGAACATCACTTGCGATGGCGCCACTTTACGCAGACATGGTTGTGTACAAAGGTCAAATAACTACAATGTAGTTTTGATGATGCTTTAATTATAATCAAACAAATTTTTCTTCATATCAGTAGCATGATGTGTGTCCGTGGTTTAAACGGACAATATCCAAAGTTCAAAACGTACAGGAAATAACAAACAGCTTGAGACAAGGGTTTGCATACATCCTCCCTATAATGTATGGAACGAGTGGACAAACATCTCTGTTGACCTTTACACATTTGTTTGCAATAGTTATCTCATGCTGGGCAACAAATCGCTTCGTGGGCCACGGTTAATGAAATGAAACCGAAACCGGGGTGCGATAAGGCAGCGAATGTATCGATTGATTTGCTACTTTGAACAATGCTTGCGTGACGAGCTGTATGAGGTGTCTTAATCTGTAATTTGTGCTACACAAATCCCAATAAGCTATTTTCAGCTATTGCAAAACCATGTGTTGGTGACAAATTGATCGGTTATCAGGTGCGCTGTGATTTATCGCGCCATTTCGTAAATGTAGCCTTTTAGAAAGAGAATAAACCATTTTGAGTAACCCTTTTAAATTAGCAGACCTTTGGATACGTACAACTTATTGCTTGGAGGTATCCCATACACGTAAGGGGAAAGTGTGGCAATATGCACCCTGTTGCGAATGCAACTTGAGTGAGAAAAATGAATTAAACTTAAGGGATTTTCTGAGTATTCCGCTTGAGGGAAAACTAAAAAATTAGTCCTTTATTCCTTCTATTTTCTTTTCCCACTGACTCTGACACATCTGTGGCCCCCTTTATATTCTTTGTAAATGATGTTCATCAGCAAGGTCATCCTGATGACAGCCCGTTTTATTCATCTGCACCGTTACAAGGTTCATCTAAAAACGTTTGTAACACACCCCTTAAACGAAAACAATTTATTTCTCGCAGCACATTCAAGAAAATCGTCAGGAATTTGCACAGTTCGGTTCCGTAATATCTTTTCTGTTTACTACAATTATCAAAAATAACATCAAAACCACATTTTATTATTTACAAAACGGTTTTGAAGACCCTTCTTTTCTATAAACGTGATTCATATTCGTGGGGCAATATGGCCCGAACGGTTGGGCACCTAAGTGGGTGCGTATTGCCCCCTATTGAGATGGGTTCAAATCTTATCTCTAATTAAAAATGCAAGGATTTTCTACAAAACTTCTCTTCAGTATTTGTTAAATTAAGCATTCAGGTATTTTATGAATGCCTGCTTGCATGCAATATTACATTTTTAAACTTATAATTCCTTAAATGATGGCAGCGAAATCTTACATGATTTCGGACTCAATTTGTTTTATCATTTTTTTCTGTTAATTTTCAATGTAGAGCCATGACACTCACATAGCATATATAAGACACGTTAATGAACACATTTCATTGATTGATTTATTTTTAAATAGCATAATTCTGCTAAAAACACTCTGGTGCATATTACCCCACCGGTGCATATTGCCACAGTTACCCCTATTACATAAAAGAAAACTTCATAGCGAAATCTATGCTTGTCCAAAAGAGTTTATTTTTATATTAATCTAGTGAAGCTAAACTCAACTCGTTTTATTTTTTCATTCGAAAATAATTTGAAGTTTAGAAAATTTGCCTTATTCGCCGAGAATTTTCAGTGCTATTTTATTAAATTGTGAAATCGTAAACGTGTCCTATAACGATCAAAACAGGAGCTTCAATTAGTTTTAAGATCTCTGGTTTTGATTTATTCAACATTATGCTTCCTTTCAGAAGCGTGACTTTAACGTTAACTCGTCGTCTTTTTAGTAAGTCTCGAATTTCTTCCTCGCATTCTTGTCTGGACACAGTTTAAATTACTCTTTGCGTCAACGTGCGTGCATTCATTGCCCGCCGGCGATCATGCCCATCGAACACAGCCGAAGGACGTTTATGACCGCCTATTTCTTGGCATTGACATTGCCCTACCCAAGTTTGGTGCTACGTTTTCAGTGTTGGGCTGTTCCTTCCTTCATTTTGAAACTGTTTTTCTCTTTTTTTGTCACTCGATTAATGTTTCGATGCTCAGCGCGTTTTGTGCGTTCACTTTGCTTATCTTAGGCATTCGAAAAAGAATGCCTCAGGTGCCAGAAGCTTGGACAAGAAACGTAGCAACAAGTTTCTGGGGACAGAGCCAAAAACAATTCACCTGTTTTGACTCTCGTATGGTGGAGCGTTGAGGAAGCTTGACACTTAGCACATGATTGGAAAATTATAACAAATTCCACATAAAACATCCCTAAAAGAGTACGTATAAAGTAATGTGAGACAACTTAAATACTGCCAAAACTCAACTAAGCAATGATTGATTTAACAGCTAAAACAACAAATACTGAATATTCGTGTTGACCATTCATTGTCAAAATTACAACATAACTGAAAAGTAAAACGAGAGAATAACCATAAAAGCAAAGCTATGTGGAAATGAAGTGAAACTATGGTAAATGATAAAATCTGAAAATGTGCTAGACGGTATAGGTAAAATGTTGTTTAATTTATAGATAGTTATCAACGATAGTTGTCCATTACTTTTGTTACCTTGAAACTTCAACATACAGTGAACAATTGACTGGAAAAGGAACTGGTAGAAATGTATCCTGTCTTCTGTGCCAATATTTTTTTTGTTAAACTAAACATAACGATAGTATCAAAAGCATCTTATCATACTTTGGGCTTTAATTATATGATGATTATATATTTAAAAAAAATTTGAAAAAAGTCTCCCATTAAATATTGTCGTTACTAATTAGATAGGTCTGTTCTCAAAATTGCAACAAGTTAATGTCTGAATGAAAAATAACAGCAAACAGAAAAACACGAATGTCACGCCATTCAGCTTCGTGGTTTGTAGTTACTTTTTCAGCAATGAAATTGCACTAGGTCAAGTTCAGCCCACAAACATCTATAGACATCAGCTTAAACGCTAGTCCGAGAATAGATCAAATGAATCTGTTTTTATAGCGACACATTCTATGACAAAGTTCTTTCATTAGAAGAGATTAATCTTTTTGTGGGCTTTTTTTCGGTGCTGGGAAATCAATGAGGTATAATTTCAAAAAGTCCTATAAATACACTTTTAATTTCAACCATGATTTGATACTCGTGATCTTCCGGTCTCATTTCCTTCGACAGCACCGCCTAGAACAACATTCGACAGCTCTACCATCTAAACAAGTGGCATCCACTTGGGCGGTAATTCTACAAACAAAAAACTTATCTAGTACACACCCCATTCCGGCACGAAGCATGGGCAAAGCCCTGAGCAATCGGTGTTGCCGCAACTTGACAGCATTCTTGACGTTGATCACGAAATGGAGCAAATGGGGCGTTAGGAAGCATAGACCAAAGCGAAAAATGCAAGAAAAAAAAACTACTCAAACAATACACTCTGATTTAGTTCCGTGTGGAAATCGTCCGACAGCCCCAGGGAAAATGAGCTAAGCCACATTAGCTGGCTCGCCGGGCCGCGGCCTCTACCAGCACCATTGTGTGCCGGACGCCTTATGCTGGGCGCAAACGGAACGATTGGGTTCGGGTGATTAAGAGGTAAATTTAAATCAGTTAACGGCGAACAAATGATTTAAGAGCCGTTCGTTCGACCGACCTGAACTATGCATTATTTATTAAAATATATGAGTGAAAGCCCGCCAGCGGAGGGTCATTACAAAGAGAAAAGTGACATATGGGTGATGCACCGGATCTAAAGATGGTGAAAGAAAATGGTGTTACCTCCAATGATTGGAGACTAAAAGGTGAAATGGTTATAGGGATTGAAACATTCGCTCAATCGGATATATGTTTCATGATTTTTATGGTTGGTATGTTTGGTGGACATGATGGATATGTCTACTTTTGAATTCACGAACAACCTTGCGATCGCTTGGGTTCATGTTCATCTTATTTCAAAGGATTTTATTTGATAACTGTTTCGCATACAATTGGATGCATTTTGGAAAAAGAACACGCTTTTGGTTTACGTAGAACGATACTTGATATATGAATGAACTCAATGTTTTTATACTGCAATTTAGTAGGTTGATACTGAATTAATCTCAACTTACCAAATGGTTGATGTTTTAGTTATGATTGTATTTCAAACACATAAATATTATTAAACGTAATTTAACATTAAAACGCATATTTATTATGCATGCTTAATACATTTATTTTGGTTCTTTTCTGTTTTTGAATTGTACATATTTTTTTCTGCTAACGCTAACGATATTTCTGCTATGAAAGTAAATTTGATCTTACTACTGCATTAATGAGTTGTATCACATTTTCAATTAATGGATTTACAACTGAAATGTAGTCACACAACATATAAAAATAATCAAATATTAGGAGAGCAAAATTTAATTACCAAATTTTATGGCAGATGGAACCTTGAAACAAAAATTAAGATATTGCTTTATCAATTTACTCTTTTACTTTGTGTTTTATTGCTATTATAAATCATTGCATAACTTTTTCTAAAAAAATATCGCATTTATCTTAATATTGCGTTTTTTGTTTTTATGTTTTAATCTTTGTGGTATTGAAAATCGGAACGTCTGTCCTGCTTTCTGGAAAGGCTTTCAAGAGAGGATTTTACTAGAGATGCATGGTGTTATTTAATAGAATTACGTTTGCTCAAATTTGTTATCTAACCATAGCTTTTCTATTTTTAATGAGTTTTAACATACCCACTCAATTCCGCACCAGAGATGTGTTACTTTTTCAAAACACCTTAAAGTATAATCCTACAAAAATGTCAAAACGATCGCAAACTCCTTTTTGCACTTGTTTTGTGATTGTGTTGCTCGTTTTGTAGCTACCTACGACAATTTACCTTTCCACTCGAACGACAATGTACGTCATGCTACCGTACGGTCAAAACGATTGTCGCCTTGCTTCTGTGCGCGCAGAGGCACAGCCAGCATTAGGGTGGTAGCATAATTATGGTAGGGCTCCGTGGTTGAGAAAGATGCGTCTCCCCGTGATGCATGCGTGCATATGCGATCAGGCTGGCCTGAACTGAAAAGAACTGTTGCAAAGCGCGGCAAATTGGGGTGACACCATTCCGTTCGGCAGACATACGCGCATGCATTTGTAGGTGTCGCTGCGAAATTGCTCCGCGAAGTGGAGTACGAGAGTCGTTATGCAACTCCCTGGTAACCTCCGACCCCCGGTGAGTTCGATGGCTCGTTGGATTAATCGCACCGGTCCATCGATTCTTGCGTTATGACTTTGGGGGCCCATCATCCATTTTGTCTTTTTGCTTCAGCTACTCTTCACGGGTCGAAGGTGTTGTCATAGGGTCTCCATGATCCACCCACCCTGTGTGCTTGTCCGAGCAGGAAATAAATCAACCACCCGCCGTCGAACTGTGATCAGTCAAAAGTTGATCCACGAATCCACAGAGCGGCCACCAGGTGGTGGTGAGTGGAATCCAATCATGTTATCCGTTAAACGAGACCTAATAGTACTGCCCCAGGTGCAGGCTGTAGTTTGTTGCGGGCATCGGAAGCGATCATTAATTCCGCACAACTTAGTCGGATTGATGATGATGATAAATTAATCATTTTTCGCTTTCAATCTACGTATTTTGAAACCGGGGAGTTCGGCCGCTTTGAGTGTTCCTATCACAATCTGTGCTTTTTTATTTTCCTTTTATTCTATTTGCCTTTCTTATTTAACGGATCTTACTATCTCTTGCCTCGCGTAATCCAGCAATTAGTTGAGGTTGAGTATAATTCGCTCTTTTCTATGCGCATTTATAGTGTGCGATGGTCGGCTCCACATCACATGGAAGCGACATACCCGGGCACGAAATATGTAATTATTGATTCAACGGGATTCAGCTATCTGGTATTTTTTTTGGACATGGCCAGGCACAGTGATGAGCCTCACATATCGCACCAAATTACTACGAGCGTGTTTTGACATTTGATGATCTGCATCAGGTTTCATCCAAATTAGGCGATTATTTGCGCTGATTTTGTTTGCTTTTGGAATTTGGAATGAATTTTACACAAGCTTCCTATACACCATCCACTTTAATGCACCGGTGTTTACTGGACTTATTTATTGCGGTCGTGGCGCGCATACTAAAATTTACAATTCAGCATAAAAGTAACACCTGCATATGTTAAATGGTCTGCATGGAGCTGGAATCTATCGTAGTTTCGCACCGGTATGATCATCAACAATCTTTATAACTGGTATTAAAAAGGATTAACAGCATCAAACGTTCGTTGTTTTTCAACTTTTTGGCAAAACTGCGAACATTCACTTCGGTATGGGTAGGTTGAGTCGTTTTTTTTTAAGATACTAGGCCATTAATAATTGCATTTGTTTGTTACCATACACGTAAAAAGACCAAATAAAACGTCAAAACAAGTTCTACAATCGGTACCGAGTAATTATAATTCTATAGAACATACTTTGGACAATTTAAAATGACATTAACATTTAAACCGCATAAGGAAGTTAGATAAAATGGTAACACAAACTGAAAGCAAATAACATTATGTGGTAAATTTTAAGTATGCATTCTATACTTGAACAAGAAGTCCCTCACGCTTCGAGTACTTCCTAAATGCAATCAAAATGCCCTAGATAGGCTTCAACAAAGCATTTGCTGTTAATCGCACGCTTGTAGAGTTCTTCGGTAATTGGTTTGGCATTGCCATTGAGAGAACTTGTAACAAAAATCGAAAACATTGGATATATTTCTTGCGTGAAGCCTTTATTCGTGACGCGAGAGAACCTTCTGGCCTGTCACCGAAATTGTGAAGGAAAGAAGGCGAAGGTGGGCAATATTGTATCTGGGCAATGGCTAAAGTTGAAACACCTGTCGACCTTCAGCAATCGACGTAGCCGAGGAAAGTTTCCCAGCACCAAGAGAACTGTGCTCTTCAAAGACGAACATAAACACCATATGTTGTCTCAGATTTGTCCGATTGTTAACCACAGATAAAAGCAAACGATCATAGAAATACCTTCACAAATTTAATGAGTTTTGATCCGGTAAAGTGGGCAGTTGTTTCAGGATGGATTTAGTTTCGCTTACGTCTTGTTCATTCAATAATTTCCCCCGACCTTCGGGGTGATTTTATTAATTGGGTTTTACTCCTGACGACTGACACTAAAGAACAAAAGATGGATGATTGGTGACGATCGTCGATGTTGCGATGATACTCGCCTGCGAAGGAGATTCCCGCTGTCAATCGAATGACAAATTTGGGAAATCATCGAACGGAACCTGAGCGTGGTGGAGCTGCCATCGGTTCGATCGGGTCGATGACAAACCGTTTCATCGTGAACAGCCCGCAAACTTCGTACAGAAGACCTCGCCCATGATCATTACGGCCCAGAGGCGACTGGGTGACCGCGTGAAGTTCAAGTTTACCGCTTCATCGCCTGTTAGGCGCCTTTCATCAGGAGCACACCCCTGAAAATAGTGTGTCCAAAAGTCCGCAGCTCACGAATCACACCGAAGATCGTCACCCGATGATGGATGGTAAAAAAAGCAAGCAAATGGTTACTGCCAAGACCTTGCCGAAAGTGTTCGGTTCCAAGTTCCACCGAGCGCACCCAGTGACAGTCACCACTTCGCTTGATCTCTGTTGGCCGCACAGATTAATGAGCCAATGTCTCGGCGTTGGTTTGCCGTCGTACGACATCCGGACATTCACTTGATCTCGCACCATCTGCACGACCGCAGATAAGCCACCTGCTCTCTATGCTGCGCTTGGCGTTTGATGGGAATCTGGGAGATCCTGAGTAATGCGAGCTGCTGAGATTGAGTCCACAATCACCACGATTAGTCATAAAAAGCAGGTGGATCGACACTAGCCAACTGAGGTTCCTGTTCAAACTGACCGGCCAGCGTGCCAACGTCGCAATGAAATGGAAGTGTGGCTATAAAGATATCGTTATGCCGAAGGCAACGGCCAGAATTTGCAGCTGAACGCCAATCTCTGATATGGCACCCGCATGTGCAACCACGACCTTGATCGATCGATGCGGACCTAAGTTCAAGCCCAAGCCGGTGAAGTAGAGCGGTATACCCGGTGCTTCTGCAGTGACCCCCGCCTTGGCTAAACTCTTCGATGCACACTTGTTTGCGTGGTGGCCGCGATCGGAGACTAAGCGGGCGATAAACAACCGCCATAACCTCTGTCTGTGCGTAGGACGAGTCTAAAAGCCTGACTTCAAGCGGGTAAATCTGTTTCTGGTGTAGTACGAACAAATTTCGGGGTCGAATTTCTAAGCTGTTGAGTGAATAATCGAATTGCCAGATTTTTGCTTGGGATTTTCAGCAACGATACTTAAAATTTCTATTGTTTTCATTTCCCGTGCTCCGTTCTCGGCCACGGAGAACTGTTGAGTTATGACCATTCTACAGTATCTTGATTAATTAAAATTGAAATCAGTATAAAACGTTCCAGCTATTTGGGGTTTTCATTCTATGTTAACGACTTACTGCTTTCTTTTAAGGTTGTCGGAAGATGTGAATGCAGGTATAGAATATTTCGATTTTTATAAAACTTATGTAACACCGTACTTTAAGAATTCTAGCACAACTCAAGAAAAGTAAAATATGTTTGGGATTTGAATAGATTTGCGGACCAATTTTGCACTCGCAGAGATCGCATGCACTGTGAAACTGCTTCACTATAAATAAATAAAAATTAACAAAAGGTAGGAATACTGTATCTCATAAATAAATAATAAAAAGATTTGAAGAACTTCTCAAGTATAAGTTTCGTGATTTCAAAATAAATTTTAATCAAACAATATAAAAGGAATCTTCATGATGAAACTCAATCGAAAATTCAGTCTATGAGCAAAAATATAATTTATTTAGATGTTTACATTTCCTAAGTCCTATGAATTTACGTTCTGATGAAAAGGTTTTTATTAGAAACTTGTTTGACTTGACTGATGTTGATTTCATTCGATTGTCCAATACGATGATAGGAAAAGACTTAAAAAAGATAACCCAAAAAAATTAAACGACAATATTTATGCAAGCCAAAAGTAGTGCATGCTTAAATTTAGATATTTGAAATAGTTATATTGTAAAGCCTATGTTAAAAAATGGAAGAACTATATTATTTCTTGTGTATTTCCTCTATTTTGTCATTCTCATGAACCGAAATTTGCTTTACAACGCGAACATTTAATTTTTAAATGAAAGAAATTGTTTATTTCTTGCTATTTTTTGGGTAACGCGGCATAAGATGTCCAATTATCCAATTAACCGGTGGAGATTTGTGGCAACGGGTTTTCACGGTTGGCGAATAAGAGATGAAACTATGCCGCCACCTTACCGTGCAGTGGCATCGGACATGGTGGCGTTGCGTCCGCACACACAAGACCCCCGAGAAGTTCGCCACGTATCGCGGTTCAGTGCTTCCGAGTGTTTCCTCGAAATTTGACCTGCGAAAAATGAAAATATACACAAAAAAAAACACGCACACACACACAAAACAATCTCGCAAACCGTATAAGATTCTCTTAAGAGGCACGCGTGTTAACCTGCCGATTATATGATGTTTACAGGTACGCCTTATGCGGAGATGGTGCAACTTTCGTGTGTCGAGGGTGATAAACGAGCTCCTTTCCATCTGGATCTTGCGCTCACCTTTGGGACGCATAAAATTTTCGCAATCCCAAATACCTTTTCTCGGTCGCGCGGATCTCGGTGAACGTAATGGATGCTCTACCCCTTTGTCCACCACCTTCGATGATTTCCACTCAGCACGGCCACATATTTTAGGATTTACGCGACGCGTCGTACCTGCCCAAACGGACCTTTTTTCGACTTTACTTTTGAACTGTTTTGCAGTTAAAAGCTGCAGGGTGCATATATTTCGTAGAAAGGAAACGCCATTAGACCATGAAAGATTAGCGTCAGCCGTTCTTCTCGTCGCAGCAAGTGCACGCACAAATGGACTGGAGAAGGCGACAAGGTCGTGCTGAACCATTACCACCGCGAGTGCAATGTTCTTGGCGGACAATTTGGTGGTTAAAATTTTTACGAGTAATTAGAAAAGCTACCATTTACTCCCTATCGGTTTCAGCGACGTTCGGTTGACAACGGTAGCAACAGATGCAACCATACAATACTGCAGTTTGTGAGAAAAGTCTTGTGATGAGAATGATTTTCAACGGTCGGTTTAATAGATATAATCTCGTTTTTAATTTTTGGATAGCTTTAAGATCACTTTGAGTTCTATCAACTCTTCGTTGCCATTATTATATTTGTGATGAAAACAAATATATATTTTGTAATTTCAACACCCTATGGATTAGTTCGTCTAAAGTTATATAGGTTTTGGTTTATTTAAATGGCTTTAAAACATAGCATAGTTTGAAAACCGCAGTCGAAACTAAAACTCATTAATGCCTATTTTAGATGGTAACGTATTTTCATTATTCAATCGATAAAATTCAGATCAGAAAAGTTTTGAAGGAAACTAACAGATGAGACAATACGACATGTAAATAATGGGCTTTTGAAAAATGATAAAAAAGCATTTCTTTGGAGATATTGGTTGATCTCGATTTGTCTCGATAGCGAGCATAAATGTTGAACTTATTTCAAATATTGGAAATGAACGGTCCTTTTTTGACTCATTTTTGGTAACATTGGTTGTGTCGGCACAAGTGTCCATCTAACTGTACCTCTAGGGGTCTCATGGAGTTTGACCAACATGGTTCAAAACATCGACAACATTCCGCAAATTCGACTACAAAAACAAACCAACACAGGTTGGTAACGATGCATAAAAACAACACTCGTGACAACTTGCGACCGGTTGTAATGAGGCTTTTGCGCAACAATGTTGAACAAACAGATGCTTTTACCATTTAGCTGTCCCGGGCACCCGGGCTGACGGAACTCCGGCTACGTCTCTTCCGTTCGTTTGTGACACCGAACCGGTAGCGAGGCCTGCCATTCACCTGATGTTTTGTTCCACCCAATAAGTAACACATCATAGAAAACCACTTATCCACTCGTCGTCGAACGATAACTTCATCTGGTGCCCCATGTGTCAAAAGGTCCATCCTCTCGTTCCAACGAGTTCCGCAACCGCTCGGAGACGGGAAGCGAAGGCTTGATGCAACACGTGTACTTATGGGGACAGACTTCTGGTGCCAGGAGGTCTAGTGATCCACCGCGACGCCTACAAAGCTCAAACTGCGGGTCGTCGTCAGCTGATGTCAAACAGTCGCGGTATGGGCCAGCAACAAAATCATATAATTCCGGTCTGCTTTCCCCGCCCGATGTCCGACCGAGACCACACTTTTATAAGTCTTTACGTTCGGACGAGCGTGCGGTACCGGCGTGTAAAACCCAGTTACTATACGGTGTCGGAATTGGTTCGTTATGGTTCCACTTTCCTACTGTACTCCCTTGTGTCGGCATGGTTGTTTTTCTTAGGAGATTCGTCCGCTTGCGAAATGATAAGTGCAAAGTGGCGTTTTTACCAAAGCTGGCCGAGGCCCAATTAATCGAAGGCCTTTTCGATTGTTTATCGGGTTTTATGGGTATATTACATCTCTCTTCTCCCTTTTCTCCGTGGCTATCTGCTTTGATGCTGGCCAAATGTAAGCCGTCTTACAACCGGTGCGTCCAACCAGCGAGTCACTAATAAAATCGTTACAGTTACCGATAGCCATTTTTTTCACATCAATTTTCACGCATTTTCTGCCCAGTCTGTAGCATCAAATTAATCAATTACCGATGAACATTACTTCCCAATAACCTTTGCACGTTCAACGTTTTTTTTTCGTGGGTTCGTGGGTGTGCAATTTTTTAAGCCACATCAAAAATTCGTTAAACCTCAGTCGAAAAGGAAAGAAAAACCTTAAAAGCCATCGTAAAACCAACTTATGCCGCTTTCGTGCTCAACCTATGACTCTGAACAAAAGAATTTCCGCACTATTAGTACTAACAGCGTGCTAAAAGAATGATTTTTTATACACCGCTATCATATACAACGGAATATCATATAGATGTTTATCATTCTGCAGGCTTTACGTGATTTGGTCACGCAAAAATCCCATTTTCAACAAGCTTAAGTTCGTCATTTTCAAGCCATTGGTTCACGACAAAAATCACGTTAGTTGAAAATTAAATAACCATCATCGTAGATCTGCATTGAAGAAGAGGTTTTAGAGTTTAAAACTACATAAAAAAACTTCCTTTTCATCGTATGTACAATTATTTGCTTTAAACTCATTGAAATTTTAGTAGATGTTTTTTAGTAACTCTTTTTAACAAATGTTTCGCCCTTTATATAGTATAGTTCACTTGGCCTAGAAATGTGAGTAAAATTTTAACAAATAAGATAAATTTTTACAAGTGTTATTTATTTTAAAGTCTTCCAAAGCATAATTTACAAATTTTTTTACTTTTATTTTAAGTGTTACAAACCAGTTTGGTCCTCTCTTGCTACCAATTTGTACTAAGAGTTATCCAAAAGCTACATGCTTGAGTATATTTGAGTACTGCTAAACCAATAAACAATAAAAAACAAAGATAATCTACAAATATAATTAAAATGCATAATCTCATTTATTTTAATCGTTTTTCCTTCACGCGGCTAATTTAATCCAATTGAAAATTAAAAAGTTATCCGCAACAGCATATTAACTTTTATGATATCTTTACTTTCAAAAATGCGTCTTATTTGTGCATTAGCAACATGTGTGAATTTCAGGGGCTTGCCGAGGAGTCACAAAAGTCATCCAATAAATTTGGCAAAGCATTCCTACTACAACGAAAAAAAAAACACAAGAAATCGGGACATAACGTGCACGACGCGGTACGGTGCAATAAAAGCTTAGTCTCGATTTCGAAACCCGCCTACCGAATTTCGGCGGTGGGCCTCAATTCGCGGCAAGTGGCTCAATTTTTGACGTTAGATCATCGGCCGGGGTAACCATCGGAGCTAACGGTGACCCACACCGTTCCCGTCCTCGACGGTACCGCCTCCACCAACGGCCGCCCCCGAGCCGTTTTCCCGAGTGGCATCTCCCGCATCAATCCGAGCCGGCTACCCGTTTCTTTCACTTGTTGCGCAGACAACGACAGTGCGGCCGGCCGTTCCGCACCGGGACCCCGAAACAACTCCGATGGACTCAACATATGCACCACACACACACACACACACACATACGCGCTGGACAAATGACTCGTGCGCTGAGAGAGTCTCCTTTCACCTACAAACGTTTGGACGGCGGGGAGGTGCCGATGCGTGCAAGTCGCGCGACTTCGCGGATGCCATCCATCGATGTATTTATTTTCCACCAGTTTTCCACCCTGTTTGCCTACCAAAACGCAGTCGCCGGTGAAAGATTGGTGACGGCGACGACGACGACGCAGACGCATCACAGTTGGATGGTTTTTGGATCATTCTCTTTCACTTGACCAATGTTAAAGGACCCCCCTTTTGAACCCTTAAACGCTCAGGATGTTATACAAGATATTTTAATACCAAGTATAAGTCAGAGCTGATAATTGATATTCAATATAGGAACTCGACTTTGCGCAATTTGACGCTTACTTTTATTACTTTTTCCGTTACAAAACGAGTTGGAATTCTAGCCTTCCAAGTTACGAACTTTAGGACAAATTTTAGCATCTTTATAAAAATTTCAACTCTATATGTGTTTAATAGTTTTTATTGTCTACAATTTTTCTAAAGTGGTCAAAATTCTTCTACATTCCTTTACGTCATGTTCGCTACATATAAAGTAGTATAAATCGGATAAAAAGTTTTGAAATTGGTGGAAAATATATATAATATTATTCTATATATGAAATTGTATATTAATATAATATTATTCTTTATACAATTTAAAAAAAATCACCAATCAAGTATTTGCCGGCGATACCGGACACAAGGGTCTCTTCAGGGGTTTGCACCGCGGGCATTAGTTGTGCCTCCTTTGGCGATCAATAAATAAAACAAAATAATATAATCTCAGCAGTCCAAGCCTGCGTTTGTCGAGGATCGATCCAATCTCCGACTGCTCTGGTTTTCCCCTCGGCACAATGGTGGCAAAACGACGGTCACATTCGACTGATTCGATCGTGCATCGATCGAGATATTCGGAGATCGCCCCCGGATCGCAAAGCGGAAGGCGAAGTGGTAATGGTGCTGTGTTATGGATGAAACGAAAGCGTTTTCATAACATCACGTCGCCGTGTCACACAGCCGGCCACAAACTTTAACCTGTCCACTCGCGGGACAGGAAAAGGAAAGACACCGTTTGGTTATGCTGCCATTGATGCCCTTTCCAATCCGAAGGTCGTTCGTTTTAAGCTGATGTTTTAGAAAAATATACCGATCATTTCCACCGAGAATATCGATCATTGTTTCTTTGACTGATCCGTTCCTTGGCCGTTGGGTCGAGCGAAACCGATCGCTTCGGATGTGTTTCTCTCTGTAGCCCAACTAATTTTTATAAGTTTATACCTTGCGGACCAACTCAATTCGCTAGGACAAAGCAATTATACCGTCCAAGGGAGCTTGACAAACATTAATCTAGTGACAGAAAATACGAAGCAAACAAGCTTCAAGAAGCTTTTGCGTATCGTTAGCCACCGATCGACGGAGGTGACGCCTCGTTGGGCAGAAAGATAGAGATCGGGCGTGCAATTAAACGTAATGGAAGACGCGCAAGACGACACCGCGTGGCTGGGCACGCGCCATCTAAGTGGCAGATGTCGCCATCCTTGGCGCTGACGGCTAGGAAGAACCTCACACCTCTCTGGTCTCTGTTTATTCAACTCGCATTGTCTTATACCGCCCCGAGCATCCTTGGGCAGGTGTGCAAACTTTTCCAACGAATGTCGCAGCCACCGCAAACGGCACGGCCAGGGTCAGGGTGAGTTCAATTTTCGGTGAAAGCGCCGCGCTTTTCCGACGTTTTTCGCGAGGCGGCCACCAGAAGCTGAGGAAGAGGGTCAACCAATCGAAACGAAATCAATTTCTCACTGCCATTGGGAATTATCCACTTATCGCGGTTTTGTTCGGGGCGAAATTTGGTTCGCACGAAAATTAGTGCAGTTAGCACGAAGGTGTGAATTGACGTTCGATTTTGCTCGTTTTCTGAATATAATAAAAGATTCTGGCCAAATTTGACCATTGAACTAAACAGCATAACTTACAATAACAATCATATAAACATCCAGTGTCTCATTGGGAATAAAACGAAATTAAAAATTCAGCACAAACAATCCAAATGGGCTTGTCACAGCATAAGTGCTGATTTCCTACCGCGTAAATACGAAGTACGTCTTGCTTCCGTTTTATCCGCCTTGCTTTACGGTGCAACATTGGGTTGGGTAATGATATAAGACGTGAGAGAAATCAGACGGTGATTGATGTGTGATAAAACTTCGCGAAAGTTGCCCATGAGGTTAAATACATCACCAGCAAAGATATGAAAACATCGCTTATTTCCTCTGAGGAGCAAAAACTATGGGGAGCAAAGAATATATAATTTAGTGCCTATTCTGACGTATGCACCTGGTAGATGTTAGGCGCCGTTGCATATGACATGTATAGCTTTGATAAGGTGTAAGATAAAACTGACACAGGGTTACACAAATAAAATAGCCAAAAATACGACAGTACCAAAAATAAGTGCTAGTTCTTTAAAGTTCTTAACTTGGTCATATTGACCGCTACTAGACTTCCTGTTGGCTATAAATAAATAGACTCACCAACGAGGAACTACCCACTGATCTACATTCGACTAGAAAGCTCCCTGAAACACGGGCTCGCCATATCGCGTTTCGGGGTTCCTCTCTTGTTGTTATCGAGTTAAGTGAATCACTTGAAACCGTGGTACAATGGTAATCTATTGTGCACTAGGTTCGCTCTTTTGCCACCGCATTGTAGTAAACTGCTCCCACTCTTCATCTCTCGTTAGCGATCGGCTTTTTTGTTTCAAAGATCACGAAGTGTTTTTCGTTGGCGAACAGGCCGAAGCGTAAAGTCGGCGCGCATAATATTATGGCACTCTCGCTTTCGTTCGCCGAACCGTTGCTCTCCGTCTGCCGAAGGGAGCTTGAGATTTTATGGTAACTGCCACTTCGTATACGGCGGTTTTGCGATTTTTGAACGTGCTCGGCTGCAAAACGGTGGGTTTGGCGCGCGCGCGACCACGCTTCGGCTCCGGCGATCGTTTCGGGTGGTTTGTTTTTTTTTTACATCGTTGTAATTTTTCTCTTCTTTTCTTTCGGGCGATCGAGCGAACAAGAAAAGCTCGGCTTGCGGGCGGGCCGTCGGAAAATAAGTGGTCCACGTATAAAACGGAGCAGCCGGGTCCGATTCAGTCACAGTTCGATCTTGGCTTCTTAGCACGCACATCAGGGCTGCTAGGAGACTAGAGACACCCCCTTAACGGCACGGTACGCTTTTCGTCCTGTCCTGATCCTTTACTAGTTGGTTTTCTTCGCCCCCGTTTCGATTTGTTGGCTGTTGCCATCGCAGTGTTCGGTGCCAGTTCGTGTTATCAAGTGCCAAAGTACATCGTCCCCCTACGTGGAGCAAAGGTGAGCGGAAAAAATAATCGAAATATTTAATATCTTCGTGCTAAGAAAAGTAAAAAAAAAGCAAGACAGTTGAAGCGTGAACGGTTTGGTGCGATAAGAATCGCAAAGTGACTTTCATCGGAAGACTTGAAAAGAGGAAACTAAGCCACTTTCAAAAAATGTGTTTTATCACCGAGCATTAATAATGCAACAAAACGGTATTTTGAAAGTAACGTGTGTATCGAATAGCGATTGGTTTTTGTTTTTTTCTGTTTTACAAGGAGTGGTCGGAAGAGGAAAAAATGCTTGTTACAAGACGGCTTCGTTTTGTTACCAGTGAACCACATCGTGAGCATGTACACCTCAAGTAATGTGGCTCAACGCAGGACCTCGCTTCGAAAGCAAGCGTTTAGTGCACCTAATCCAAGGACCATCAGAAAGCAATGAGGAATCGATTTCACGATCGACCGGGCAATAAGCTAGGCCTAAGCACGTCTCATTGCAATCATTCAAGAATATCTAGAACAATGATAACGCGCAGTCAGATTTTTTGAGCACCTGGCATTTGAAGCACGTGCTTCCGCTTTGTTTGCTTAATGTTGACCTGCATAAGCATCCTCCATGGAAATCGAACCGGGTTATATACGTTACAAATGGCAGTTTATGACCTTTTTCCTTTTAACCCTTCCTATGCTGCTAAAATGCGTCGATTGTTTAAGTCGTTCTAATGGAAAAATGCTGTTGTTTTTATGAGTTTATACAACTCTAACCGAAATTATGCAGCTGAACCGAAATTCGGGTCATTTTGCAACCTACAAGAATCTGAAAGATTAGATTATCTTAATATAATTTTTGAAATTGTATGGATCGTTCAACGAACGAGAAATAATATGAATATTATTAAAGTTTCATTTTAAAATGCATAAAGATTCATTTTTAATTAAAACTCTACTAACCATATAATGGAATGAACAAATAGAACACATCCATATTTTTACAAGCAAGCAAGTTCTTATTTTTTATCTCCATACAAGCACCTTGCGAAATAGTAAAGTATTTTTTAATTTCACTATCAGCAATTTGCAAACATTACCGAGATTTCCATTAATCTAAGTTACAACATTTGCATTAAAAATTAGGTTTGCAAAAATATTTCATGCAATCTTACGTAGCAATCAAGTCCATTTCATAAATGGTGAAATTTGAACACGTTTTGTCGAAAACTTTTTATTTACAGAAATACGGTACTTAATAACCAACGCCTCCTCAACTCAAGGGGGTTTCAATTCAAAGTAATGAACAAATTTCACCTCCGTAATGGCAATCGATAACGTGTTCCATTAAAAAACGTAATTAATCAATTAGCAATATTGAAATAATATTTTTTTATAAGAACATAAAGGAAATCAAAAAACAATTAAACTCTGCGTAAATAGCCGTAAGCACCTTATTAAGCGACTGGTTATTTCGCAATAAACATTCACCAAACCAAACGTAAGGCGCCCCGAAAAATAAGTCCTTGATAAATTCTATCGAAGCACTCAAAGCCCATTGTCATTGAGCACGTCACACGATGAAGGAAATCCGATAACGCAACCTACCACAGCCGGCTAGCTAAAGTGAAACTTGCCTTCCTGTGTCGCACTGGGACCGGATCCTGCGTGCATCGGAACCGGCCACTTCCCGCCACCAATCCGGTTGCGCTGCCGATGACGATCACATCATCCGGTCGTTCGTTTGTTTGTTTGGCTTTTCCCTCGGCCGGTTAGCGATTGCGCAATCTGCAGCACCGGCACAATCTCAAGTACGTGCGATGTCTGGTGCGATAGTGTGATTACCCGCCACCTCCACGCACGCACGCACGCACGCACGCACGGTCTTGCAGATGGAAAATTATATCACCGCGCATAATGACCCACACACGGTGGCATGTGCGTCGCTTTCCTTCTTCGCGGGTGGATGCGAAACTAAGAAACGAAACACTGAATCCCACAGTGTCGACGACCTTCCCAAGTCTGTCATCAGCTTCCTCAAGAACGGCGTGATTCTTTCGCCCCAACAACAAGCAGCCAGCAACAGCAGAACAACTTTCACGAAACCCTCGCGGCTAAGTGCTATTTTGGATACTTTTCACCCACTTAATGGACGAAGAATGCATTCTGCTCACTTTCCAGCGCCCGGCCTTCGGAGCAAAGTTATGGCATCCCAGATCGCCTTCCTTTCTCTGTTGCACGCCAACCACCAACTGCTCGCGACTTCACCGGATCCGGTTATTCGGAGCGAAATCCATCGCACTGGTTCCCCGGAGGCTGCGGGAAAAAGTGAAACATAACCGGATGGTTACGTACATGCGGCTATCATGCGCACAACCATTTCGTGCCGGTCGGTTCCTTCTCGTGCACCCTTGCGCCTATCTTGACAGGGACCTTGGCCGTCCAAGGCCAACGCTTGTTTAGCTACCCTTGTTTTGGCTTGCCCGGGCTTTCACTCGCCGTAACGAACGAAAGGGGGGTCGTCGGTCTGTGATTTTGTTTTTGGTTGGTACCGTTCTGAGGTCCGACCAGGCAACCCGTTTGATGGTAGAATTTCACAACCTACCGAAATAAGGATTGCAGGCACCCCGCTGAGGGTCACATGCGAGGAGGTTCAGTTGGGATCATTTGAAATCTGACGATTTTAACACTCGGAGTTTGCGCGCTACAACTACCTCAATTAAATGCACGCACCGGCTTGGAGGAACGAATGCGTCGTGGGTGCACCAAGGTAACGAAACCCCCAAACAAACCAAATGGAGGTCAGTGCGGAACCTTAAAACGAAAAGCAACACACAACAAATGGTTTAGCCTGGAGGGATGCGAGTTGTTTGGTTTGCTTTTTGCAAAATGAGTTTAATCAAAATAAGATAACTCCTCACCCATGGTTCTCATGGTGGATATCCTTCGCATCCTTGAACCGAAGAAGTTGAACGACGACGATTTAATAAGTTGACCCAAATGTGTCGTTTACCTTTTTTAGCATAAAGGAAACAAAAAAACACTTGAAATTGTAGCGAGCCAGACAAAAACACTCAGGTAGATGGTATAGTAGAGAAGTTTACGTAATTTGGTGGTTAATTTTTTTATTATAAAATCGAAGCATAAGAAGCCTTGTAGATTCATAACGCTCGACGTGATGCAATAAATTACTATCAAAAAATTAATTTCATTTCTCATCTGATCAGCCATAGTTTCCTTAATGTTTGACTACGGCGTATGCCTCAATTTGGGCTTCAAGAAATGTCTCTTTTTTTCTTTCGCCTTCCAAATGCATGAGAAATGCACGTGTGAACTGCTATCAACGTCTCAATTGCAGTTTGCATACTAATCACCGCCTGAGCTGCATCATAGTGATGCACTGCTGGTCCCAGCGACTCCATTAGACTATCCGTTTTGGTGGTTTTCTCGTCCCGGAACGAGCCTACGGCAGCTAAATGAGATCTTATGTAAAGTGACGCGTTGGTTGAAATTTCCCAGCAAGTTTTCAGGTTTCAATTTTCTAACGCCGACCGAACGGGGGCGCTTTTCCCCCAGCGAGATGGATGTCAATTTTTCATCGCCCTATTCCCGGGCAATTCAGCTCGACCGAGGAGTCTTGGCAGGGTATGATTTGCCTTACCGTATAATCACCGCTCTTGCCGCTGGCGAGAGCCCTTTCAGGGCGGGCAGGTAACAAGCTCAACGAAAGCGAAAGCTCGCCTAATGATGTCAAACCTACGCATTTTTTTCGACTGTAGAAAATGAACTCCAGATCTGAAACGCTAAACACAGAGCCCTCGCACGTGTCAAATTAGAAGAGTTCGGTAGCAGAATTCCCCCTCATTAGTCGCCGATGCGACAAAGTAGGATGGAACGTTGCACATCTAACGATCCAATTTGCGGAAGGGAAAATGGAAAACTCTCCTGAGAACACAGCGATCGAAAGCTACCGGCGTTGCGCAATGGACCCGATTCTCTTCAGACAAAACGTCGTCGGTGCGTTTCGTTCGCCCAACCGGGGTAGGTTTCGCGGGCAATTCATCTTACCTGAAGCCCGGTGTTTAGTGCGCCAGGTTCGATGCAAATCGGATAGGCAAGAGAAGAGGAAGAAAATTATAAAGTACAACGAAAGCTTGTTACGCTACGAATGGATGTGCGTTTCAGAAGGCAGTAAAAAATCCCATCACAGCGCCCAAACATCGATCGGTTGTGACTTATTGGATTCGTTCTTGGTTGATGCCAAGCCATGCCGTCGACAACATGAAACCCGCCCGCCGGTTCGAAGCTCCGTTGAACAGTTGATCGTTCGGGCAAACGCTTTCCCGATCTTGGTGCCAATTTACGCGACCGGCAGGTGCGATTCGGAATTGATTAAATTGTTCGTTTCCAGCGGCTGCCGATCGGTCACGGTGGCAGTCGGTATTTTATCCCATCACGACGCTAATTGAAAAACATTTGCACCACTTTGCGAGCCCCCGGGGCAAGCAGTTGGACCGGCCGTCGGGTCCATCGCGGAAAAAGATGAAAAGATCTCACTCGACCGCGTGACGGATGTTGGCAGGTTTTCCACGCGCATTTGAGCTGATAAAAGATCGCACAAATTTTCATCGAATTTTGGCGCGGCCCCGCTACGTCTATTGTAGGCCCGAGTTTTCACAACCCCGGCGTGGCGTGGTTCCCTCAGCACCGCTGACGTAACGCTGTAAGGGTCGTGCCCACCCGGAGTTTATTTCGCGGCGGGTGTTCCCGGAATGTGAAACCGAACAGAAACGTTTTAATAATGACTCAATTTCAACTTACACTACTAATGAACACCGGGCGAGCAGTTAATTAACGAGCGCTCCATTTTTACATTTCCATTTGCCTCGGGATAGCATTCCCAGTTTGGTTTAACATAAGCCGATGGCAAGTGCATGGCGGAATTAGTTTCTGATGGACGATAACCAGTGAGATGTCTTAAACCGATCATCCTAAAAGGGAGGACAGTTTAACATGCTTGATTCTACACAACTTAGACACGCGGTTACTCGATCAAGGAACAGAGATAAGATACATTTCTTTACATAGCCTCACCTCAACACCCGGTTTCTCCGCCACACACCTTGCACTAATGCGTAAAGCTATATCGTAACTGACGAATGGTGGCACAATATCCTAAAAAATGGCAAGTACAGATTCCTCCAGATTAATAAAAACACATCCCATTGATCGACAGATCGTAGATTGAGCGCCAATAGACATTCCTAGCATTCCCATTCCTCAGACCCGATTCGCTGACGATTCGCACACGAAGGAGTTCCAAGCTCCTCTAAGCACCATTTTGCCCGATTGCGGCAATACGAAACGAGGGTTGGTCGCTTGTGATAATTACTCGCCCGACAATTGCAGCGGTTACTTGCCGGGGGACACACACTTTGTCTAATGAAGAACCGACGCCCGGTTCACGCGGACCGTTGACGCCTGGCAAGCACGGTTCTCATTCTGTGCACTCTGGAATTGTAAAGGCCGGTTTCAAACCCCAAAAAAATGTACCACTCTAACGCAATAGATGAACAACAGCAAAAGGCAGCAAAAGGATCGCGCAAACGATCGCTCGAAAACGGAAAGTGTCGGTGCGCGATTGCCCAAGCATCATCGGTTCGCATGGAAGCCTTTGACACAAGCGCACGACATGCGATGGATGCGATCGTGGACGGTTTCCCGAAGCCTTTTCCTCTTCCCACTTGCCCACCAGTGCATAGCATATGGGCTAATGGGTCGCGCAGTGGTTTCGGCCTACAAAATGCGTGCCCTAATGCTCGCGTGGTCTGACACGCACCGGCATGCTGGACGGTGACGTCTTAAGCACTAGAGTTCACCATTGATTAACGGGTGAGATTTTTGGTTTTCTTTCAGACTCCCAAAACGCACCATACCGGTTGCGCAAACTGACCGGCTGTCATATTACAGTGGTTGCTTAATTTTTTGTTCAAATAATAGTGGAGAAAATCGGAGCGCCTATCGCGGGACATTAATCGCCTCCTTGACCCAATGGATCACCTGACGAGTGGAGTCGAAAAGAAACTCCCTCCCTGTCTCTGGCAAATCGATCGTTTGGTAATTAGAGCAGGTGCTCCTGGTGGGCGTGAGGGAAACATAACCACGAAGCAATCCACCAAACCGGCCACCTTCCAACCGTCGATCCATGTGGAACGCCCCACTGTTTCGAGCGGGTCGATGATTGACACATATAAACATGACAGCATTTTCACCTGATCATACGATCCATGCGGTCCACATCAGAAGGCGGGAAAAAACTTTCACGCCCAAGCATCCTTTCGGACGCCCCGATGGGCGCCCAACCTCCTATCGTGCTTTTCACTCCCCTCTCCGTTGCACATGCAACCCTCCGATCGAGAAGGTTATGTGACGGATCACTTTTTCAGTTTTTTTTTCGCTCGCGTGGTCGCTACCTCCTCGTCGCGACGATATGATTTATTGACTTATAAATTTTTCAGTTAATTTTGCGCCTTTTAGATGTACGATTTCGCTTTATTCATTCAGTGCCGTTAGGAGGTCTTGCTCCAATTGAAAGGCGTTGTAGCTTGAGTATGGGCGATACATTTTTTGCCTTCCTGCTCAGCTTTCATACGTTCATTCACGGCTCACCCGAGGGGGTGCAGCTCGGGTTTTTTGTTTGTCCATTTCGTTGGGTGTGTCAAAACGGGACGCAACCGGTTTATGATTTATTGACCACGCTTCGGTCCAGCGAAACGGTTTAACGCGGATCGATGGCATTACCGGACGATGCCGGAACATGACGAATCGTACGCTACATGAAGTTGGGTTTTCTCTGCATGAAGCAGCCTGACAGATGAAGATGAGCGCCTGATAACATCAGCCTACGTAAGGTAGCTTTGTAATTGTTGCTCAAAACGTGATGGGTTTTAATAATGCAATTTGAAAAAATTATCAACAATTCATCCATCTCCACCATCCCAAGCGTTTGTGTTTTGATTTGAATAGTGTTTTTTACAATGCACATAAAATCAAAATGAATTTAAAAGCTGAACAAAAACTAAACTTAAAGCTTTATTTTGATGCAACGAAAATAAATGGTAAAGATTTTGAGAAGCGTCTTTTTTTTATACAGTTGAGATCAGTTTTTAATTTCCAAATGCGTGATTGGTTAAACCGATTGATTTAATAACAAAATACACAGTGGGTACCAACGAATCGCGTAATAAACTACGTAACATTCAAACGATTTACGAGACGCGATTTACCACCGCCTCAATCATCTAGAAATCGCTTCGTTTTTCACCTAAGCCGTCCCTCACCAACCTGTCCGGTAGCATAATTTATTGGACGAGTGCGTGCTTGTGTTCATTGTTGTTTTCCATCTTCCGCTGTTTCCCTTCGGGCAGATCAACGCAATGAGGTGCAGTGCCAGAATCTTTCACCTTGCAGCTCGGCATTAGCGCTAATTAGCTGTCAATGCCACACTCCCCGGTAACGGTGTGTGCGGTGCGAAAAGTAAACACTTTCACATGACCTCGACCCGCTCGTAAAAAGGCAATCAGTACGCCTCAATAAAAAGCACACAAAAAAATGCAGCATCAACAACCGCGTCAAAAAACAATGGCAGTAATGGTTTGCCAAACGAATCATTTGAGGTTTTTGTTTATGTATTTTGGGGCTGCATCGTTTGGCTCGGATTTACTTAGCCCAGCGCACCCTTTAAGGCACCCGTAGTGCGTCTCACCTTGCCAGGCGAAGAGCGAACAAAGCCGAAAATGTGCTACTTTGAATCGTGATCCGTACCGGGGTTGGTACCGAATTCGTCATCATTTTTCACGGTTTCCACCATGTCCCCCGGATTTTGCATGTCGTTCGTGCGATGCACGATCATGACATTCGTATCAGCGGCCGGATCTAGACCAGCTCATCTTGATGATCATCGCCCCCTTTACCGAGACCTTTTCCATCATAATCCCCAAAGCGAGCTGCGAAATAAACGACCGAGAAGGAAGCGAACAGCGAAGGCCACCGGATGGATCAACTATAATCCATCCTTTTCATTGGCGCTACCGTGGAAAGCACGCAAAAATCCACTCGCACACGCGAATATACTCGAACGACTTCAACGGCTCGTCAAGCGATGAACCTCTTTCTACGGAGCGAAGGGAATCGTACACCACCGGTTTATGCCTTCGGGTGGAAATCGGCGCAGCAGGGCGGCAGGGGAAAATAGGCAGCAAAAAAGAGACGAATCATTCCGCATCGCAAATTGATTATCACCCCTGAGGCGGGAAAGTAAAAGCGTGAGGAACCTTGATTTTGAACTGAACATTATGCAATTTTCCTTACCTACACCATATCAGAGGCCATATTGCTGGTAGCCCCGTAGGGTTGCCCTCCTCCCTGTTACCCTTTCCTTTTCTCTGATTATACCTTCAAACACTACAGCGCTGGCTTGAATAATTTTGCTATGGAAAAGGAACGCCACACGGAATGTGCCACAATCTAACGCCGCACAGTACGAAATGTCTCTGCTCTTTGCGCCCACCCCCTTTCTACTGGCTCGGAACTGGCCAAGTAGCGGAAAATGGTACCCGAGATACCACTGCCGATAGTTTAGCGTTTGCCCACTAATGGTAGTTGCAATTGATGTAATTGAAATTGTTATTCCTTCCGGACACGCTTTGCTTTACACACGATAGAAATATCAATTGATCCAGTATGCACGCAAACCGTAGAACAACGCGAAACCAAACTATTTGCATTCTTTTTGATTAGTATAATTTATGCATAGCCTGCTCCGTGCGAGACCAAAATAAAATAAAATAAAGACCAGACGCAAATTTTGACTTCTGACAGCCGCACGCTGTTTACATAACCCCACATGGGACACGGTATGCATGTAAAAAATCAATTCCTTACAGCTTTTCACGTACATTAATTATTACGCACAAAAATCTCGCAGTGCAAAATCGTTGTGTTACTAAATCGCTGGAAGGAGTTTCCTTGGATGTTCAGTGGATTACTCAAAGAACATTTCGTTCCACATTCAGATCATGCGTGACATGCCAACTGCGAATTTTATGGCCCGGTACGAGTCGAATGAGTTGCCCGTAATTTGGTGGGGCCAGTCAAGGAACGTAACGGCGTTGTCCTGAATTACACTTTACCACTTGTATGCTTTGCTAATTAGGTTATGTTGCCAACCATCCACACCGTTTCGTGCGTTATATCTGCTAACGATCAGTTTTTAACACATCGTTTTAGTGTTTTCCTTAATGATGCTTGAAACAAAATAAAAAATTACGTATTTTTTCAACGTGAATATACTTTTTTCTTGTTTGACAGCAAATGTGGTTCTTTGACAAATCGAAAATCTATGAACATCTCTATCAACTAGCTGACACCACGAAGGAAAGCCAGCATCATATTGCATAATTCACCAAAGTCATCGCCAGTGAAACGGAAACAAAAACTCAGTTCCAATGAAGCTTATTAAACCGTCTATGCTACCGACGTTAGGCGTGCACCGCAAAAACAATAAAAACGAACCAGTCTTGACCGGAGCCGAGGGAAAGCCTGAAAAACCCGTTGATCAAAACTTTCTCTGATTTATTACCCCGTGTTTTCCACGCCGGTACCTTTTCGGTCGCACACGAAAAAACACACACACCCGTTTGCACGGACAAATTAGTGCTGTATGAAATAGTGCTGGTCGGGATTGAATAATCAAACAATTTTCCGGAACCGGCATCTATTTAACTCACCTCACTTCTTTTTTCCCTTCTTGCCGGTAGGTTTGGTGGGCTTTTTGTCTTTGACGCCGGCATCTCCACCAGGTGTAAGCGGTGCGCTCGGAGCTGGTGCGGGTCGTTGAGGGTGGCGCAAACTCTTCCTCCAACACCTGCACACCACGTGTTTCCTTCGGGCGGATTTCCTTCGTCGGACCCTTCGGGGTGCGCAGCTCGATTTCGATCCGATGGCGTGGATCGCTGCCAACTGCGTCCTGTTGCCGCTGTTTTCCAAGCTTCAGAACGAACACGTCCACGTTCGGATCATGCCAACCCTTGCGGCAAATTTCGATACCGGCCAGCTGCTTTTCGAGCTGTTCGTCTGCGGTGCACGCTTGAAGACCGACGGTTCGCGTCGGATCTGGCTTCCTCCGGAAGTCCTCAATGGTGACTGGGGTGGTCTTTTTGGCAAGCATAAAATCACCCGACCAATCATACGCCGGGTACTTGAGGGTCCCGCGAACTACGGGAAGCTGGCAGGCGTTTGTCTGCTGTTGCACAAACTCTTCCTTCAGTCCGTACACACCATCCGGGAGGGTGAGTGAAGTCTGGCAGAAAGGAAAGCGAGATTAGAATTTTAATGCATCTACAAGCTTCACTTCAAAGACTCACCCAACATCCTTTTGTGCATCCATTCTGTCCCTCCTCGCCGTCGATATTGACCGCAATGTTGGCATCTTTTTCCACACGAATGCAAATGGCGTTTCCATTCAACTCGGCCGCGTACTCGTCGTACAGTTGTTCCGCTTCATTATCCGCTAATGTCTGCTGATAACTTGCTGCACTAGCCTTCGGTGCAATTGGTTGTCCATCTTCCGGTTCCACCGTTGTTAGAAATTTTATCAGCGACTCGTTTTCCATCTTGTAACACGTAACGGGTGGTTCTAGCACGTTACGCTTACCCATCAGAATTTTCTGATTGGCGTTTGGACCCAGGCAGGTGATCCGAATGGTAACAATTGCGAATCCTATAATTCCGGACTGCTCGGATTCCATAGACTTTTTCAACGGATACATTTCCTTCGTCGTATGCGAAACCGGTTTACTTGGTCGCTTGCTGTTGCTAGAACTGTCCGAACAGAGAGATTCCTTCGATTCTCCAGCACTCCGGCGCACACCGTTCCGTTCTTCGAAGGCACGTGTTAGGTCTTGCAAAACTTTCCGGCCCGGCTCTTCCCACAGCCCAACCAACCGCTTCACACCATCCGATGACTTCTCGTGGGCCGATACGCGGAATACTGGTTCCTCGCTCATCTCGATCGCCGGATGGTAAACAAACAGACCGTTGGCACCGGTCTTGCGCGGCTCCAGGTCCAACGAGGAACCGAAATCCTTTTCGCAAACCTCACACCGTACCAGGTCTCCGATTTGGAGCCGGACGCACAGCTCACCACGGGAAGGTTCGTCCGCTTCATCGACGTTCGTTGCAATTTTCGGCGGAAATATATCCAAATCATCTACGATTAGTTCCAAAAGAAAGATGTATGACATTTTTGGGTTTCCAGGAATTTCGGGACTTAAAAATTTTGAAGACAATTAGCGAAAGAAATTGTAAACGCTTGCTGAAGTCGAGAAAAACTGAGGTTAAAGTTGTCGTCTATGCCAACTTGATCGAAACAGTATTGATTGCTATTGCCTATTCGCGTTTACTCTTCTTGGTGCAAAATTTTAATTTTGAAATATTTTCTTCTCTTTTCAGGTAAACATCAACCGCCAAGAAAATCTCTCTCCAGTTCGTATGAGGAAGTTGTGTGATGCAACACGTGTGACACAGTTTTTCATCAGGAAAAATGCCCCCGTTCGGCCACGTAAAATCACCGCCTTCGCCATGGGGTTATTTAATTATACAACACACTCTCTCTCGCTCTACATCCACACCACGTCATGATCGATCTTTCCACCAAACGAATGTGGCCACCCGTTTCCTGGAATGTCCCGTCACTTAAACACACGCTCTCCCATGTGAAATTGCTCTAAATTGGTGCCCCGGCTTAGAAGGCATCAGATATTACCACCGTTTGCACGACAAAGTCTGCGCCGGGTCCGTCAAACCGATGGAACAAATGAGATGAATTAAGTAAAGTAAATCGCCAGCTAAGCCGACCCAGCTTGTACCAGAGCTTGCAGGCAAATAAATCAGATCGGCTTCGGGCTCGGCGGTGTCCATTATCCGTTACGCCACCCCGGGTTCGCAACATGGCACGCGTACGTATGAGCACCGATTTGTCGGTTCGAATTTGCGGTTCACGAATCATCATAACTTATGCGCCGCGTTTTTATCGATCACTTTTCCTCCCTCCGTCAAAGGTGGGAAGTGGTGATATCACCTATTTTAAATTGTACCGCAAACTAATGGGGCGGACAGCATGACTGGCCGTGTGTGTCAGGCATGCAGATCGGGTGTTCGATCCTTAATTTCGGTCTCATTAAAAATCCCTCCACACAATATCGATCGAATGATTGACAGGTGCGGTCTACCGGGATCGATGCTTTATGAGGCCACCCCGGGTTTCGGATGGCTTTTATGATTTCCATTCGGATTGAAAACATTGTTTTCCGAACGAACCGCCCAGCAACATTGAAAGATATATTGTGTTCGCTTTTGTTAACGATCCTGTTTATGTTTATCGCACGTTGACAGGTGGCTGACAAGGCTGAAGTTGGGTTTGTGGAATGTCGGTGGACATTTCCGACAGAATGGATTGAAGAAGCAAATGAAGCATTTCCGCGCGGCATGTCTAGTAGCTTCTCAGCTATGCAGCACCAATTAAATTGATTTGACTCTCTTACAACCCGCGTTGGTTTGGAATTGTTGATTTTTATTGTAACAAATCTCCTTTCACAATAGTAAACAACAGAACGAAAGGATGGATGGATGGATGGTTCCGCCGCTAGATTGTACGATCGACCATGATGAAAATCCGATGGGCTAGAAACGAATGGAATGTGCAAACGACGCCCAGTCACTATTTGGGCCCGCTTGACTAGCTTACTGTCGCTACATTGTAGTAAGGAAGTTTCGATTCGGCTTAGCAAATCGCTCATATTTTACCAGACACCATAACGAACCGGACTCGCTGTCATTAGAGCCAAGGGTCATCGAGATCGATTAATTGGTCGTGCGTAAGCGTTGGCCCACGGCACAAACGACGACGACTCAACGCATTTAGCAACATTACCGATGACAGTCGTATTGCGATGGCGACAAAATTGCGTTAGCGTGAGTTTACTGTTGAACGAATTCGAGCGCACTTCAAGCAGTCGAAGATTTATCTATCCAAGACCTTTCGCTATGCAAACAAGGTCAATCGACGGGGTTGGTCTCAGCCCCATACCGGGCCGGGTCGTTTGATTGGTATCCGTTTGTCAAGCTCTCGTTTTACCTTGGACCACCAATCAAACACTGATTGGTTTCCGTCGCTCTGGCATCCGTTTTATCAGATTTTGTTATTTTCTCCCTCTCTTTTTCTTCAATTCACTCTGGAGTACGAATTGAATTCGATTTTTTTGAACTGATTTTGACTGACCTTCGAAGCGTCAAATAGATCCTTCCAACTTGAGGCAGTGAAGCTACGAAATTTCTCCTTTCTGAGGATACAACTTAAACCGCCAATCATTGCCGGAAGTGTTGCAACACCCTCAATTGAACGCCCATGCTTTTTAGTTGTTTTCATCTTTCAACGCACCTATTAAAGCGATGCTATCCAACAGTTCCCCCAAAAAGGTCTGTGAATTATTTACCGATAAAGGCGCTACAGCAGCTTTCTTTAACCATTTCTTTAGGCGTGTTGCGGCGTAAATCATGAGGTTACCGGTTAATAATTACCAGCCAGTGGCGCGAAGAAACGCTTCCGACCTCTTTGATATTGGTAGGTCATTGATGAGGATGGTAATGATATACATTACTCAGATGATTGTACGGTTAATTTTCGTAGCAGAAGTCTTGATGTATGGGGTTTTCGATTTTACTTTCAAATGGAAATATCATTGCATCATCGAACGATCATTGCGTAGCAGTGAGCGGAAAGAGTTTTCCTAAATACAAAATGATAATTTTTCCTAATAAAACCCCTTACAAAATGTTTGTATGTTGCATTATCAGAATCTACTCGGATTATTGAGACATACAAACGTTTAGGTTGCTAAACATTTATGAGATTAATTAATTAATCATCGTACTTGTTCAGCTGGCTGGAATTCTATGTTATGAGATTTTTCACACCAGCCTCACCGATTGCAAACGCGGTTCAGATCATTGCACCAAAACCGAAACGCATACTTAATGCATTACTGCACTTCAGGTGCAGTTCGTGAAAGCAACAGCCCTCCTTCCTTCCCATTTGCGTTTTATTTATTTTTCCCCATACTCTCCACCGTAGTACTGACTCAATCAAACGGCGGTGTTTAACTAAACCAAACAATTACCGTTTGTTTGAGGTTCGCTGTTTTACGCCCGATTACAATTACGTCCTTTCCCGTTGCGTTGCACTGGCGGCACAGGCCGGCCCAGCCGCAACCACTCTTGCAGCTCATGTGAACGCGCATTAACACGTGCTGGCTTCCATTGAGGGGATTGTTCCCAGCGCAGGTTGCGTGGGCTACCGATTTGTACAGGCTTTCGGTCGGCATGTTAACAATGCCTTTCGGTGGCTGTCGGGGGCCAGTTCCGATAGCGGATTGTCGGAAAGGTCTTGGGCGGCATTCGATGGATGGCACGCTGGAGTTATGACATGCGACCGCTCGAGAGACCGAGCAGGTTCCGACACGCATGCCGCGCAGTTTGCGCAGCGCTCGTTTTCTCGAGCGGTTGCAAATTTTCGTTTTGGCTCCACGCTTCATGCTCGAAACGTTCCACGGTCTTTCGAATGAAAACGTAAGACATTTCTCGTCCATCCAAACCATTTGTACAATGTACACTGTTTGTACATTTGTTTGTCCACTCATTTCCGCATTTCAACTTTCTGGAGTGAGATCAAAGTAAAGGAAGTTCGTCGTCTGCCAATAGCAAAATTGCGATCCGCTAACCGAAATGGTACGTGATCAAATTACCACTCTCTTTTCTCCCGACCATCACTCATTTCCCATCCTGTTTTTTCATACACACTCATACTACACAGTCGTTTTTCTTCAGATAGCATTTCCTCAATACGCGAGTGGCAAACATTTTCTGGACATAAATAACCAAGCTAGCACCATTCGTTGCGTTTGACTTCCTTCTTTGCTATGATAACTTTGTGCAGCTCGTAAGAGATACTTTCAAACTGTTAATGCTTTGTTCAGGCTTCCTGGAAGCAATAGAAACACTAAGCAAGCGGGTATTGACTAATGTAGGGCATTTTTTCGAGCCATAAAATAAAATGACTCTAGGCTATCTTAGCCATTCAAATTGATAAATGCTCCTAAAACAAGCGGTCACAAAACACAAATCCAAATAAACGATTCAAAATTTCCTCACGTTAGCTCCAGAAAATACTCCACAATATCTATTGTTCATCATTTCCTTCCATTGGAAATCACCTAACCTCAACGACCCACCTAATTTTGCATTGCACTATGCGACGCATTGGAACTGACAATTATTTTCCGAGGCACCCTTTTTCCAACCCGGTGGTACTGGTTCTTTGCGCCACCAGCAGCCAACAAGGCATGACGCGACCGCTGGGATGGAAACGAAACATGTCATTTCTCCTTGGCGTCAGAAATGCGGGAGGTTACTTGACAATCTCGCGGGGCGGTTGTCGCCGATCTGGCCGATTCGACATCGGCGACGTGGACGTGGTAAAACAATGCGCCTAATTGAGGCAATCCTTTCATCCTTCGTTAATTTTTCGTCCACCCCAAACGGCGACCGTTTCGATTGCAATGTTGCGTTATTAGTGCGAGTGCGTGTTGCGCGCCGCCGATTGCGCAAGAAGCCGATGGGGACACCACAAAGAGTTACCACAAAACCACCGGGGACCACTTGACCACCTACGACGGTGCCGGAAAGGAACGCCGCCATCACCAAACTGGTACATCCCGCTAATGAGTGGACACATTTTTCTCCACCGGACCCGGTGGTAGAATGTTGCCGAGGTGAAGTGTGCAGCCACAGGGTCCACAAGAAGGAACGAAGAAGTAATGCCAATGTCAAGTGGCCAGAAGGACCATTAATGCGCCGACAGCATAACTCAACGCGAGGAGTTCGTTGATCGGAACCGTCGATCGTTGTCGATATTGATCTTCACGATGGGGTTCGTCGTCTACAACCATATCGAGAGAGATAGAGAGAGAGAGAACCGATCGCAGCTACATAGAGGCAATTATTAAGATGATTATCACCGACACCGTCTTCTTCGGTCTCTCATAGGTACATCTATGGACCAAACTATGCCCTAACGAGTGGCCCATCGCCGGTGGTGTATGAAAAAACGATCCAAGGGTTACCTCCGAGCTGCCTGATGTCTTAATGCGCCAGGACCGGGGGGGTGGCAAACCGCTGATGAAGATACCACACGACGAGCTGACGAGTAAATTTCTCGATGAGCAGACCGATGGGAAGCTGCACTTTTCGTATCCGGTAGCCGGGCACATTTCAGGCGATGGCATTTAAATCGATAAACACGCCCGCATGACAAATTTAACACTGGTTTCATCGATTTTACCTCCATTTGTGGAATCAGCATTCACACAGATTGAAAGGCAATTTTCCTGTTCATGTTTTATTCAAAATCTTGCCGTGGGTTAAGGTTGTTGCTTTCATAAAAGTGCCTCATAGAAATGTAAATTTTAGCCTTAGCCTCTAGTACCACCTCAAAAATCGGGTTTCTCTCCTTTCTCACCATCGATGGATTGATTTATGATCATTCACACGACGTCCAGTGACCCTACGGAATGTACTTATGTACTCACTTGAAATACTTCTTCAGTGCAGAACCTGTTGCTGCCGCTCGAGTGACCTGCGAAACTGGATCGATCGGTTGAAAACGGTTTTTATTCACGAATAAAATTCAAGCACCCCATTTAACGGCACCTTACGGTGTATTTGTGTGTGTTTGTGTGGGTTGCAATGAACTAGAAATATGGCACCATAGGCCGTACGAAATTCGTTACAGATTCGTGCGTGCAACATAGGCAACATAAAGCCGGCCGCAGCATCCTTTCGGTTTGCATACACATTAGACATCACAATTCTCGGCCCGTAGGTTTGGTAGGGAACTTTTCGCACAAGGTCGTGACGAAGGTTTGCCACACTGTTTTGCACCGTAACCGAGGGGCAATACAATAAACACACCAAGTGGCGAATACACAATTTACCGACCGCGATCGATTTGGACAAATCGGACCGAAAGCTGGGCCAACATTGTTGAATTTAAGCATTTCCAGCGCGCCCACCACCGTTACCCAACCAAAAAAAAGGTGGCTTCTTGAGAGAGAGAGAGGACACGAAAACACGCGTCGTGATCGTCGTGAAAAAAGGAAAAAGATAGACCCCTGCTAAGTGGATGACTGGAGTGGAAGTGGAGCGAACTAGTTTCCCATTCCCATCGAAAGTCGAACAAATGGACAAACCAATAAGTGAATGATGATTGTAAAATTCGTTGCATTTCAAACCGCACAATGCACTGTGGATGATGCAATTGGATTGCATTCTAAATCATGCTACCTGGTTTCTTCTTTCTAGCCCGATTATTTAAATCCATTGAAATAAAAATTGCGATAAAGGTTTTTTGTTTAAAAAAAAAGTACGAAAATAAAGCTCGTAAAGACTAACGTCATCTCAAAGTATTAACTTTACGAGCAAATTAGTTCAGTGTCAACGTGCGTTGATGGCGCCATTGACCATCAGCAATCATAATTTACTCCCCAGGCACCAAACCACGGGAGGTCTACGAGTGTTCCAAAAACCAACTCCCAACACCGTCACCAACCGCTTGAGATCACCATAATATTCTCACTTTATTTTAAGAGAACAATCATTACCCCCCTTCCGTCGGTTAGCTTCGAGTTCGAGCATACCGTTTGCTGCGCTTCTATATCTGGCCCTGCGCGCACACCATAATGGCGCAAATTATAGGCTCTATAACGGTTTCCAACGAACCCCAAATACCCGCTGCTGATTGTCGATTTGTTCACCAACTCATTAGCGTCATAATATGACACCTGACTGGCTCACGAGATCAGTCACCAATCAGTCGATATCAAGGTCCGGAGATCGAGCTCCTTCCCAGGACTTGTCAAAAGTGGCCATACTTCCAAGTTCTTCGGGTGCCACCAAGAACCATGGTCAAGAGGAGTTGTTTGAGCATCGAGTACGGTACTTTACGTTACCGTGCACCGTAATCAATGTGCAATGACATGTGATAATTGGTGTTGGTACGACACTGGCCATACGAAAAAAAAATGCAGCACCCGCAATCCAATCTGTACAAATGCCCCAAGGGCCGGTAATTAATAAATGCTCTACAAAACGCCGGTGTTCGCCTGATCGCCTTTGGGGGTCATGTTTGGGCTCTGGTATACTCAAAACAAATTCTAGACCGTTTTGCCAACTGACACCCCACACGTACACAGGCGACAAATGTGGTTCGGTGTGTGGTTACACACAAAACCGAAGCCACCAACGATCCACATTCAGTCAGCTTCGAACAATCTTAACAACGCTTAGCGCATTGGACCTTCCGTACGGTCGCGTTTTGTTAATCTTCTCGTCACCTACAACCGCAAGGTTGGACTATTTTTCTACCACAAGCTCTCCTGTGAAGGTCCGTTTGCTTGTCCAGCTATAGTTGTCATTTTTATGCCGTGGAAGAGATAAAGCTATGATGTAAGGCTAGGTTCACTTGCGGCATAGAGGTCGGCGTATTTAAAGCACCTATCCATAATGGACAAAACTGATCTCCCAAAAATTGGACCAGGTCGATATAAACTTGCACTATTGCTAAATGCGCTCATGTTTCCATTCAGAAGAACGGCTTTGAACCGTTCGAACCATAATGGAAAATAGGTGTTTCGCGTCAAGCAATCTCTTGGATCTTCGATCTATGAAAACATTGGTTTGCCAAAGAGAACAAAAAACTATTAGAGTGATGTGTTGCAAAACAAACAACCCAAACGTGGCATGAGGGAACCAAAAAGTGTGCCGATTATAATTGCATCAAATGTGCCACCGGGGAAACAAGCAAGATTAATGGTTTTCAACCAAGTAGATTCGCTAACCTGAAACATTTTCGACATTGTTGCGGTAGCATGTGTGTTGTTCCAGGACCTACGACAGACGACGGGTTCACTTATGGCGCTAATCGACCCCGGCAGCCAAACTGGATCACAATCTTTTTTTCTATTTTTATCGAATTTGGTTGCGTTGAAAGTCGTTTCAGTTTGTCTAAACGTGACAAACTGGCTTCCGTCCGGCGCGTGAAAGGATTTTTCAAAACGAATTATTCCATCTCTTGACACAACTGGTTCCCTTAGATACTCGGTCACTCTTCACTACTGAAACAGATCGATTGGGTTGAAGGTTATGTCAGTTCGCGCCGGCGGAGAGTGAAAGTGAAATCCGGGTGGTGTGCGGCTGAAGGAAAGAACTGAAACATTCCACCACGGAATACAAGCTACCAACTTGTAAGAGCCGCCTAGTACGGATGCAACCCTGGGAAACCTTCGACACCCGCGATTCGGCTTATTGCCGATGCAAGAAAAGGCGCACTTTATGCGCAGTACACGCAGATCGCCCCCTGCTGTGGGGAGTTCCATCTGTCACGAGAAAATTGTCTGCCTGACAGTATCGCTTTGGAATGGCACGATCGTGATCAAGATGGCGGGACAATAATGGAAAGGCCTACCGACCGACATTCGTCAATTCTGCCACTCTTAGCCAGCAAGTATCTCTAAAGCCGCGCTTTTCGCTATTCCTAGCAATGATCATATCGGATCTCCTGTGCTGAATCAATTCCACTGCTAATTGTTTTATCCGTTCTTTACCAGCACCTGGTCTCTGTTGGATTTGATAGTGATCGCGGGGGATTAGTAGGGCTCCCGTAGCGCAACTAATCCACTAAAAAATCTATCAACCTCAAGCCGGACCACATGCGACACAACGCTTTAAACGATCGATTCTCCAAGGTCCGTCGACATCGTTCATACACGTTTAATAGGCTCACACCAGATGGTGATCTAGTTCGTTGTGAACGATCATAAAACCATAACTTTGTATTCCATAAGCTCCACTTTTAAATGTTCTTCCACCCGAGCCTACCAAATCGGCTTCCTTGCGGCCTCGAAACGCCGAAAGAAGGCGTCACTACATTCGTGGGCTCGTCCATCAATTCGTCACATCAATCTATCGCTTAAATAACTCTATCAAGCGTCAAAGCCTGTGCGGGTGCCTCACCAGTACCGGGGAGTAGGATAATCGATCTCCTTTCAAAGCGGTTCGTGTCCGGTTCACGCTTCCAACGGTAGCGAAACAAATGGCGGCGATACGATTTACGAGCTGCAGAAAAACTTAAATTAATTAACAGCGTCTCGGTGGGACAAAATAAAGCAGCAAAACAACAACCGACACAAAAACTGTGCAGTGTTTCAACGGTTCTGCGGAAGCAGATCGCGTTTCACCGGGAAGGCGTATAAACGTTAGTTTTAGTACCCTTGCGGAACGATATACCAAGGCAAGGACAGCCGCTGGCTGGCTTGTTGGAGTCGATCGTGAAACTCATAAACCAGTGCCCAGTCAGATCACCCTAGGCAGCGGGGGCTATAGAACCATTCCCGAGTTACCACGTTTCTGTCCTTTTCTGTGGGACGACTTGTGCCAGTGCACCTCTCGTTGGGGATGGAGTATTACATAATTTGCTTCCCAGTTGCGATCGCCTTTGGTAGCGAGCGATCACGCTTGCGGATCATCCTGCCAGCGGTAAGTCTTTTTCTTTTCCTCCTTTGAAATACGCTGGAGGTGCAACCTAGAGGCCACGAGCGTACGGCGGGAGTGGAAAAGATCACGGCGACGCAAAGATTCGCGTGGACTGGATTCCTTCCAAACTCCAGCGCCCGCAAAATGCTACCGAAGCAAGTCGAATGTAGGTTAGACATGTTACCCTGACGGGTTACCGTCGTCATCGAATGGTACGGTGCCATGCAATGTATTTGAATTCCGAGAGACACTGGATGCAAGTCAAAACACGACTAAAGTAAATCCCTCTCGAGGGGGAATTTCGACGATGAGAGCGAACTGATAAAATGTTCTGTGTTCTCCGTTGAAGGCAGCCTCCAGCTAAGGGGGAACAACATTATGCACGAGTTGCACACATTTGCACACCGAGCACCGTTAGGCTTTGCGTTGACAGTGGCACCCAGCAGTAGCTATCGCCTCCACTCGGCGAGTAAGGTCAGCCAGGTTAGCGCCCCGTTGGCCAAAACTTCCTGACTGTTAAATAACGTATGCATTAAAAAAAATAGACAAATTTTAACGATTTTTCCTGCAAAAACGGAACACGCTAGCAACTTCCAGTTGAATGTAACATAAAGAGTAGCATTTCTTTTAAATTCAGAACATGTTTGAGAACATCATCATTAAAATTGAATCCGCGGTGGCCAAAACAGCAAACCGTCTTCATTTGATAACGTGTAAAAACTTTCAGCATTATAGCTGAACGAACTTGTTTGATTTTGTTAGACATTTCTTGTCCACCGAATTCAGCTGATATGAATTTTTTAACATTTTTGT
>KE523910.1:10945-26144 GCA_000441895.2 Anopheles sinensis | reverse complement strand
ATGGTAGTTTTTGTTCTGCTTTTATTGCGTGTTACAATTTTGATCTGCTATTATTTCCACTTTAAATTCATACACAGGATATTCAACTTCTTAACACGTTGTATCGAACTGTCGACGACGTAGACCTTCCCGTTGCCGAGTTCTTCGAACGACACCTTCCTGGTACTCAGGCTGGACCCACCTATCATTGTATCCTGATGGAACAATTTATTCGCACAAGGCGGGGTGATCGGTTCTTCTTCGAAAATGGAAACACACCGGGAGCATTCACACCATCGCAGCTCAATGAGATTCGCAAGGCCAGTATGGCACGTCTGCTGTGCGACAACAGTCCAGGCGTTTCTCAAATGCAACCTCGTGCGTTCCAACAAATAATGGATGTCAACCCTCTGGTGTCGTGCCGAACCCTTCCAGCATTGGATGTGCGTTACTGGTGATGCATTAAGCAATCCTTTTGCAAGAAAATAAAACATAAACTAATGCATATGGCATGGTAGCCTTTATGAACTCCTTATTTTTGATATCCTAATAGCAGTCGAATGTTAGCCGTCGTGGAAGTCGGAGGGGTTTCTCGTCAGATTGTGTTCAGTGTTAGCACAGCAGACCGGCGAAATCCCCCATAAACCGAGACATCTACTATGCATGCTACAGAAAGATAAAATCCCAGAAAATCAAGAATTTTTCACGAAAATACCCTACGTTGTGTTTTGTTTCCTACGTGATCTATTTTATTTAACAATAAATTCTAATTTTTACTAATTACGCGAATACAAGAAACGAACCTTAAAACGTCCGATCGAAGCGCGAGCAGACCAAGAAGAAAACGAATAAGAAATGGCCGATGATGTATCAGGGTAGATTTTGTGAAAACTTGGTGTTTGCTTCTGTTCAACAAGCTTGCTATTTACTTAAGTGCCACTTACTTCTTCAAACGGTCTTTGCTTGACGCACTTCAAGAACCGCTTACAAACACTTGCCCACCCCGCACCATTCGTTTTGTCGATTGTACTAAAGCTGTTATGCAGATAAACGTAATGTAATCAACTCAATTAAAATTCAAACGCCATGGATAGAGTCGACCGATTCTATTCGGAAAACTTTTCCAACGTACACAGTGTATAACGACTCCATATTGCTGCACTCAAAAAACAACTAAAAAATGTTTCGAGAACCCTCCAGCAAATGAGGAAACCAAATGAGCAAAGACCTTCATCAACAACATCCGTTCAAGGCAGGCACTACCAGGAATTTATATTCTTAAATCTACCTAATTTGAACTAAATCATATTTTATAAACCTGACCTTCGTTATAAAATCCCCGGTTTTCCAGAATTTGACATACCGTTGTTCTGTGTTTTGCACCATTCACTTGAACACAAATTTTCCATTCTGGCATCTCTTTTGTTTAAACAGACGGTATTTTGCACCCAAAAATGTCTCAAAAGCTGCAAGTCAGAACAAAGTAAAAAAATCTCGAATGTACGAATACTACCGAATGGATTGCCGACACGGCGGGATGCAAACGTAGTCGTACCGCATGGACGTTGTGGTTTGTGTTGTTGTTCAGACTACCCCCATTTACCAGCTTCCCAAAGATATAAAAGAACCAGACGGGGGTGTTGATTTTTCTGTAGCTTCTGTCTGCCAATCAGAAGAATCGTAGTATGTGGGTTCTTTTCGAAGCGATTATTCTAGCGACACTTAGCGTACGTAGTGTTCTGACAGCATGTGACGCCACTACGCCATACCGTACGTTCGATGGAAGCTGTAACAACCTGCAAAATCCAACCTGGGGCAAAGCAAACACTCCGTTTGGAAGGCTTATCAAGGCCGATTATGGAGACGGCATTTCCACGCCCCGTAGATCATGTACGGGATTTGAACTTCCAAGCGCCCGTATGTTATCACTGGAGATGTTTAATGAGCAGAATATTGTTGACCCAAGCACGACTCTAGTAAGCATGCAGTTCGGCCAGATCGTTGCACACGATATGGGCCTACGTGCTGGAAGTAAGTAACCCTTCATCATTTAACTTCTGGATCTAACTTATGTCATATGATCATACAGGTTTCGATTCGGTGGCATGCTGTCAAAATGGGAGGGTGGTTTCACGACCCGATCGCAGATGCTATCCCATTCCGGTGACATCAAAGGATCCCGTTCTGGCGGCCGGTGGAATAAAGTGTTTGGATGTTGTGAGAACCCTGAACACCTGTGATCCGAACGGTGGTAACTGTGCAGGCAAACAAGCACAACAACTCAATGCTGCAACCTCATTTCTAGACTTGTCCCTCGTTTACGGAAACAGCGAACAGCAGAACTCGCAGCTACGCGCTTTTGTCGGTGGACGAATGAAGGTGGAGAACCGTAATGGAACCGATTGGCCACCGAGAAATCCGCAGTCTAGCAGCGCTTGCACCCTTAACCTAGCTACGGACACCTGCTATCTGACCGGTGATGAACGTAGTAATAGCAATCCCGAGCTAACGATTCTTCACATCGTCTTCTTACGAGAGCACAACAGGATTGCACAGCAGCTTTGTAAACTGCGTCCGCTATGGAATGACGAGAAAGTTTTCCAAGAAGCTCGACGTATCAATATTGCACAGTATCAACATATCGTTTACTATGAATGGTTACCATATTTCCTCGGTCCGGATCAGATGGTTCAGCGGGGACTGCTGGTGAGATCACGTGCCTATGTAAACGATTACAGCTCAACCGTCAACCCAACCACCCTGAACTCCCACGCGAACGGTGCATTCCGATACTTTCATTCCGCCATATTGGGAAGACTGAGGTACCACACTAGAGATCTATTCTTGGGTAGTGACAGAGTAAAGCCACTACATATACTTTCAGCCTTGCCCAGGAGTCCCGCACATTCGCTGGTGCATTGAACATCAACGATCACATGTTTAATCCGACTGTTTTGGAACGTAATGATGGTTACTCGATGCTTACTCGGGGTATGACTACACAACCGATGGGACGAACTGACTTGAGCTTCGATCCAGAAATTCGACACTTCCTGTTCAGGTTCCGCGACCGTTTTGGGACCGATCTGAAGGCTTTGGATATACAGCGCAGCCGGGACCACGGTATTGCAGGTTTCAATGCCTTTCGCCAGTACTGCGGCCTAGGACGAGCCAATCGATGGGAAGATTTCACGGAGCTTCGTGGACCAATGGTAGTTTTTGTTCTGCTATTATTGCGTGTTACAATTTTGATCAGCTATTATTTCCACTTTAAATTCATACACAGGATATTCAACTTCTTAACACGTTGTACCGAACTGTCGACGACGTAGACCTTCCCGTTGCCGAGTTCTTCGAACGAAACCTTCCTGGTACTCAGGCTGGACCCACCTATCATTGTATCATGATGGAACAGTTTATGCGCACAAGGCGGGGTGATCGGTTCTTCTTCGAAAATGGAAACACACCGGGAGCATTCACGCCATCGCAGCTCAATGAGATTCGCAAGGCCAGTATGGCGCGTCTACTATGCGACAATAGTCCAGGCGTTTCTCAAATGCAACCTCGTGCGTTCCAACAAATAATGGGTGTCAACCCTCTGCTATCGTGCCGAACACTTCCAGCATTGGATGTGCGTTTCTGGTAATGCATTAAGCAATGCTTTTGAAACAAAAAAATATACAAATGGTAATGCAACCTTTAAGATCTTCCTTATTTTTTATGGCTAAATAGGTAGTTTCGAGAACTACCAACTCGCCAACATAAAGTCTGTGCAACTGTCAAAATACTGTATGATACCAGGTAGATGTTCTGCCAATCAGCTATATCATCGAAAATGTGTAAGTCATAATTTTTTGGCATTTTATAGATTGATTAAAATTTTAACTGACCTGTTTTTTCAAGGTTTCCACAACGTCCAGTTAAATCAGACGATGCCAGGTCAGGGTAAATGGCAAATGCAATTACACCCGGGATGTAATGTATGTAAAATATTGCTAAAACTTGGTATTTGCTTTAGTGCAAGAAACTTGCTGTTTGCCTAAGTGGTACTTACTTATATAAACGGGATTTGTTTGTGTCCACTCTTTAACACTTGTCCACCTCGTACCATTCACTGTGTCAACTGTACTTAGGCTGTTGCACAGATAAACGTAACTACTCGCACAGCTTAATCCTCAACTCACACAACCTAAACGCCATGGAAAGAGTTGCCGCGTGCTATTAGAAATCTTTTCCAACGTAAACAGTCTACCGAGTCGATATTGCTGCACGTCAAAAGAAAAAAAACGAAGGCATAAAATGGTTTTGATAATCCCTTAGCATATTAGCTCAAACACCTACTTGAACAGCATTCTGTCAAACACAACTAAGAAGGTTTGCTCTATCGGGTAGCGTATAAAAATGCTTGGGAAGTATACATAAGATCGATCTAATTTGAACTAAATCAGGTCTTATATACCTGACACTCTTTAATAATACACACAAACTTTCCAAAATTTGAAATACCGTTGCCTGTGTTTTGCATCATTCACTTGAATCAAATTTTCGTTTCTGGCATCTATTTTATTTGAACAGAGGGTATTTTGCCGCACGACAAAGTTTTCCAAAAGCTGCAAGGCAGAACAAAGTAAAAAAATCTCGAATGTACGAATACTACCGAAAGGATTTCCGAGACGGCGGGATGCAGACGTAGTCGTACTGCATGGACGTTGCGATTTGTGTTTTTATTTAGACTACCCACATTTACCAGCATCCCAGCGATATAAAAGAGCCAGACTAGGTTCTTGAATACGTGGTAGACTCTTTAAGAAAACCGAAAGAATCGTAGTATGTGGGTTCTTTTCGAAGCGATTATTCTAGCGACACTTAGCGTACGTAGTGTTCTGACAGCATGTGACGCCACTACGCCATACCGTACATTCGACGGGAGCTGTAATAACCTGCAAAATCCAACCTGGGACAAAGCCGACACTCCGTTTGGAAGGCTTATCAAGGCCGATTATGGAGACGGCTTGAAGTTGTTTAATGAGCAGAATATTGTTGATCACACTCACGGCCAGATGGTAGCGCACGATATGTGCTTACGGGCTGAAGGTAAATGAATTTTGCTCGTCATTGTATTTTCCGTTCATCGTCATAGCTAAGAATAACGTGCGTAATGTAGCAGAATGTAATAATCTGCTAACAGAACCTATCGACATAGAACGAACCAACCGATTCCATCCTACGATGTTGGATATCAAAACGAAACATGTCAGAACATGATTCAACAGATTCGAAGTAAGAACCAGAACTAATGTCATGAACCATTTAACGCAAATGATATATTGATGCACTCACGCACAATCCAGTTTAAAACAACAACGTGTCTCAAAATCAAAGAAGGCAACACAACATTGCAGAAAGCAATAAAAACCCAAGTCCCAAATTGGAACACATCAGCTCAGATCAATGACTGACCAGAACGAACTCCAGGACACAGTCAAAAATCAGTTGTCACCAGACGATCAGTTCGATCAGTCAAAAATCAGTTGTCACCAGACGATCAGTTCGATCAGTCAGAACCAGTTGACCAGTCAGAGATTAATACAGTTGTTACCGAAAGAAGTACAAAGTGTAAAAATAAAGTTATCAAAAGATGAAATTAGAATACTCTTATTCTGAAGAACAAGAAAAAACTCCAGTGAAATTACCTGATGGCAACAGTACAGTGAGGTAATTTACCACAGTAACAGCGTGGTTCGGAAATGTAGACTGCTGTAAGAATGGAAAAGTTGTCTCCCGTCCTTGCCATTCTAGTACCACTGAACCATCCCGTTCTAGATGGCGAAGCAGTACAGTGTTTGGATGTAGTGATGCGAAAGGTGGATTCTGTGGCAACTTACAGGCACAGCAATATAACGAGGCCACCTAATTTCTGGATTTATCCCTCGTTTAAGGAAACAGCGAACAACAGAACTCGCAGCTACGCTCATTTGTTGGTGGACGAATAAAACTAAAAATTCGTAATGGAACCGATTGGCCTCCGAGACATCCGCAGTGTAACAGCGCTTGCACCCTGAAGTTGGCTACGGACACTTTCTATCTAGCAGGTCGGACGAAAGGAGTAATATGACACCTGAGCTGAAGATTCTTCCCATCATCTTCTTACGAGAACACAATAGGTTTGCTACCTGGTCTACTGTATCCGCTATGGGATGACGAGAAACTTTTCCAAGAAGCACGACGTATCAACATTGCGGAGTTTCAATATATTGTCTTCTAAGAGTGGTAGCCAGATTACCTCGGCAAAGACCACATGATTCAGCAGGGTCTACTGTCAAAAACAAGCGACTATATAAACGAGTACAACTCGACCGTCGATCCAACCGCTCTGAACTCTAAAGCCTATAGTGCATTCCCATACTTCCATTCTGTCGGGGAATACTGAAGTAATATAATATAGAAATGGTTTTGAGCTGTTTGTGTGCTGATATACACACACACACATTTGGCCTCATCCAGGAGTCCCGTGCCTACGCTGGTTCATTGAGCATCCACGATCATACGTTTAACCCAGACATGTCAAACATACGGCCCGCGAGGACTTTTAATGCGGCCCGCCTAGGAATAATGCAGCAATGAATAAATTTTATCGGACTATGAATTTTCTGTAGCTTCGATGATTTTACGAAAAATTTGTATTTGTTTTGTGACTGCATGAACGCTAAAACCACATTTATGGGTAGTTTTCGCTTTTGGCTTCCAGTAATGACACTCGTCTCAAATCAATTGTGAGAACGATTTCACTAAGTTCGTCACAGCAATACCGCTGGCTTGGCCATACAACTAAATAAAAAGTCATTTCGTTATCGTACGATATTGTAGATACAGTTTACCTTCATTATCACCACAAGAAATGGTGTTGCATAGAGTTTTTAAACTCCGTGACATGCTTAAAGCTTTTGGAAAATAAAGAAAAACCAATTGTTGAATTGTAAGATGCAGTTTGGGTTGCGGAATTTGCATTTTTATTTTTATTGGTAAATGTAGAGAAATGTTATCCTTAATTGATGCCAAAGTATCCTAATTTAACTGAACTTGCTGGTCAGATTTTTTCGATACTTGGTACAACTTATGTCTGCGAACAACATTTTTCAAAATGAATGTACATAAACCCAAATATGGTCAAGGTTATCACAGAGCCATCTGAATAGTGCGGTAAAAGTAGCATGCGCCAAGTCAATAAAACCCAAAATTGAAGAATTAGTCAAAGAGCAGCGAAATCAAGTCTCAACAAACTCGGGAAATTAACTTTTTTATAAACATATGATTTTTTTTATCCAATTTTGCTACAATAATACCAAAATAATTTGTGTTTGATCTAATTTTGTAATGTTATTTTTACTTTTATCGAAAATTCCTTACAGTTCAGTAAGAATTTATAATTTGTTTTTCAAAATAAAAAGAAATAAATAATTTTTATATAATTTTTTTACAAATTAACATATTAATGATATATCAACAAAACAGATATGAATAACTCTTCGTAAACTGTTACTTTTTGTATTTAAAGTTGGTATGATCGACTAACAAATGATATATGGCCCGCAAGAAGGTTTTTGATTGCAATCCGGCCCGCAGGCCAAAATGAGTTTGACATCACTGGTTTAACCCAACCGTTCTGGAGCGTAATGATGGCTACTCGATGCTTACTCGCGGATTGACAATTCAGCCGATGGGATTGAATTTTGATCCAGAGATTAGACACTACTTATTCCGGTTCCGTGGTCGTTTCGGTATCGATTTGAAGGCTTTGGACATACAACGAAACCGAGACCACGGTATTCTAAGTTACAATACCTTCCACCCGTACTGCGACCTAGGGCGAGTCCGTCGCTGGGAAGACTTCACCGAGCTCCGTGGACCTAAGGAAATGTGTTTATTGATAAAGGTCGTGTTTTTTTTTCAATTTCAGTACGTACGATTTCCTCCTGATATTCAAACATAGGATATTCAACTACTGAACAACCTCTAAAAAACGTCAAGCTTCCTGTTGCCAAGTTCTTTGAACAACTACCTACCCGGTACACAGACTGGACTCACCTATCATTGTATCCTGATGGAGCAGTTTATGCGCACAAGACGGGGTATTTACGCCACGCCAGATGAAGGAGATTTGCAAAGCCAATTTGGCACGATTGCTGTGCGACAATAGTCCAGGCGTTTCCCAAATGCAACCACGCGCTTTCAAACAGATATCGAACACCAATGCTCTGGTATCGTGCCGAACGCTGCCAGCATTGGATATACGTTTCTGGTAATTGAATGAATGTAGCCTAATGTTTAACCAGTGATAAAATACACAGTGATGAGGAATAGATGGTCTTATACATGATCCACTTTGTTATCTACCAACACATTAGTTTGTATTCTGGAAATATGAACATTATCAATAAATGATATGAGAATTTGATAACCTGTCGAAAATCATAGATTTTCTCATCACTTTGGTAATTGGTACTAAACTAGATCTATAAGCTGAAACATAAACTTGTAGATGGACATTATAAAATAATAATTAAAAAAGTTTGTTATTTCCATGCGTTTATATGACACGCCTAATATGTTATTTGCATGTGCCTTATGACGATTCGATTGCAAAGACCTTTTGTAGGTCGCCAAAGTCACGAGCTAAAGTATAACGACTTCCTTCTTTTAGGTTGTGCACAACGTTATATCCATGCCATGACAATCGAAAATAATAAGCTTTATGAAATCCAAACTTTCATCAAAACAACATGCCATGACAATAGAAAATAATAAGCTTTATGAAATCCAAACGTTCATCAAAACAACACATCAAACAACACTCTCAAATAACATTTAAATCAAAACATTCATTTTTTTCAAGCTAGTAAAACAACAAACAACCACAGCGCAGTGGCTCGGTTTAAAACACGGGTACTTTCGGAAGCGATGAGAGTCCTAATGAAAACAACATTTCAAAATCCGTCGCTCATGTGTTTGATCAGTCTTCCCGTATGTCTGTCGGGACATGTTTAGCTACAAGCTACGAGATGAGACGAGTGAAACCAATCATCGGAACATGCAAAATATGTCACGTAAACAAGTAGGACGTTATCTCGATGCAGTGGATACAAGTGTGTGGAGCGAGCAAACAAATGAAGATATACTGTTTTGAAGGAAGATGCTTTTAAAAAAGGAAAGCAAAAAGAAATTATTTGAAGCATGAACAAATAGATTCTGTTTCCTGGTATCCTTTTCAAGGTTGATGGAAAACAACTGTCGGAAGCATTGCATTTGCATTGTATAAATCATCTTTTTCGAACCAGTCTAAATTCATTCTAGTAGCATTGTTCCGAAAAGCAAGACGATGAAGTGCTACGGGATACTTATCGTACTCGTGGTAACGGTGCTTAAGGAGGTCCTAAACCAGTGCACCAACTCTCCTTACAGAACGTTTGGTGGATCCTGCAACAACCTACAAAATCCAACATGGGGTTCAGTGAATACACCATTCTCCCGCCTTATACCTGCGAATTACGGCGATGGAAAATCGAGCCCTCCAGGAGCAAAGGATGGAACTGACCTGCCGAATGCACGACTACTTTCAGTTGAAGTATTTGAAGAGGATGTACAGAACTCTCCAGATTTCACTCTTGTGAATATGCAGTTTGGACAGGTTGTGGCTCACGACATGGCACTAACGCGTGGAGGTAGGCTATATTAGTATTAAAAAAATGCTTTACGCATAATGGAGTTGATTTTTACTCTAAAAAAGCAGCAATATAGGCGCATCAATATTGCTCAATATCAGCATATCATGTACTACGAATGGCTCCCAGGTCTTCTTGGCCAAAACTACATGCAGAGTGTTGGACTCCAGTATGCGACGACTGGTTTTAGCAACGATTACAATTCCACTGTAAATCCATCGGTCATTAATTCCCATACTGCTTCAGCATTCCGATTTTTCCACTCGTCCATTCAAGGTATTTTGAAGTAAGTTCGACTCCGCAACAGTAGAGATGACCAGAAAAAAAAAACTTTCAAGTCACAATTTTTGTAATCTTCTAGATTCTACGAGGAAAGTCGAAAATCGTTAACAAAGATTGACATCAACGATCATACGAATAACCCCACTATCTTGGAGCAGACATCTGATCGATACCCCAACCTCTTGCACGGAATGACCACACAACCGATGGGATTGAACGACGCCAGCTTAGACCCGGCTACCAAGCACTTCCTCTTTAGATTCAATAATATGTTTGGTGTCGACCTAAAGGCACTCGACATACAGCGTGGCCGCGATCATGGGCTACCTCGGTATAATAATTTCGCATATTACTGTTACAAAAAACGTGCCTCGACTTAGGAAGATTACAACCTGTCACTGCTTCCAGGTGTAAGTGGGAAAGTTTCATATATTTTGTCATTCCCAACCCTTTTTCATAATTTCATTTGATTTTTCGTTATCGTAGGCTATACAGCTACTCAGCACTTATTACAATTCCGTTGATGATCTCGATCTATCGGTGGGATTGTTTGTTTGAAAGGATTTCACTGCCGATGTTCGAGCTCATAAAACGAAACATAGTACAACATTTGTTCACGAATTTGTTCATGATTGTTCTCAACAAGATAAAAACAAGATTTCAAAAGCTCCCTTAAAAAGCGACAAATAAATTTTCTCGCCGTTGAAAAGAGGGAATTTTTTACAAGTGTATTGATTCCGAAACTAACTGTAACAAAAAGAAACCGTCGGGCTCACTTTGGCCTATCTTCCTAGGCTAGCTTTCTGGTTTCGAACATCGATAACATCGAATATTACACCTATCCGTATTGACTTCGTTACAATAATAACGTATGCATTAAAAAAAATAGACAAATTTTCACGATTTTTCCTGCAAAAACGGAAACGCTAGCAACTTCCAGTTGAATGTTACATAAAGAGTAGCATTTCTTTTAAATTCAGAACATGTTTGAGATTTTTATCATTAAAATTGAATCCGCGGTAGCCAAAACAGCAAACCGTCTTCGTTTGATAACGTGCAAAAACTTTCAGCATTATAGCGGAACGAACTTGTTTGTTTTTGTTAGACATTTCTTGTCCACCGAATTCAGCTGATATGCATTTTTAACTATTTTGTCACTTATGGAGACAGTTTGAAAAATCATTTGGAAGCCTTGGTCCGGCCACTGACTGTGCTGCGAGACCCCAAATGACAACAGAGGCCGTTACGACAGGCATAACGAAAAATGACCCAATCATTCCGTTTTTTGGATCAAAATATCGCTTCAACCGGCCAAATAGTTAAGAAAAACTTAGAAAAGATGGAGATTGTTATACAGATGACGCGATCGAGGCCAGTCACTTAAACAAACCGGCTCGAAGCTCCTGTAAGACATGTGCTCGGAAAATCACCAAATTCGGTCAAATATCATAATCGATTTCAGCACTGACAACCCTATCTATGTCCCTCAACTACTTCAAACTGATAAAACCTTGATAAATCTTAAACGTAGGCTCTATTCCAACCATTTAAAGCTCAAGCGGAGCAGCAGATGGTCATGCAAGCGAAACAACTACTGAAAAACATCCTTACACGATTGATTTTGTCGGCTATGACTAAAGTTTCGACCAAGTACCGTATGGCCGCCTTACTGGCTGTCAAAATATTTTTTTTAAGTACTTAAGTGATGTAACTTTACAATAAAATTCACTTCATTTAAATAGCTTGGTTAACTTTTTTCTTATCGTCGATGAAAATTTGTCTATTTTTTTAATGCATACGTTATCATGAATTGTGAAGGGTTATTAAAACAAATGTACAGTTTCCGAAATTGCCACAAATATCATTCCTAATCTGTTTCGATTAAATGTGGTGAGAAGAACCATAAATTTCATGGAGGAAAATTAAATCATGCACAAATGCGTCCCCGATCTGCCCATGTGATAATGGCCTGATCCGTAATATGGCCTTTAAAGCGATCCACCACGTTCCTAATTTGTATATCTTGCCTTCGGTTGAACGTATCAATGGAAAACATCCTTCCCAGCTATTGCCGATTCAGTACTACCGTTTTAACTTCGTGTTGGTGGAAAACTCGTCATAAAAATTATTGTTATTACTTTTCACTGCTTTTTGAAAACCGTCCGTGTGTTTCGTCCTTGCAAATCCCGCGAGCTTCCTCCGTGAGGACAAAACGATGTCTGTCCGATTCACAATGCTCCATCGTCACTTTTCCGCCAGTCGTCGAAATCGCCATTCCCGCCAACAGCTGTTCCATATAACTGTCCAGCAGATCCCTGGTGTTCTGACATACCGTATGCTCAACGGAGACAATTCGATTAAGAGTCCATACTTATCTGATATGCTGTTGGCCCGACGTGTCCTTCCTAATGGCTAGTACTGAGAGGTTCGTTGCCAACCAGAACATCCCATGACCACACTTTCCACGCAACAAACCCATTGACAGCTCCCGAAAGCGGAGTCAGAGCTTGAAACAACTTTAGATAGAGACTAAAATAGCCAGAGGCCATAAATTTATCTTTCCATCGACTGTCGTGTTTGCCACAGACCCTCGGTGTCAAGCGCTGGATCCATTCACTAAAGCTTTAGGAAAGTGACATCCTTCTTACTTCTCTCACTTCCTATGACATCTACGCCTCCTAAGTCAACCTAAGCTGAACTTAAACAGATCCAATCAACAATGGGAACTTATTTTGGTGGTGAAAGTTTAGTTTTTCTCTTTTTTTCGCATTTCCCAACACCCATAGTGAAAAACCTGCTCGGGTACAGATGTTCGACTGCCAAAAAAATTATTTTGAATTTATGTCCCTTTGAGGTTACATACATGTTGCCGAGCTTTTTATTTTTGATGTTCGGAGCACTTCTCCCCGCAAAGAAAAGGACTACCTTCAAGCATTCCTGGGCGTGGGTGCATTTGGTTTACATCCGGTCGATAGATATTCGCTGGTGGCTATCAGAAACCGACTAGGATATTTCATCAATGCGCTGGTGTCGAAATGTCAAAAAAATTCCTTTTCGTTAGATATTCATCATGCCATCAATTTCGAGGCTGTTTAATGGCATATAGTAACTTTCATAAGCACATGTAATTTCTATTAGTGGCATCGAAACCAAGCCCATCCAAATGTCAAATACACTGTCACAAACATCGAAATAGTTTACAAAATCATACATCTGTGATACGATATTGTGAAACCAGTTCGTTCTGGTGATAGCAATTTTGTTGCTCGGACGAAGAATCAATTACATCTCTAGACTTTATTTATTACGTCGTCACAACCGCTTCAACAATGCATCGAATACTCATAGCAGTAACAATGTTTTAAAGTTTTAAGCGTGGAAGCGAACAGAAAAAGATAAAATCATTAAATGATGTATGACAAAGTTGAATTGCATTTCCCTCTCTTTGTCACTGCTAGTCTTAGCCAATCGATGTATTTTCTACTTTAAAAAACAAACCAGGACAAATTGTCAAATAAACAAACAAGCATCACTCCAACGGAACTCCCTCAAGAGGACTGGAAAGCGGAGCAGGTAAAACATTTACCATAAGCTATTGGTGGCGATATTGTAGTGTTGTCTATGTGTGACGTGTGGTGACTTTATGTATTTTTGATTGAAATAACCACTAAAAGCACTCAGTTGGGTAAACAGATTATTATTTTATAGAAAAACTACATTAAAATAGCATAAACACTGGCAGAATGTAGCAATAAATAATGTAGTTTCAAACGGAAACGAGTTTATTTTGAAATACGTATTTGTTACTATAGATTGCATTCCTATTTTGGTAAATTCAAGTGGACGGGCAGCAATGGAGGAAGGAAAATACCCTTTTATAAGTTTGGATTCTAACTCTTTTATCAACATACAGTGTTTATAAAAAATACCTCAAAGCCATGGAAGGAATAAATTTTCTATAAAAACTTTGATGCTTTATTAGCTTGGGCCGAAGTTGCGGCAGAGAAAAATTGGAAAAATGATGAATTGGGAGCGTCGAGGTCATTCGTTGGGAGTTTTGGTTTTGAGGGAACGTTGTGTGATTCAAATTCTTTCTCCTTCCTTTGGCCGATATTTATTGAACTACAAACTCGTTGGTAGGAGCGAAGATGCTCCTTACCGCTTGTTTATGACCGAGACCAAACCTCAACGCTGGAATCTAGAGGCGGCTGAAGGCGAACGACGGTCGTTTAGGATACCAAGAAGCAACCAGTTTGTGTGGGAAGAAATCGCGAATGAAGGTTGATAAAGGGGTTTGAGTTCGCGAGAAGATTTCGCATCGCTATCCTATATCTTATTCAAATACCACGTGGTTGGGATTCGGTTCGGCAGAAGAACAGTTTGGATTTAACTCGCGCCATGATCGGAACTAACCGATCCGAAGATCATTAGCCTGCGTTTGCTATGAAGCAGAAGAGAAGGAAGAGAAAAAACATTTTAAACGCGGCCTCAAATGTTCTGATGCGAAACTGTGAAGCGGAAACTGGCGCCGAAGTCATGTCTTCCAATCGAATAAAATTGATTCCATTCATAACACTCATCCTTCCGTCTGAGACATGTTTCACTGGTAATATTGCACCAAAGAACCGGGCTTGAAAGTATGCAAACTTTGTCCGGAGAACTTCTTCTTCTTATGTGGCTCAACATCCCCAAGTGGGACAAGGCCTCTCTCCGAAGAGAGTTACTGTGACCGATAGACGGTATATTATTAGATCGGTGGTCAGCCGTTCGTAATACCGGGGGGTGCGAGACTCGGGATTCGATCCCACACCTATGGGCGTGGTGTTTTCTTGCGCTACCACTGCGCCATGGGCACCCCCCGGAGTGTTGTCCGGAGAACACCTTTCCAATATGTGTGTTGTTTTTTCCTGGTTTTTTGGTTTTTCCTCACCAACATCACATACATTTCTTACATATACAACATCACATACTGTTCCAATCTTGGCCTGGGGACCTATTGGGGTAAGAAGAAAGAGATCAAAAACAGGTTTCTTACCTTTTTCCTAGTGTGAACATTTGCTAGACTGACATTTTCAGCCTAGCAAATTCAGTATAATGATTTTCTTTTGTAACATGGCAAATAGCTGGTGCAATTCGTCAATTTCGAACTTTTAGCTATTTATTAGAAAAAAAACTTCAACGGCTCTAAAATCAATGTTATCTCCCAATTTCGCCGGGCG
>KE523908.1:12084-26031 GCA_000441895.2 Anopheles sinensis | reverse complement strand
CATCGGACAGTCTTCTGCATCTACTTGCGGTCTACACTCCGTTACAAACCGACCCGGTTCGCATACATGTAAAAGTTTCTCCCATGCATCGTAAGGGCGATCAGATTTCCGAGTTTTTCCTGTTGTAACATTTTAATTGGCAAAGTTACGGCTTTTCGCATTCCTTTGGTCGTGAAGCGAAGCGGTTTGCGGTTTTCCACCGAGACAACTTGCTCAGATGTGGGAAAACAATTCATAGAACTCGTAACAAACGCTGGCCGTCGACTCCATCCATTTTGTCGTGATGCAATCCTGATAAATAGCACGCTTTCCAGATACTTTTTCTGTGGTGTTTGTGGTCGGCTTCATATTGTTTGTTACGATTTGTTCGAAACCTATTATTGCTGTGAATTGAAATTGTATTTAGTTGTATTCTTTTAGAGAAAACAATAAAAAATGGTAGCCAGTTTTCTTCTTAAGTATTTCTTAATTTTAATAAACAAGATTACTTAAAGTAAATGATCTTTTGCTATGTCAAATTGGGAACATCTTTCATGAATATCTTGCTTGCATAAAACCGGGATGGATCAAATTCAAACAATTATAACTTGAATGCCAGCAGTTGTGTTGAATTTCCCAAACTTCATAAAATTTATTTAACTTCTTTTCCATTTGCCCTGGGAAAATATGCCGTACTTTAATTTTATGATCTGTTTTAATGGCGCAAACTTTCGACGGAAACCCCTTTTGCTCGACGAAAAGCTCCACCATCGGGGACATCGGGCTTGCGCTTGAAGTTTTATATTGCCGAGCGCTCCGGTAGCGGCCGACCGTAAGGCACGCCAAGGGGTAAAACTTTTGCACCAATTGGCACCAATCGTCGTAGCTGTGATTAATTCTCGATTCAATTACCGCTCGGTGCACATTTTTCCCTGGCCGTGCCGGAGCGTTTCTTTGAAGACCGACAGAAACTAATTTTCACCCAGACGTCATAATCGGGCGGAGTACCACTCGGAAGGAGTTCGGTACTCAACGGTGTGCGTGTGATGGGCTGCGAGCAAGAAACAGCGAGCGCATTTTCATCCGTTTGGGTGAGTTAGTGTTTTAGTTTCCCCTTGCCCGGGCTAAATGGCGTCGCGCGTATCGTACAAAATGTAATAAACAGTCATTTTTGTCCACCCATTTGCAGGTTAACTTTTTCGAGCTGCCAATAGTTTAACGGTTTCAATTTGTCTTTTAATTTCTGTAACAACTTCTTCCGCCTGCTTATTTCGTGGACATTTTGAAACATTTCGACTTTGACTGTAAATCTGTTTTGAAATTCAAAACTCTACTTCTAAAACACTTTTTCAATGAATTGACTTTGCTGAAACTTTTTCTCTTTCTCTCTCCTTCTCTCCCACCAGGTGACGATCCTGTTCGTGGGCATCCTGGTAACTGGAGTGATAGGAAACATGATCGTTTGCCTCGTAATCGTGCGGCATCCTTCGATGCGAACCGCAACCAACTATTACCTGTTCAGCTTAGCCGTTTCAGATCTCATATTTCTTCTGTTAGGTAAGGCAAAACTGCTGGATCCAATCGACACCAAGAGATTACATGATTACTTATCGTAAAGAAGCATAAGAGCTAACCAATCAACTAACATAGAATCGCCAATATTGCACGGAACGGTGTATTTTTCAATTATTTTGCTTTTTTTTTGCTCAAACATAGAAGGGTTCGATAGACGATCCCTTTTCAATAAATCCATCCACGCGAATGAAGCTCCATCCGATTTTATCCACCTTTTGCTTGTTCAAGCGGCTAACAAATTGGATTTTTACGAGATTGGGATCGAAACGGGTTGCGCTTTCAGACGTATGAATAACTGAATTAATTTTTGCCTACACTGCATAATAAACACGCTAGGATAGTGAGGTTTCGATAGCTAGACTGAGTACTTTAGTCACCGTTCGATTGTTGATCAATTCCGGCGTGATTGACAGGGTTCATTATATTATTCATGAAGTACCGAAATAATCGAAAAATAATTAGGAATGAAATAAAGCGTAGCACACGGAATCATCGAAGCAGTTGAATTCAAATTATTTTTTTGTTTTATCAATACGACTTTTAACTGTACGACATTCAAGGAAAGTTTATCGGCATGTTATCGAAAATTGCCTCATCGTGGAGCTGAGAATTCGTGACAAAGCGTTCTTTGACGTTTTTTAAATTGTAAATTAAAATAAAAACCTATTGAGGTGTTCTTGACTTTAAAAAACAGTGCTATAACTGGTTGTTAATCTTCAGTGCCCAAATTTTCACATCGCTCGCGATCACCAGGGAATAAATACTAACCGACCCTCGTCAACTTGAGTTATGCTCCACCAGCCGTGATCTCTGCCGGAACCATAACATTCCCTCACCGGTGGCAAGGTTTACTTTTCCGGACCTTCCGCCTGACGCAAACAGTTCCACCGTAACGGTAGCTTTAAAACACCAGACATCAGCAAGGACCGTTGGTATGCCGGCGCTGGTAACATTGCCGAGAAAGTTACAATCATCCGGATTTGGCAAAAAACATGTACCCAAAAATCCTCGGGGTGCCAGAAAAGAACCATTGCTTTCTGGTCCGGTTTCAACGGAAGCATAAAACCGTGTCTCTAAGCCATAAAGCGAGCGAAGGCTGGACAGGCCGGGACCGGGTACATTACCGTGCTTTTACCGTTGCGCCTAGATGTCCTTGAAAATGGTGAGCTTTTTGTTGTTGGTGACCGACAATAAAATGCTTTTTTCCTCGTAAATATATCAACAGATTGGTGGAAGAGATTGTACCGTTATTCAATACGTCGCCTTTTCCATACCAGTAATAATGATCAAAACATTTACACGGCAGATAAAGTCGTACTGAATGGACAGAACGTAGTCATCGTCAAAATTGATTCTTTTCAGCTCTGAAATCTAAGGCAGACTTCAAGGAAAGAAGTAAACTTAAAAACGAAGAGAACATATTTTTTAGCAATTCTTATGAGGAAAATATGTTTTGTTCCAGATCTCAAAAACATACTTGTTTACGACCATACTTTTCGTCTTTGTTGGCGCTAGGCATCGGGTTTCAATCATTATCAGTCTGCAAAAAGGAAAGCAAAGCACAATTCAATAGCATATTTAGTATTTAGAAGTCACAGTTCCAGTCACCATTTGAAGCTCTAAGCAGCTTGGGGAAAAAGAAACTAGATTCCAATCCGGTGAACGTAATTGTGTTTTATTTCCCATGAACATTCCTGCAACGAGGGTAACGAGAAATCTTTTCTATTGCTAGTGTTTTGCTCTATTATTTTCGGTTTTCGGCCCATTGAAGTTCACCACAACTTTGAGATTCAGCATAAAGTTGTTAGTGGCCTGTTATGAGGCAAACCACTTTCACTGATTAAAAATTAAACGTCAAAAGGTAGAGGTTCAGAAGACGTTAACATTTTGTTGTCCAAATAATGCCACAAAATTAATTAGCCGAAACCACAATTCAAACAACAATGGTCAAAGGTTTACCTAGAATCTTGGTGATTTCATGTTACCAAGACTTCATTGCGTTGAGGACGGTCTAACCAGAACTCCACATTTACAAGGAATCTACTTCTTATTCTAACCCATGAAGGACCTCGAATTTTTTGAAGTAAAAAAAGACTAAAGAATTAAAGTAGAATCATAATCATAAATATTTTTCTTTGTGCAATTACAAATTGATTAATTTGTTGCTAATAAGAAAAGTGGAAAAAGGGTCATCACCAGTTCGCTAAAACACGTTTGAATTCTGCCAGTACAAGATCAAACAATGAGAAACTCCCAACGCCTAGCAGAAAAGCCCATTTCAGATCCATTTGGCTTCGTTAAAATAGGATTTAAATCACTAGCACCAGCTGGAGTTCAAATCCTTAATCGGGTTTCCCTAACCCTGCTAATAGCCTCGACAGCTTAAGACGAAAACTTTTGCTGTAATTAATTTGTTGCCTAACTCAACTCTGCTCGGTAAAGTTAGAGTAGCTATAACAGGGACGCCGTCCTAGACGAGCACCTGGGATCTTAGAGAGCACTGCTGGTCTATTGAATGCCTTACCGGACTACCACCAAGTCTGTCATCGAAACATTGATGATACCGATAATGAGATTGCTCACTTTGCTGAGCAAAAAGGGCCCCTTCAAAGTGGGCTTCGTTCGCGTAGGGATCGACGGACGTCCTTTCGGAACGGTACATTCCCTCCATCGGATGACCATAATTGATCACGTTCGTTCGTTCGTTCGTTCGTCCATTCGTGCTGGACCCAGACCTAGCTGGAAAAGACCGACAAACTCGTACAGATGGCTCTGAAAAGAACCACCTAGGTCAATATCTCGGACTATCTCGAGTTCATTAGTGTCACACCGTAGGCCGTTGGGCGATCCGTAGCCTTTTTGTGTGTGTACTTCCTTGCGTGTGGGCGGTTCGGGTCTGTCAATAAAATTATCTTTTCCACCGAGCGACACGACGCGTCGTCTCGCAGACCAAAGCCGAAATGTTTGTCCAAGAAAAGCCTACAGTCAAATTGACCGAAGGATGTGCCTTTCTGTCGTGAACCACGTACGTGAACCGGTCGTCAAACGTTCTCTGAATATGTAAGCGGAAATTGTACTCTGATTACTGATCGAGCACGACGATTGGAAACCGGGAGGGATTCCGACGAAGAAGCGGAAGGCAAATCACTGCCCAAAGGTATCTTAAATAAGCCCATAAGCTATGCAGGTCTGGTCGTGTTGCGCGTGCAAGCGGATTCTACGAACTTGCAAGACACGTTGAATATTGAACCAAGCTCGTGAAGTTGCCCCTTCGCGGAAAGGACGGCCGAAAATAGTTTGGGTAACTTTTCCTCTGTTGATTGATGCTTCTAATGAGTACTGACACGCTATCCAAAACTGAAACTGAACAACTTCTAGAAGCTAGCAACTTGACGCATCATACTGGAACCTCCGCACATTTATACAAAATGCTTCCAACGAAATTTCCCAACCCTACACCGTATGGATAAGATCATATGTTTCAACGTGTTTTCAATTAATCTTTACGATAAATCGGTTTAATCTAAAGTTAATATTGAATCATTTTCGCACAAACCTCAAATTTACCTCACAAATAATTTTCTTGGATTTCACGCGAGTTTCACTCAAAACTTCACGGAAGTGTCGTCATAAAACGAATGTGTTCAGCGTTCGTTTCTAGAGAAATAATCTTTTCAAATGAAAGATTTTCAATCTATGTCGAGAGGGCAATTGTAGATCGTTTCCTCGTACGAATTTCTCATTTCTCCACTTATGTATTAACGGATTTTTAGTCAAGCGTCAATTCTGAATTGAATCCTTGAAAGTCACGCAGGCAACAGCTACGCAATGCAGGAGCGTAGCGTGAAAGCGCACTCAACAGGTCTTATTTTTCCCAAGCATTTTACCGTTAATACTTCACACGTTTCAATTATGGCACCCCAACGACAGCGCTAGGCAGTTCCTTAAACGAACAATCCGAAAGAGAATAATCTTTAAATTGCGTAGAATTCCGTACGCCTCTTCCGCTGTAGCGTGTTTCGGGATTTGAAGATTTCAATTTCTTCCATCCACTTATATCACAAGGGCCGGAAAATTACGTATCGGAATCGTTTGTCTAGGCATGGGAGTGTGTTCAAGGCCTTGACGCAAAAACACACTCACATTCTCTCTCTTTTCAACCTCGTGTCGCCAACAACACTTTGTCCCGTGGCACTACGAGTAAGATTTCTCGCACAGAGTCGTTCCATTTTCAATTTTAATTGGAAGAAAATGGAGAAGCCCACCCAAAGGAGCGGAAAATATACGGGATGTGCTGTGTGCGTCTTGAGCAGATTCCGAACGTGGACCTCGGCGTGGGCATCGGATCCTTCCGCGAACGTTTCTCTGGTGACCGACTGGAATTTTTTCCCCTTTTCGCTTTCGGTTTTGCAAAACTCGAGAATGTCAGTTGGCGAATGGGAAAACAAAAATAAAAAAAAGGTTAAAACCGTGAGGTTTTGGAATGGATTTTTGACAGGATTCGTCTACTTGACTTCTGGATTCGCTGTTGTTCGCAGACGCCTCGAGGTTGTACTGCGGACAGGACAAACTGACATGAACTCGGTACGTGGCTCAGATTTTACCGACCCGGGATTTCTTCTCCATCCCCTCGGGAGTCACTCAGCTCCAGCAGTTGGAGTTACTCTCGGCCACCGACATTCAGCTCGTGTGGAAACGCTACAGAAACCAACGCCTTCTGTACTGACATGGGCATAGACAAACTTTACTTGGACGTTAAGACTTTGATGCACTTACGTAGTGAACGACACTTGGTACAAACACACGTGCGTTGAAGGAAGTGCTGCAGAACGCGGCACGTAACGATACGAAAGTCTACATAGTTCACAACTCTCGTTTACCACAGCATGCCAGAAGCGACCCTCGTGCTGCTGTTAACTAGCATAGCAGGGTCATGCGATGGCAAAGGAAAAGTTTTTACCGGACCGGATGAAGAGAATAAATCCACCGGTAATTGGCGCTCACGATGCTGCGGTGGCAGCGGTTCACGGGATGGAACTTAATTGTGTAAATTGTTCGATGGAGTGCAAAGTAACTAACCGGAACAAAAGTGAACAACGAGCTTAAGTAACGTGCCTCGGTAGGTAATAAATTGTTTTGAATTAAGTTCGTGTTTCGTTGTTCACCTGGTGTTTATTGTGGTAGAATTTAAAATAAGTCCTGCTCGATATTTCCTTTAAATGAAAACAGTTTTAGAAACAAAAATTAGCTTTACTTTTGTATGTTTCAAGGCGAATTCAATCAAACAATATTACAATCTCAATACTCTTTCTTAATTTTCTGGGCTCGCTAGAATGAATAATAATATCAAGCGATACGTGCATAAAAATAAGTATCGCATGAAGTCGCGTGTCCTGAACACAAAAATTCGTTTTGTGAAACAATGAAAAAGTTTGTCATTTCGCCTAACTTTAGTTAATTAGAAGCATACTGTGGGTAGCAAGAAGAAGACAAACAAGTTGCCAAGAAGAACCATCGTACACACAACGCCGGAACTTGGAGAAACTTTCCCTTTTTTCGACAGTATGGCGAAACGGTTTCGAACCAACGTAAAATGTGTGGTGAAAAGGAGATTTATAGCTGGTGCTTTTACATAAAAGGATGCTAAAGTAAAAAAAACGAAACACGAACCGCGAGCCGTACTTTTTTTCATACGAACACGCACACTTGCAGACACGCGTCCAATTAACCAAGTACCGGGCGCCTCCATCGGAAGCGGTGGGCGTTCAGTTTCACGTTTTGCTTGTTGTTTGCTTATTTTTCGGCACAAAATGAGATTCAGTTTTACTTGCCTAAGAAATAAGTTTTTTGTTTGAACAAAGCTCCTCAGCTTCAAACATTGTTCAACATTGCTTCGTTAACCTTTCAATACCTAACGGTTGTGCATCAAAATTGATTAATTTATGTTGCTGCTAGGAGTAATATATTTTGTTTTTATTATGTCAGAAAGCATTCGAAGAATTTAGGTTTGTATGTCATAATAAAACCAATCATCTAAAAGAGAAATAAAATTTCACCCGCAAAACGTGGTTGACCCCCTTGACAAACAACTTGACATATTTTTTCATAGGCTGAATGAAGTTTCTTACTCGTGGGTTCAATGGCAAATGAGACGTAACAAAGAAAACCGATCGCTGACGGCATACTGATTTTATTCTTCAAAAAAAGTCTATCAGTCGGCACATATGTATCGGAACACCCCCATGTCTCCGGTGCTTACTGTCTTTACAAAGACGAGTTTCTATCTCAGCCGGATTATATGGAGTATTTGTGCAGGCAGTATAATTTAATGTTGATAACTTGATCCGGGTGATTGAATATGCTTACTTCATGATATCTACTGGCTTACACTGGCGATGCTTTTAATAATGAAAGGCAAAGAAATATATCCCATCCTGGCAAGGCAACTTTGTAATGTCTCTAAATCTTACATAACATAGTGGATGCTCGTTAATAAATTCAAACATATCATCGAACACGTGTTCGGTTTGGATGGATTTTCATTACGATTCGAATTCGAAAACGGCAGATAAATCATATGCCAAAAAACAACCATGCTGTGAAAGTTCATCATCACAAACCTCGACATTGTCAGGGCGGTTGAGCACAGTCATACATATTTCAATAACAAACACTCCACCACAAGCCCCGCGGAGCATCGTTTCCTGCGTCGTGCATGTATAAATAATCATCCCGTCAGAAGATGATGGTTGTCGTACAAGAGCTTTATGTTATTGAATATCTGTCGCCGGATATTGGAAACAGTTGTCAGACGCTTTCCCGATACGGGACGTTTCGGCTCCGGAACCCCTAAATTTCCTTGCACGGGGCTCAGGATGCTTTCACTTCCAATGAAGGAATGAAGGTTCGACGAACGGAAGAAGCGACGCTTTATTGGTGCCAACGAAAGTGCAGTGCAAATGCAGTTACAAAATTGAGTTCCTTCCGGCGGAAGAGAAGATTGGTTTTGCTTGCGACTCAAAATTAGATCAAGAAAATTGGTTAAACATCATTTCCCAATCACTATTGTGGAAGTGAGGTTGCAGTTTTTTAGAATCTTTAATTTCACATAAAAACACAATTTTTATATAGTCATGAATGTAGTGTGTTTTCATAAAATATTTATAAATTAGTGTGTTAAATATTGTCAAGCTCTGTTAAGCCTTGTCATTATTTTAAATTCAACATAGAATAATCTAAACATTCGGATAGCAAATTAAAATTCTGAAGGGCAGAGTTAACTCATTGAGTAGAGGATGAAGAACTTATGTTCTCTGCTTTACCTTCTAGTGTAAAATACAGTTCGAGAAATAAAAATAAGTGCAACCGTTAGCGCAGAGTGACATTTCAGTTGGACAATAACAATTTTACCTTTTCTTGAAATTTGGGTTTCAAAAAAATTAAAATTCAAAATAAGAGATTACATACTATCCAACATCAAATAAGGATTTGGTTGCCGTCAGTTTTAGTAATGTTTTCTCCTCGCTTGTTCTGCATCTATTCAGCGCAGGGTTAATAATAAGCTTCAGTTCTCCACATGCATTGTATTTTATTTACCTCCTCACCCGTTCGTGTCAACAGGCCTCCCATACGAAATTAGCCTCTACTGGCACCAGTACCCGTACAACCTCGGCCTGCCGTTCTGCAAGATGCGGGCGCTCTTCTCGGAGGCGTCGACGTACGTCTCGGTGCTGACCATCGTCGCCTTCTCGATGGAGCGCTTCCTGGCGATCTGTCACCCGCTGCACCTCTACACGATGTCGGGCTTGCAGCGGCCTGTGCGCATCATCGCCGGCCTCTGGATCGTGAGCCTGCTGAGCGCCGTGCCTTTCGCCGTGTTTACCGAAATCGATTACATCGCCTACCCTCCGAGTAGGTACCGCGTACCGGATTCCGTTGGGTGGCTCCCTTCCTCGATGCCTCGTTCTATTTAATTCATCTCTATTTATTTTCCGTAGCGAACGAGAAAATCCTCGACTCAGCGTTCTGCGCCATGCTCCGCATCCCCGAAGGGTTTCCGCTGTGGGAGCTCTCGTTCTTTCTGTTCTTCGCCTTTCCGATGCTCATCATGGTCGTGCTGTACGGGCGCATGGGAATGCAGATTCGATCCCGCACCCAGCGGACGGCGGAACTCGGTAAGCGGAACTCCACAAAAGAGCCAACAAGGGGCTACGAACGAATTGTCAACGGACCTGCATACCGGTTATGCATATTTTCACTCATCGCGCCGTTGTTTTCCTTCCCACAGGCGTTCGCAACGGCTCGGTTAATGGACCGTCGAGGGTGTCGCAGTCGCGGAAAGCCATCATCCGGATGCTCGGTAAGCAGAGGTTTCAAAGAAGGGTTTTCGTATGCGAATGACTTTCCCATTCCTAGAAAACGGTTGAGCGTCTTGACGGTGACATAAGATTGTCTGCTCAGCAGAACGGTTTGATGTGTCTGGGAAGCTTTTAAGTACGGTTCCATCAATCGGAAGGTTTCTATTTGAATTTCGTTTTTTCGAATCGCTTAAAAATGGCTGGAGCAAAATGTCGTTCGTCTCAAACAACTTCTTTTACGTAGCTTTCTTTTATCCTTATTTCATGCCATTTGATTCAACAGTTTAAATTGTACATTTCCAATGAAATGTTAACTCAAACGAGTTTAAATTAATAACAGATCAGAATCAGTGGAACGACTTCTGGGAAATAAACCCGATGAACGTTGATATCCTTCCGAAAATATCCGGTGTATCATGATTTTTTAACGATGCTGCACCACGGGCTGCGACCGTTCTTATCGTTGTCGCCCAACTACCAAAACGCTGAGCCATTAACCTCCATCGAGGGGTTAATGGTGTGGATGGTCTGTTGCGATACCGGCATCATTTGCAGCGAGTTTCGGCTTCGTGACGATAGTGACTGACGTCGTTAACCTTCGGATGGCACTTGATGGACATTAATGTCCAGCGGGACGAAATCGTCTCGTTTGGCAAATAATGAAGGTGAGAAAAAAGTGGCGCCGTGTCCTATTTTCTGGTCTGCAACCGGAGATGGTCGATATTGCACCGCCACGAATTGGTAACGGACGATCAAATCAAGATAAACGATGTTGATTTTTTTTTCGTGAAATTGGAGGCCATTACCGGCTTAAAAGGAACCAATGTTCAACATTTAAAACGAGCAATCAAGGAATTTTTGGAGCTCAGGGAAATAGTTTCGTGAAAGTAATTTTACCGAAGTATAGACAGTTTATTCAAACGACTATAAAACTGATGAGGATTGCGCTCACTCATAGTCCAATTGAACCATCTGGGTCCAATCCAATAACTAAAATTCTAGAAAGTATTACTACACCATCTGCGCGATGTCCCGTGCTAGATTTTGCTCTCTTTATCGTATTTCAAACTCAATAAATGATTACGTTCAACTTTGGTTACACGTTCTCCGAATGCCCGGAGACATCGCTTGCGATTCGATTTAGAGCGCACGTGTTGTGAAACGGGTTTATCATTGTGGCACAAGATCCTTCACCCAACCAATGCACAGAGACAAACACACAGGGTGACAACCTTCCGCACCGAGAGAAACATCTTGAGCACGAGCAGCTGAGTTCGAGCGCCTTCATGAAGCAGCTAGCTTTCTTTTCGGCTTCCATTTATGACCTTCCCCCGATTATCTGACATGTTGTCAAAGGTTCTGTGTTGGACACAAACACACATATACGCACCTCAACACCACACGGCGCTTCAGGAACGAAAGGAAGTGGAAAAACGCGTCCATCAAAATACCACCGGGCAAACCCCCCGGAAGGCCGAGCCGATAAAAAAAACCCAACCCGAAGGATCGTCCAGGAAATATGAATCATAAATCCACGCTCTTCCGCAGGATGAACTTGAAGTGGAGAGCAGTCGTTTGCACCAACCGTGCGATGATGTGCGCGTGCGGAAGGAAAACATGGCATCGAAGTGGAAAAATTGAATAGACAGCATAAATCAGACCGGCTATCGAGACATCCTCACGAAGGAGGCCAGCGATGACAAACGACCGTAATTTGAACAAAGTTGTTTTCCCGCCTGGTAACACGTGGGGGTGCCATTCCAAAATTACCTGGGCCTTAAAACGGTGTTCCTTCGTTTATTTACTACCGGAGCGGACGGTCCGATCCCCGAAATAGTGATTCATTTTGAGGCTCTAGTCAAAGAAGGCGGCCGGTGTGGGGAATAAATCTCGCCTATCATAGAGTGTTCAGGAGAAGTGGTCAGGAAATTATTACGACAGAGCATCATCATGACTATCGCATCCGGGAAGTTCTTCGTACGGAATCTCCGGTCAGCTGGAAACTGACCCGACCGCAAGCCAAAACCGAAGGGAACGTGATTTCAAAAGTTTAACCGAATCGATGGGGAGCAACGGCACAAGTGAACCACGGACGGCTTATAAGCTGGGGACCCCGGGGGAAATCATCACCATTCGCACATGGTTGCCTCTTGGTCGTGCACCGGCAAGTTCGTGGCAAGTTCACCAGAAGTGAGGTTATTTTCGCGAAAACTTTAAACCTTGAAAATGAGATATCTAACCGACAAATTATGGTTTGAACTAAGGTTTGTTTGGCAAGTGTGTACTTGCTTTTTAAGTCTGATTTCCCCTGGCAGTGAAGTTGACGTATTTCAGTGATGTTGGGAAATGTTTGCGTCCATTTTCCATGAACTTTCAAATGAGGTAGTTTCCGTCTAAAACACCATTGGGCCAATCACTGCAGTAAACTGCTCCGTTGCAGCGGTCACTAAACGTTCTTCACTCTCGTCCTCCTTCTCCTTTCCAGCTGCGGTCGTGATCACGTTCTTCGTCTGCTGGGCACCCTTCCACGCGCAGCGCCTACTCTTCCTCTACGCGCGCGACTGGCAGCACTACAACACGGTCAACACGTGGCTGTTCTCGGTGGCCGGCTGGCTGTACTACGTGTCCTGGTAAGTGCCATCCCGGTCCCGGCGAGTCATTGCCATCTGACACTCATTTATCTTTCTTGCCGAGGCACAAAAGCTCGGTCCCTGCCTACAGATGTTAATTGTTACCGCGTGTTTACTTACCATTAACGACGACTGAATGGGGACAATGTTCTGTTGACTTCACCGTGGCCAGCCTGTGCCAACGTCACTCGACGAGGTTGAGGAGCTCCTTTGGGTAGAGATCTTCATATCGATGGAGCATATCTTTAGTTTATTTTCATCTCGCTTTATTGCGCTCCTCAGAATTGTTTGTAATTTATTTTAAGAATCACAACTTATTTACTCTCTTCTGGGTCCAACACGTGTGAGTGCGTCAGCCTGTCGGAAAAGCCCTTGGCCCATAGTCGGGAAGCACCGGGCGTTGACTCGATCTGTGCGGACGAACGGAAGGCAACAAAAGGTCAGGATTTGTAGCAGCTTTCCCGGGATCCTATTTATTCTCCCCACTCGGGACGGCGAGCGTCCCCTTCCGGTGTGGCATGATAAATATTAACGACTGTATATAATGCCCAGCGGGGACGTAACCCAGCCTTCAAGTCGGTTGTTACAATCGAAGAAATTTCGGGTGTCACGCATCGGGAACTTTAAGTCCCTTTTTGTGACCTTTTCTTCCCATTCGATGCGCTTGAAGAAAGGGATGAGAGGAAGTCTGTCCCTTCGCTTGGTGGGGACGGTTTTGATTTGTTTTGGACCAGAAATCGAATGACTAAATCTTAAATCGATTGGCCATTTTTTTTGCAGCGAGTAAATACGGGAAGTGCTTAAACAAATGCAATCACTTGGTAGCCAATTGTGGGTCCAGAGGTTCTTGCGAATGTCCGGGGTGTTTGGACGGTCGAGCTAAATCTTTCCTGAAAGGTTCGTGTCAAGTTGAAGCAAAGTAGGGAATGCGAAAGTTACTTTGTTACAAGAAAAAAATCTCTCAGGAAATGTGACGTGCAAAACCCATAACGTAAAACTCATCATCGCTACTTAAAAGGAGACAATCCGCACAAAGATGTAAAAATATACTCAGGAAAACGTAGTAATGGAATGTGTTGTGATTTCCTTCCGAGAATCGTATCTCGCAACAATCTGCTGATCTGTTTTGACTCTCGAGAGTCTCGAATCGAGACACATAAAACCATTTCCAGTTCCTTACCATAATCTGTTCCCCTTCCAGCACACTTCTTTAATGATCCACTTCAATTTCTTTACATCTTGCCTTCCTTCGCTCGCTAACATTCTCGCCGCAACACTTGAAGCAAACAAATAAATCTCATTTTTCCATTTCAATGGGAAAACTTTTTCTCACGCTCACCTGCCGACATCAGCCGGCACGACAGCTGCAATCCTGCGAAGGAAGAAACAATTTCTCCTTCGTTATC
>KE523906.1:105626-134420 GCA_000441895.2 Anopheles sinensis | reverse complement strand
TTTTTTTTTGTTGTTGGGGAACCACGAGGACATCGACTCAGTGAGGTAGTCCCGTGCAAACATTAGCTTCATGTAGAAAATTCACAGAGCGCAATGGTGGTGGGGGAGGAGGAGAATGAGGCACGGACAGGCACAGGTGAGAAAAGGACATTAAGTGGTGAAACAGGATCCCGTTGTTCGGTGTGAGGCCACCGGCCGTACACACGACCACATTACGGTGTGAGCACATTATGTAAAATTGTTATATAGACATAGGACAACGACGACTCCAATGCGAGCTCCTTTCGTGCGATCCATTTTCCGTCGTTGTTTTCCACCAGCGGAGTGTGAGTAAATATAAAATCTTACCGAAATGTACGTGCACCGTGCCGAGATGCACGGGACTATGGCTTATGTACTTTTGCTTGACGATCGTGGAAACCGAATATTAATAATGACGAACCACGACCGATGACTTGTTTGTTCGCTAACCCGCAGCATACAAATATGGAGCAAAGTAGAAGTACGTCACCGGTACAAAACCGAGCGCGGATGGAGGTTAGTCGAATAGGAGTGGGCGTCATCCACCCACTCACCCAGTTCGCCCGAAAGTGATGGGCATGCTGTTGGTTTATGTTGCGGTAGGTTCACCCTTGGGACATTAAGACTTCGGTCACCTGTCAGCCAAAATTTGCGAAATGATCCCTCGCAGCTTTGTTAACGATCTCCCTTTAAAAAGGGTATCTTTTGACGATTGGGGGTGACTTACGTAACGGGGTCTTACTCTGGAACTGTCACAACGCATCGTCCACGTAATTTATCTCGAGGTGAAATATTTCGAAGATCAAGTCAATTTTTGAATAATAACGAAGACAGCACACCCAACTCCTACATGTGCACCGAAAACCTTCTAGAGACAGGCCGTTAATCCATAAACTTTGCGCTTGACATATTCCAAAAACCGCATAACCAAAGACCAATCGATTACAAACTGCATAATGTGTTTTTTGTCATATGGCATCCAAACACACACACACACACACTCCCAAATAAACACACATGCGAACAAGGCACAGAACCGGGGAATGAGTGCAAATTTATGCAAACGAAAGAAAAAGGCCGATTTTGTTGCATGTTTAAAATGTTGGATTCTTCATTCCGCCGCGCTGTTTCACTCTCCCAAGGTCAGCCACTACCGGTTTTCATGTTTTATTTTTTTCAATTCATCGTAGCATCCAAAAGGTTCGGCCGGTGCCTTCTTCCATCCGGTGCCGGCCAGGTTAGGATTGACGGTAGTAATCGGTGATATTTACGATGCGGCTTTACGATCTGCTAAGTTCGTTAGTTCTATTGGTGGAGAATAGAATCGCTTCGGAACTCTTTCTAGTCCACTGAAACTAAGCGGTTTCATTTTTAAAATTTTGGTAATATGTTTTTTTTATTGCGCTCAAAAGGGTTATCGTAGGAAAGAAAAAGAAAAATAAACACACCTCAATAAAATTGGCCTAATAAAAACTATAGAACCAAAAATAATTTTAACAAATATGGTTCAACCATTCCATTTCGTCCCAAGAATATTTCACAAATTCCAATTCTCGCGGGGTCGTTCGGACACAGTTCTACCGATTTCATCATCTGGCAGCTTGACCTTTTCCCACCGGCACATACCGGTGTCGGCTAATAAATTGCTCGTCCGTCCGTTCGTCCGTAACATTTGCACCCCGAGAAGGTTTTAGCGAGAAAAATAAAGGACTGTGCGTTTGGCGCTGATCATCAACTACCCAAAAGCTCTATCAACCTGGCTGTAGTAAATTGATAAGAAATTCTTCTGCTTCGTCTCTTTTGCTCGTTTTCCTGGCCCGGGGTTTGGGCCGCGGAATGAAAAATTAAAATGCATTCGATGTATAAACAAATAAAAGCCCACATCCGACCCGCACCGGTGAGGGGCCGGGGCTTTGCGGATCCTTGAAAAGTTGACCGAATAAACTACCATCCCCGCTTGCCCCTTTCTCTTTTTCCTAATCACTTGCTCTCGCGCGAAGGAGCCATAAATTTTCTTTTGCATAATCGTGTCGAAGCCTGAAGAGCAGGAGAAAAACAAAACAAGACCCACGCACGGCGGCCCGTAGCGAAGGTGACACGCGGAAACCATCGAAGACAGGTTGGTTTGAATGCATAATTTTTTTTTTTTTTTTTTTGCAACATTACGCCATTGGCATTGAAAATGTTTGAAAGGTGAAATGAATGAAGAAAATTAAAACTAAACAAAAATTAAGTTTTGGTCAATTTTGTTTTCCAAACTGGTTCATTAAGGGGTTTTCACCGTTCTATTTAAAACCCCGGTATTTCCATGCCACGCAAACGATAAGAAAACTGTTTTTGGCTTCCGTTGGAGATTAACAAAGTTATAGGAATAATATTTAGCATTTTAAACAAACGGTCCATGGTGAATTGATATTTTTCACATCGCGCAAATAATCGTCACATAAAAAGAATCGGGAAAAAAATTTCGATTGTGGATTGATGGAATGCTCGGTGACGGTTTTCCATGGAAAACGGGCAGCCCCATATCCACTAGTTTTCGCCGTAACGGCCAAGGACGGACAAAATTGTGCCAAGGATATGTTTTCCTACCGACCGATAGCGAGCGAAAAAGGAAATGGGGTCACCACCGTGGAGATAAAGAAAAGCGTCGTCAGTAGCTGGAAATTGAGCGTATTCCAAGGTTTCACGCAGTTTCCCGTTCAATGGTAACCAACAAGCATCTTCAACTGTACCGAGTCCATGGTCATGTGCGATGTTCCATTTCACTCGGAACGGAGGTGGAGGAAAAACGTCACTGGAAAGCCGGAGGAGAGGCACAATTAGGAGACGTGTTAATTACTGGCAAACCTTGAGCGAAACCACCGTCGTCGTACGGCGTACACCCTCCGGAACTGTTTGCAGGGCTCGCAAGGGGAAATTAGGCCAAGGAACATCCCCATACATGGGCTTATCGTGCTCCGTGTCCCCGTAAATTTTCCTCCCCAAACGCGTGTTGCGAAGGTTACATTATTTTTTGTCTAGCCAACAAACGCACCACGTTGTTGTGTGTCTGCTGATAGTGATGAGACGACTACCGGCGGACGGAATTTGCCAGCGTATCGGATCGGTACCGGGAACACCGGTTTTGTGCCTGCCGGGGATGAAACCGGATGTGCGAGTTTGCCAGCAAAGGAAGGTGTTTTTTTCCGTGATTGGAAGAGAGTTAGACTCAGAAACCAATTAATCCAAAAAGGGATGGTGTGTGCAAAACCGGCTACCATTGTGCAGACTTAGAAGGAAAACTGAAGAAGATCAAGCAAGCAAAACGGGTTTTAAAAAAGCGGAAAGTAAAAGCGGCTCTAACCGATTGCAAATGTGTGTAAAATGAAGTGGAAAAACGTGAAGACTTTCAGCAGAAAATTGTTAAGACATCAGTAACCTGATTTTGTTTCAGATAATTTAAACAGTTTCATTAAAATCCATCCAATATACTTGACATCGACTTTTAAAACAAAGAAAACCTCGTTGAGAAAAATATCAATTGTAAGCTTCCATAAACATTCGTAACCATAAATTGATACGGCAAATTGGACCTTGAAACCTTGAAAACCGATGCTGGAAGCGATTTCCACGGTCAAGGACGAGCATAAAATCCTTCAAATACCCTTCGAGAATCGTAGATTTTTCTCCCACCCCGCCCATTCGGCTGATGCCTGCAACTCACCTCTATCTCCCGCGTCCATGATGGTGGCGTAAAGTGGAGAACTTATTCTGACGGCTGCTACTACGGCGACGCACCGGCGAAACGACAGGGATTCACTTCCGTCTTCCGCTTTTCTTCGACGCGTTCAACTGATGCTGGAGCTTTTTCGCTCAGCACCTATCGAACGTAGGGTTTATGCCTTCGTCCTTGCCCTTCTGGTGGCCTTCGGAAAATACCGTTCTGAGGAATTAGGACGAAGATTTTTTCGACCAAGAAGTCGAACTGTTGGGAGAACGATGGTGTTCCTTGTTGTTTGAGAAAATGGTGGCCTTCGTGTGGGAGAACTTTTTACCTCACGGCTGTGTTAACCGGAGAAGTAGTAAAAAGATGTTCCTGCTAACGGGATATCCGGGTTGCTTCGACCATTCGGTGGTAATGGGGCTGTGGTAGTGGGTGAAAAAATATTGTTTTTCTTTATTAGCATAAAATCGTCCCCGATACACGCAATAGACGTGTACACACAGCCAGTTTTTGTTGTTGTTGTTTGGCCGACGAAACACACAGGAGAAAGGGGAATGGGAAAGACGCGTGTAGTACTTTTCCTCACTCTTTCTCTCCCAGGAAAGCTACACGTCTTAGTTCTTGCTTCGCTTGCGCTGCCCGTCTTTGCCTACTCCGGTTTCACCACACACCACTTCTTCGCCCTGACGGGTTTCTACCTGTTTTCGTGCTTCGCCGCCTGTTCTCTTCTTCTTCCTTCGCCACTTGCGAACGAGGTCACGGCGAGTGCGAAAGAGAAAGGATGAACGAAGCAGAAAAAAACTAATAAATAGCACAGACACCACCGCAGCTAAAGCTGGTCGCGGGCCTTTTTTTGCTTGCTTGATTTTGTTGTTTTGTTTTAACCGCGATAAACACACACACACATATGCACACGCGTTAACGCACAACACGAAATTTACGTGGAATAATTTCTTTTCGCTTTACTACACTCTTCCTTCCCTGGACAAAGGTAGCACAAAACGAGACGCCAGCGAGCGCAGCATTTTTCCACACACTCGCGTTTCTGTACGCGCGGCTGGTCGCGAGGTGGGAGGGGGAGGCGATTTTCTTCCTCTATGCCTACGCCGTTTTCCCGACGAAAGATTCCTCAATTTTTCTCTCCTCTTGTACGCAAATGGTGCCGGAAGATGACACTGCGGTTGGTGTGTGGATGGAACAACCCAAGTATACTGCCTATTCTGCGCAATGCGTTTGGAAAAGAACTGAGTGTTCTAAATTCCTCAACAACAAAGATTATGAGATGACAACAATCGAACAAGACCCCGCGCTGGCTATCACTACCACTACTGCACACTGGTCGGGATGAGAACAATCGGAATATGGAAATAAAAGGAAGCAATGATGTGGCGGTTCTAGGCACTTGTTTCCGACAAGAGCTGTGGGCAATGTTTAGGCTTCAGGCAAATGACCTGCAGGCTCGATTGGTTACTGGGACATAGCATAACATTCGTACACTTGTGCAGGATGCACGTGAATCACGGTGCACGGCACGATCGCAAATGAGCTGCAACGGTCCACATCACACCTCTCCCCGCGCCGTGTGACTCTTGGGTCATCGACCTGCACAGGAGCAGACGGACGGTAGAGGAGGTTTGTGGATGCTGATGAGGTGTTGATGCTGTGGCAGCCGTACTATAGCACACTTACTTTGTGAAGTACTTTTCGGTGGGGGGCTACACCATATTTCACTAAACCGCACTGCAGCTAGTCAAGCACCGCGGGACATATTCCCAGCACAAAACCACTCGCGGAACGCTTCACGGCCGCGATGGATCGCAGTGCTTTAGCTTTGCTGCGGACAACACGGCTCGATCGGGAAGAAAACACGATCGCGATGCTAATCGGTGGGGCCAAAGGGTGGCGATGCACGCTGCGGTGCGTTTTGCCACACGTAGCAACAACAGCGGCTGTGTTCACCGTTTTTAGCACATATTATCATTGATCAGCAACAACACGGGGCACTTTTATTGCGTTTTCTGTTTGCCTCGAAACGCGAACGCGAGGACGAAACGATATTTGTCGAGATGAAGCTAACAAACACAATACGTTCCCGTGCCAAACACTACTGACAATAGTGTTGGCAGAATCGGGATTTCGCTGACTCGAAGATGCGATCCCTTGACGGGTTCTAGAGGATTGAGTCCCATTTGACTGATTCGGATCAGATTGGATTCGGTTGAGATCTGAATCAGATCTGATTTGTTTGGGAATCAGACTTGATTCGAATCTATTTGAATCAGATGTAACTCGTCTCGCACGAGGTGGGTCGAAATAGCCGCGTTGCGAGTTTGTGTAGACACCATGTGATTGATTACAGTTCATTCGACTCGAACGCTGTATAGAACGGGTCGGACATAGTCTAAATTTTACGGGCTATTTATTTTCATGATCCCATTTTAAAGTTCATTTGAAGCGCATTTTGACGATGAAATACAGTAGAAAGTCTAGCTGCCGTGTTCTACAATTACGTTTATTCCACGGAGCGACATTGATTCGGACCAGGATATGATTTACAGTATTACCGAATTTTGTTCAAAATAAAGTTTGTCTTTGAGGCCGGGACTACACTGAAGGTATGGTGCGCAACAGGGATGGTACAAACCATCGAACCAGCCCTGAACGCAGCGTACCAAATGCAAACCCAGAACTTCTGGGTTGGCTGATTGGTATGCTGCATTCAGGGATGGTTTGATGGTTTGTAAATGCAAACCCAGAACTCCTGGGTTGGCTGAATTGTATGCTGCATTCAGGGATGGTTCGATGGTTTGTACTATCCCTGTTGCGCACCATACCATCAGTGTAGTCCCGGCCTGAGAGTGTTGCGATTTGATGGGGATTTAGATTTGGATATTTGATTCCCAGACCGCTATTGATTAGGTTAAATTGTCTCGTGACTGCTTTATGGAGTCGTATTACGAGATTCGAGTGCCTAGCAGGAAATCGAATGCTCCATCACTAGTACGAAGCTGATAGCAAACCTTGGTAACATTTTGAAAAAATGCTTGACGTTGCTAATTTGTTAAGAACTTTATCATCGCTGAACCAATTTGTACATCTGGCCCCTCAAATGATAAGTCTTTTCAAGACACACAACTTTGTCCAACAAAAGCTTTTTCTGTTATTTCTAGGTTTCGAGAAGTTTTATAAGAGAGATAAACCTCGATTCAAAAAGATAAACTGAACAAGATCGGTACAGCAAAGCTGGCCGCTGTAATGACAATTAATCACGTGTGTACCTTGGCAGTTTAAGTTGTTTAATTCATAAAGTTCTATCAGCAAAACTGCTAAGACTTTTGAACTCGAACAATGTTCAATTTTTATATTTTACATGAGTTTTTATGCAAATGAAGCTATTTTCTCAACTATGAATTCAGTACGAAACGACAGTTCGAATGCTGTCAGCGTTTGACGTTTAATCTCGTACTAAATCACGTTCCTTTTTGTTTACTTTCAGTTCGTCGAAACATTTGCTGGCCTCCTCGGTGGAGTGTTGCTGATTAGCAGTCTCAATACAAGAAGCGTGCAAACTGCTAGCAACACCCGGGTTCTGTGGGATTAACAGTCTGTGTAGTGTTCGTGATTCCATCAATTAAACAAACGCTTTTTCGTATTTCCCACTCCATTAAATGGAGGAGTTGGTCATTATTTTGCCAAACGTTTCGTGAATTAATCCCTGCCAACAAGTTCATATTGGTTGAAATTGTAAAGAAGGGAGGCTAATCGTTAAGCAACCAATCTAATTAAAGGTTTCTGGTGCTAGACTCCGGGGCGCCTTAATTAAATTAGGCAGTGTCTCCTTCTCTACGCGTTGTTATTATGTAATTATGATCCAGCAGCATCGATACGGGCTAAGCGATATGATAAGACTAGAGCACAGTTAAAAAAAAGAAAAGAGTAAACAACAGCGTCTGTGACATCATGTTACCAAGAATTTGTGTTAAATTTAAGCTCAAGTACATCCTTGCTGCAGTCTGCAGTCTCTATTTGCTGCAGTTCTTCGGTGCCTTTACACATTTCTTTGAAAAAGATTTCGAATCAACATTCGACTACCCGTTAAACGGAGACATCCTTTCCGATGTGTATCAACTGCGGCATGGCCAGCAACCGGCTCGACAACCGATCAACCGTTACAATTACTCCTACATCACCGACTGCGAACACAAGTGCAAAGAGGATGAGCGACTTATCGCCCCACGGCTGGTGTTTATCGTGAAATCGGCCATGGATAACTTCGATCGGCGGTCTGCGATTCGCAAAACCTGGGGCTACGAGCGGCGCTTTTCGGATGTGAAAATAAGGACCGTCTTTATGCTGGGCCGCTCTCGGACCGTTCCGAACCGACGGCTGCAGTCGCTGGTGGATTTGGAGTACAGCACCTACCGGGACATCATTCAGGCCGACTTCGTCGACGATTACTTTAACAACACGATCAAAACGATGATGGGCTTCCGGTGGGCGGTGACGTACTGTCCGCGGGCAAAGTTCTACATGTTTGTCGATGACGACTTCTACGTGTCGGCTAAAAACCTTCTCCGGTACGTGCGCAATCCGGTCAACTATCCCGAGTACCTGGAGGAAACGGACGAAGCGCTGAGGAAGCTGGCACGCCGGTTGGCCCACACGACGGACAATAATAACGGTAGTAGCAGCAATCACTCGGAGACCGGAGACTCATCGCTTCGAGTGTTGCATCGTGGTAAAAGACAGCTAATGACGGACATGGAACTTCCGCCGAATGTGAAATTGTTTTCCGGGTTCGTGTTCCGCTCCGCACCGCATCGCCATCGGAGCAGCAAGTGGTACGTTTCGCTCGAGGAGTACCCGTGGGATATGTGGCCAACGTACGTGACGGCTGGGGCGTTTCTGCTTTCCCACGAGGCGCTCTTTGAAATGTACTACGTCAGCATGTACACGAAACATTTTCGGTAAGCAGCATTTGCGTACGAAAAAGACTTATCCGTTCTTCTATAGGTACATTTTACCTTCTCTCCTTTGCAGATTTGACGATATTTTCTTAGGAATTGTTGCCATGAAGGCTGGAATTGAGCCACTGCATTCGGAGGAGTTTTACTTCCACAAGGCACCCTATCTTGGTCCGCAAAGCTACAAGTACGTGTTGGCCACGCACGGGTACGACGAACCGACCGAACTGAACAAAGTATGGACCGAAATACGAGCTTCCGGGTACGCGTAGGATTACCAACGAAATGAAATCGTAGATTCGCAGCTCTCTTTTGCAGAACTCTTAATTAATGCTAACGAGAGGTAGTTTAGAAAGTTTTTTCCGACTCATACGTTCATTGTAGGGAAATCGTTATCAGGTACGTTCGTGACGATTAGGCTAGTGGTTTTTCACATTTTAAACGTCCCCACCTTACGAGAAAAGGGTCCAAGGTAGCAACGTAACGGTAGACTAGAGGGCCACCCTTTTTTCCTCCCCACAAATATTACGAAACTAGTCTCGAGATTGCGAGGTGGCCACAGGAGCTGGAAAATGCGGAAGGAATTTACAAAAAGGACACAAAACTCTAGGCCAACGGGTCGAAGCGGTCCCGGTAGAAACGAATAAATAGCGAACGGTAGGCAACGAAGCAGAACGTTAGGTGAGTAGCGAGTTGATTGCGTTTTTATTCGAGGCAGTGTTTTTGCTCGTATTTATCTTTCCTATACCGAATTGTGATAGCATCAACTGGGTAAATAAAACTGAACTCATAACTTTCACTGATATACAATTATGTTTCATTTTCTGTACAGCATATATTGTCGCATAAATTCGGACCTCATTCGTTCGGGACTCCACTCTTTTCCTTGGCAGACATTAGCAGCAGTTGTAATGTGTCAACCACTTTGTTGTAGCCACTTTCCGTTTCCGAGATACACTTTACACAGTCGTTGAGCTTTTTCGTATCGTCCGCTATCGAGCCCTCCAATTTCGTCAACGAACGCTGTAGATTTTCGATCTCCTTACGAATGCCTTCCCTCTGTTGTTCCTGTGCGGCGAGACGTTTCTCCAGAACCGTGCGTGTGTTGCGAAGCACATTGAGACATTTTACCATTTCTTGGTTGTGGTTTTGCAAACGAGCGGCCGTATCGGACATTTTCTGGACCTGGTTTATGATGAACGCACTTGCACAAGTAAAAACGCGACCTTTTCTCGCTACCAAAGCAACCAGCATCGGAATTTGAAGGTAAACAAACGCATAAATTATAAACAAAGTTAACGGTTTATTCAGTGGGCTGCTTTCACGCACATGAAACGCACTGAAATTAGATTTTGAGTAATAAAGAGTATGTGTTTTGGAATCATAAAACTTTTCAGAAAATTTCATAAACTATCGCTAGCCCAAAATACTGAATAAATTATTACTGCCTTGCAAGTTTGTGGAATATTTTTATTTTAGTACAAAATCCAATTTAGTTCTAAATTCACCTTTGCCGGTATGTCGTGTGATTTGACAGCTGTCATCGTATACGAAAACATAAACAGTTTATGCCGACTGCTTTGCGCATTTCTCCTTGCAAAACGGATGAAATAGAACTGGAAAATGAGGTAAAATACATTTATTGCATATTTATTGCACCGAATAATAAACCTCTTCCATTGTAGGATAAGTGTCGACGGTTTGTTGGTGTACTTTCCGTACGAGTACATATACCCCGAGCAGTACGCGTACATGCTCGAACTGAAGCGCACCTTCGATGCGAAGGGGCACTGCCTGCTGGAGATGCCCTCGGGAACTGGTAAAACCACGACCCTGCTCTCCCTGATCGTTGCCTACATCATGGAGAATCCACACATCGTCCGCAAGCTAATCTACTGCTCGCGTACCGTACCGGAGATCGAGAAAGTAATCGCCGAGTTAAAGCACCTGATGAACTACTACGAAAAGCAAACCGGCGTCATGCCCAACATTACCGGTTTGGTGTTGAGTTCGCGTAAAAACATGTGCATCCACCCGGAGGTGAGCCGGGAGCGGGAAGGCAAAATCGTGGATGCCCGGTGCTACGGAATGACGGCAAGCTACGTGCGGGAAAGGGCGGCGCACGACGAGACGGCCCCGGTATGTCAGTACTACGAAGGTTTTCAGGCGGAGGGCAAAGAAAGTCTCCTACCGCCCGGTGTGTACTCGATCGATGATTTGAAAGAGTTTGGCCGAGAGCGCAACTGGTGTCCGTACTTTTTGTCCCGTTTCGCCATCAACCAGGCGCACGTGGTCGTTTACAGCTACTACTACCTGCTGGATCCGAAGGTGGCCGAGGTGGTGTCCAAGGAGTTGGCCCGTGAATCGGTAGTCGTGTGCGACGAGGCACATAACATCGACAACGTGTGCGTCGATTCAATGAGCGTCAAAATCAATCGACGATTGATTGAACGCAGTACGACCGGTATTCACAACCTCGAGAAGCAGGTGGCAGAGTAAGTTTACACTTGAAACACACTCGAGGCGCCACATTTCCTCTAATTTCCCTCGTTCCCTTTTCTAGACTAAAAGAAGACGACAAGCGTCGGTTGAACGATGAATATGTCCGGCTAGTGCAAGGCCTAAAGGATGCTTCGTTCTCGCGCGAAACAGACATGGTGCTCGCGAACCCGGTCCTACCGAATGAAATCCTCAAAGAAGTCGTCCCGGGGAACATCCGTAATGCGGATCATTTCTTAAGCTTCCTCAAACGGTTCATCGAGTACATAAAATCCAGGCTGCGGGTTCAACACGTCGTACAGGAAAGTCCCGCCGGTTTCTTGCGTGACGTTCAGCAGAAAGTGTGCATTGAAAGAAAACCGCTGCGCTTCTGTGCCGACCGGTTGCAGTCGCTGCTGCGTACACTGGAAATCACCGACCTAAGCGAGTACGGTCCGCTGTCCGTGATAACGTCCTTCGCCACGCTCGTGTCAACCTACACGAAGGGTTTCACAATCATCATCGAACCGTTCGACGATAAAACACCGACCGTTTCGAATCCGATCATGCACTTCAGCTGCCTCGATTCGTCGATCGCAATGAAACCGATCTTTCAACGGTTTCAAAGTGTAGTGATCACTTCCGGTACACTTTCGCCCATGGATATGTATCCGAAGATACTCGACTTTGAGCCGGTGGTGATGAGTTCGTTCACTATGACGCTTGCCAGACCCTGTTTGCTGCCGATGGTAAGTTTGAAGCATGCGTTTATTTTTTGTACGGATAATTATTTCTACACATATCACCCTCCCCTGTTTGCCTCCTTAGATTGTCGCCCGTGGCAACGATCAAGTTGCCATCTCGTCACGGTTCGAAACGCGTGAAGATACGGCGGTGACGCGCAACTACGGACAGCTGCTGGTGGAGACGGCCAAAACCGTCCCGGATGGTGTGGTGTGCTTCTTCACGTCCTACCTGTACCTCGAATCGGTCGTCGCGTCCTGGTACGATCAGGGCATCATCGATACACTCCTGCGCTACAAGCTGCTTTTTATCGAAACGCAGGACAACGCGGAAACATCGTACGCCCTGATGAACTACGTGAAGGCGTGCGAGTGTGGACGCGGTGCCGTTTTGCTTGCCGTCGCCCGGGGTAAGGTTTCCGAGGGTGTCGATTTCGACCATCATCTCGGACGGGCGGTGCTTATGTTCGGCATCCCGTACGTCTACACGCAGTCGCGCATTTTGAAGGCCCGGTTGGACTACTTGCGCGATCAGTTCCAGATACGCGAGAACGATTTCCTTACCTTCGACGCGCTGCGACATGCGGCACAGTGCGTTGGTCGTGCTATTCGGTAAGAATGGAACAGAGGTTTTGAAAATGAAAATCCATTTGCAAAAATATTAAAAAACCTTCCTCTTTCAGTGGCAAAACCGACTATGGTATTATGATATTCGCCGATAAACGCTTCTCGCGCCAGGATAAACGTGGCAAACTGCCCAAATGGATTCAGGAGCACCTGACCGACAATCTGAGCAATCTCAGCACGGAGGAAGCGATGCAGGTTAGAAACCATTGTAACCGATTTTATACCGTCCTCTAATGGAACCGGTTTGCTTTCCATCTTGTTTGTAGCTTGCTAAACGCTGGTTAAGGCAAATGGCACAACCATTCACGCGGGAAGATCAACTCGGTGTGTCCCTGCTCACTCTGGAGCAGTTGCAGGGCATGGAACGGGAAAAGCTGGAAAAACAGGCACAGGGCAAATAGATCGTATGTTTTCCATTTCCAATTTGTTTTTTCGTTCGCCATTTTTTTTTTCAATGTAAATAATTACAGAAATGAAATACACCATCTGTTTCCGTCAACGAATATTTGTATACGTATATATATATTTATTTTGTATTTTCATTAATCACAACTAAATAGGCTACCATCTGTTCTTTTTCAACTTTTCCATACACCATGTTAAGCATGTTCTGTTTTGATTTCTTTTGCAATACTTTTCCTTCGCCTTTTGGAATTACAATTTTTCCTACATAGTACGTTCCGGATGCCTTTGAAAAGGTTGTCGGAGGAGGGTGGGTAACAAAACCCCGAAACTAACATTTAAAACTCAGTTTAAAATTGGTTGACAATATGGTAGCCAGCACCGCACCTACGGAAGTGGATTAAAGAATGACGATGTGGGCCCCCTGAGAGCTCATGGAGAAATCATTCTGTTATTCTTGAATAACATTCTGGAAAATGTGACCACGCTTTCGTTGGGAAGATCTTAAATGGTTTTGTAAATATAATAAAATCTCCAACGCTTCCTTTATCTCTCGTAAAACTGTCCCATTATTGTGCGCGCTATTTAAAGTGCCTCAGTTTCCCTTGCCATCCCAACTTCATTATGGCCATCACAAAACCCCGCCGCTGGCCTCATCCTGTTTTAACACTCAGTCTCCTCGGTTTTGGTTTAAATGTGCAAAGGGCCTTAAATGGCCAGATCGATCGTGACGATTACCAGGCAAGCGATCGTCCACCCAGGAACGATCATCGACCACACGAAGCCACTGAACGGACTGCGGAATTCATTCACGATCCCTCGCCCAATCTTTTGCTCACATTCTCGTCTGGCTGATAGGACGAGCGCCATGGGGATGATATACTGAATGCCCGTACCGGCGTAACATCCGGTAAATCCAACCAAATTGCTGACGTTCTCGGTAAAGTAGCACACGACGAGCGGTGGTATGATGGCGAGCAGTGGGAAGAATGCACGACGTAGGCAAAAGTTTAATGCCCCCTGCTGTGAGTCATCGTACGCCTCTAGCTGCGTTTCGCCGAGGAAGAGCGTCTGGAGGTTGTTGCGCAGCGTAATGGCCACGATGGGGAAGCTCGCGGACAGCGTGAACACGGGGAACAGTGCGAGGAAGTACTCGATAGCTTTCAGCAGCCCGTTGGCCTGATCGGGACTCGGCACAAAGTTGAGCGTGTACAGGTCCTTAATGTCGGCGAACGCGAAAATTCCGGTCAGGGCGAGTGCGAGGTAGAACCCACCGATTAGGGCATAGTCGAGCGAAATGAGCGCCTTCAGACGGCCTTTGTTGGCGATGGGCGTGAGCAGGCTTGGCAGCGAGTGGTGGCACATGAAGGAATAGATGCACGTCCCGATGAGGTACGGTATGCCGTTAATGTCGGCCCGCTTCGGTACGATCGGAACGTTCGACGGGGCGAGCAGACGGTGGATCGCGATGCTGATCATCACGGAGAACGCCAGCCAGCGGAACAGAACGGTGAGCAGTTGCAAGTATTTGGTTTTCTGCACGTTAAAGAACGTGAACGGACCGAGGACGGCCACGAACCCAGCCAAACACAGCCGGTAGACGTCCAATCGCGAGAGCAGCCCATCCTGCCAGCAACGTTCGGTTCCGTCGTCATCGTCGGTCGCATTTTGCCGGTGATTGTGGGCACAGGCGACATCGCGCAAACTTTTCGCCACCGCTGCCGAGTAGATGCTCAGGTCACCGTACAGGTACACGGCCAGGCAGAAGTAGAACAGGAAGCGACCGGTTCGACCGAAGAAGAGATTCGCCATCTCACCCAGCTCGATCTTGTTCGAGAGACTGTAGTACGTTTTTCGGCAGTAAACGGTATTGAGTGGGGTTTGCTCGGTACTTGCGTCTGTTAGAAGTTGCTCTTGCTCTTCCGCCCCGCTGTCCCTGTCTGATCCACTATCGACCGGTGGTTCCACGATCGTTTCGACATTGCTATCCTCATCGTACTTAATCACACGATCGCGCTTGATAAACTGCATCCGGTTCCAGTTTTGGACGGCGTTTGCACAGGCCATCGTTTCGATCACGAACGTAACGGTAACATAGCTCATGAAGGCAAGCACCACGATGGCCAACGAACCGAGAACCCATCCCGCATGGCTGAAGGCGGACGGGAGAGCTAGAGCTCCCGTTCCAACAATCAAGTTGAAGATGAACACGAACCCGACCTTGGTATAGAGGAGAAGTTCATACATGAGAACAACGTATCAGTAAGTATGAGAAGATGGTTATTCGCTTATCAATGCTTACCCATGTCGGATACTCTTCTTGTGCAGTTCTAGGAGGCATTTCATCTGTTCGGGACTAGCAAGTTACCACTTCACCTTACACATATCATACAATGGAGCGGCAATGAAACAATAAACTGTATTAGTCACTTTTTTCGCGGATCTGCATAAAGTCGACGTTGCAAGTTCTGCACTTTATTGTTATGATAGACTGAGGCTACTTTTTTGTGCTGATACGACAAACAAAACAAAGCAACCTATGTGGGCGGAAGCAAGGTTGCTGGAACGAAGCTTCAGGAGGTTGTGAACGCCACCAAGGTAACTGCAACGGAGCAATGCTCACTGTTGTTTATTTACTTGGAGAAACGTCATTCCGGTACATCACCATAGCAACCAGTTTGGTAGTTTTTTGCGGAAAGCGGGATCTCCCGGCAACCGATCTAGGAGTTTTTGGTTGATGTGTGTTGATTTTAGAAAGAAAACTTCTTTCCGGTGAAACACAATCGCTCCTGAAGACAATTCAAGCTGTTTGGACAGAATGGCAACTGAAGAAGAAAACGGAACGTTCATCGAATCGTTTTGCCTGAAGACACGCAACCCGGACCGCATGGTTCGACAACGGGCGCTAAAGGATTTCGAAGCGAACTATCTGGCCACGGTTTCTAGCTCCGAATGTGCTAGAATATTCGATGAGACGTACCTGGACATCCTCCGGTGCTACAGTGACCGCTTCGAGTCGGTGCGAATCCTTGCGGTAACTACAATCGACACGCTGCTGGAAAAACTACCGGCAAACGAGTACTATCTCGGGTATATTGTGCCAGTTCTGGCGAAGCGAATCGGCCGGGCGGAAATCGTCGAAGAGAGCGAAGAGCTCCGTTTACAACTGCTGGAACAGTTGGCCCGATTGGTGGAGAAGTACAGCGACTGCGATGGACAGCGTGGTGACCCGCTGCTGAAGGTATTCGACGACATCGTGGACATAATGATCAAAACCCTACGCGACCCGTTTCCGGCGGCACAGAAAAAGAGCTGTGAGATTGTGCTGGCTATGGCGGGCGCTACGCCCAGCTTGCATTATCGAGCGGAAGCACTGGTTGCCCCGACAAAGACCGTACTTGGGCACCGTCATGCGGCGAATCGTATTGTTGCCGTCGAAGCGCTCGGCGAACTTTCACTGCACATCCTTACCAACGGGGACCGGGTGTCGGAAATTATAATGGCAATATCGCCCCTCCTGATGGACGATGTGCCGTTTGTGAGGCGTGCCTGTGGACGAGCGGGATGTTTGATGCTACTTAAATTGCGAGATCGTTATTCTTTCTTCCATCGTATTCTTCCATTGGTTTTAAATTGGTAAGAATTGCATGCCTGGTAGATATGGAACAAACATTTATTTGATGTTACGTTTCCCATAGCCTTACTGACGACACGGCCGAAGTTCGTAACGACATCGAACAGCGCTGGCAGGAAGCGGGTGAACTGTACTACAAAGAAAATGAAACGGAGTTGGCTAAGGTTGCTTTGATCGAAAAACTGCCCGTCGGCTATCCGGTGGATCGGTACACTCGACCCACGCTTGCCTGTCGCGCCATCGTTCAACGCAGCCTGCGTGTGGTCAATCTGGTGCTTCATGAAATGGAAGAATGGAAGGAGGACATCCGCCTTCACGCGACAAAACTGTTGAAGCAAATCGTCCTACACTCCGAGCGGGCATTTTCCACCCAGTTTCTGGAGGTGAACCCAGTCTTGGCGAAGACCTGTATGGATTCGGAAAAGACGATCGTAACCGAGGTAAGTGTACGATGGATGTAATAAATCACTTTTACATTGTCACTCTCTAATCACCCCGATTCATTTTCCTTCAGGCTTTAAATGTTTGCGAACTGATGGGAATCCTGCTTGACTATGAAACGTGGAGCAAACACGTGCTGGCTGAGTTCCGAAAGTTTCCCTCAATCGGTCAACTCCGATGTATGCGAACGCTGTACACCCATTCCGTGCAGTGTGAAGAAAAGCGGAATGACATTAAAAAGTTCGCTGCACTTCTGCTCGATCCGGACGTATGTCACAATCTGAAGGAAACGTACCAGCAGGAATTGCTAGAGTTCTGCAGCGTTCTAGCGTCGGACGGCCAAAAAAGAGAACTATCGGCGGCCTTGGAAGAAATTTCGGTCAGCGAACAGGAAACCGTCGAGAACCAATCCCTTGAACGTACGCTCTACACAGTGATCCTGAAGGTGGTCGCATTTTGCTACGAGGAAAAGGAACTTATTCGTGAAAAAGGGCTGGAAGTCCTTCGGCTGCTGGACAATGACATTGATAAGCTGCACGCACATCATTTGGCCAGTGTGTTGGGGAGCATTGAGCATTTGGAGAGTGTAAATTCGGATGCTAGCACCAACATTTTACTACTGTGTGGTATTGTGTCGGTTTGTGGTTTTCAGGTTAGTTTTATTGAGATGTTTAATAATGGAAAAGTTCTTACATTTAATAAGACCGGTAGTATAAAAATGTGTGATTTTTTTTCTTACCAGGAATCGTATTTTGATACACTTCGGGTAACTCTTGCCAAAGCTTTAACAAATGCGTCACCCGAAGGAAAGGTTAAGCTTTTCAGTGCTATATCGGTGGTAAGCATTAAGTTTGTAATTTTAACTGTTTTTGGGCATTAAAAGGCTTATAACATTGCATTTGTACTTTTTACAACTAGGCGATGCTTACATGGGAGGAGAAAAACAAACAATCTAAAGAAGTACAAGTGGCCCTACTTAAACCATTCGTGGATGGTAAGTATTTGGAGCAATCCCATTCAAAGTTGTATTCATCCAAATTATCTTTCTGTTTCAGAACTCATTGCTCCATCTTTGGTATGGTCTGCTGGTAGAAGCGCAGAGTCAATCCGTGCCATGGCAACGGCCTGCTTCGCCTCAATGGCACAGGGTGTCACGGCTGAAGTGGTATGTGTTTCTCGAACAAATTTATTAAAGCATTATTCCAGCAATTAATCTTTTTCATTCGAATTCGTAATATGCTCCAGTATATGCCACTTCTCTCCGGGTATCTGAATGTACTTGCGGGGCTGATTGACGATAACAACATTGCGACGCGAGCGTACACGCTAAAAGCGTTGGTGCGCTTGGACCAAGGGCTGGATCTGGAACTTTTGAAATTGATTGCATTCCCCATCCTGTCCCGGCTGGACGACCCTAGTAGCGAAGTGCGTGAGTTGGCAGCCATCTGCCTTGGGCGTTTGAAACTGAGCAAAGCCTGCACTGGGTCTGGCGATGGCACCGAACCAGTGGACTCCGCGTCCCAGCGTTGGGAGGACATACTCAAACAAATCCTACCAGTTATGTTTCTGCATCTGGAAAATCCTGAGATTAAACTTCGCAAAGCCATTTCCGGTAAGTGATGGTTCTCACTTAAAGCGTGTTTTTCAGGGTTCTCTTTTGATTTTTGATGTTTCTTTTTTTCGTTGTTATCTATCAGCTTCTCTCCAGCGACTTTATTTGGATAACCGGGAGCTCATGACAAGCTTGGCTAAGCTGTCCAATGTAACGGAGGATAACTTTGTCGGTAGCATGCAATAATGTGACAGATTGTTTATGCACTAAACCCAAAAACTAAATCTTTGGATATTGTACCTTATTCCCGTATTATAATAAACTTAATTTCACAAGTTTTAAAAATCCAAATTAATATTTAATTGGAAATACTACCCGTTTCACAGCACACGAGAAAAACATGGCGGTTTATTTCTTAAATCAAAATAAGAATACTGCTGATTTTTTTACCATGGAATATAGGAATGCACTTACATGAAAAATGCACTTCATCGGAAATTTAATAGCCTTACCCGAGATAAATATTGCCCACTTTTCAGACTGTAAGATCATTTGTAATTATTTTTATATTTTCATCCTTTTTTAACTCGAGTAAGCCTGTAAAATTGTACAATATCATCAAAATATATATATTAAAACAGCCTGTAAAACCGCACAATAGATGAAACCCTTTGTGCGCACTTAATACCTTGAACATCGCTGATGCTTTTTGCGCGCGAACCTTGTGATGTCGTTTTTTCGGTGGTTAATTTACTGCTGAAGCGTGCCGCCAAAGTGATGTCCGCCGTTACTTGGCTGTGCCAATTTCCATCGGTGTTGTTGATGCGGCGGTGATGCACCGCGCACTGCTCTGCGTGAAGGATGTACTTTTACGCCACGTTTGTCTTTCCTTCGGCAGCTTGCCCTTCGTACCCGCGCCGTATCGACGGAGCATATAATTGGGTTATGCGAGAGTAGGCGTTTAGTATGTGCGTGGTTGTTGAACGGGTGGTGAGGCGAAATGTTCGCTAGCAATCACCGGGATGCGTCCGGGATGTGATGTGATGGGTTTTAATGGCCCTAGAAGCCATTACCGACACTTTAAATGCAAGCGTGGGAAACTGCTTCCGACATCCGTTCCAACGGTCGTTGTTTTTGCTCAAGGTAGATATTTTATTATCACTCGAACACCGTAGTTTATATTTTAAAAGGAAAATGTTACATTTCATCCCGTTTGAGGCAGTAAATGTGGAGAAGTGAAGAGCATAAAAGGAATCTATTCATCGGTCGACCTGTTTTTTTCTACCACTGTTTATCAATTTTGTAATATATTTTTTTAGTTTTTTATTCTGTATCGTTCGATGTTCAGCATTTAGTTTTCCACTCAGTAAATAAATGTTCTTTGAAGCGAGCTAGCCATTATTTATAGTGTTCTTTGTTAAAAGTTTGCACTTTGTTACTTCCTCACTTTTTTGTTTATCTGTTTCGTGCCTAAAACTTGTTTTTTACGATCCTTCAAAAAGACCTTCCTAGTGAAATTTTAGTAAAGCTTAATGGCTTTTTCTCTGAAAGCCTTAGAAAAGTTCAATTATACTTAAATTTTGGGGGGTTCGGCCGAGTTAGAAACTTGGCCCATGACCTCGATGGCTCGGGTTCGAATCCCATCCGAGACCGGACACTCCCCTGTACGAGAGGAGTTGACTATCCACGTACACAAAGGGAAAAAGTCTTGTAAGCCCTTTACCGAGCAGGTATGCCCAAGTTGGTCGTTACGCCAAGAAGAAGAAGTTTTTGGAAAAATGTAAAAAGTCATAAGAACACAGTGATTTACAGTGGACAGAAAAAAAGTTCAAAATGTCTATAGATTTGTGCCTTCCGAAAGATTTTGCTCGTTCCACGAAAGATTTGCAAAAATGTCTTTAAGTGACCCCCGATCTCAAAGCACACCAGGTACTCGGATTGTCCGCTCGAAAGCATTCCAATTTAACAGTTGCCTGGGGGATGTACCGTAATTAAACTTTATCCATCAAATTCATACCAGATGTTCCGGCCACGTGCCAATATTTCTCCTCATGTAACGTCTCACCACCATGTAACTGTTTTGTGAAAAAATAAAAAATAAAAATAAACATCCGCTGCCGTCAGATCCTTTACATTCCCACTAATTACATTCGTCAAACTTGCCACTATCGATGCCAAGTAGCTTCGTTTCTTCCGGTGGCCAATCGGAAAGACCACGCCGCTCGGTTCCGGATGGACATTTCATTCCAGATGCCATTCGTACTTTGCATGTGAAAGTCGCTAGTCCGGCATTCTGCCACCTCCTGGTAAACGTTACCAATTGGCACGGGCTGCATCGAGGTGCAGGTATCTGCCATTTTTTTCTTTTTTAACTTGCCCCGTTCAGCCAACCAACGTTGGCATGACGAATGGCAAGTTTTAATTGCTTTGGGAGTGAACTTGCGAGGCGCTCAAGCGACGTCCTGCGTTCCGAGATGTTCTACCGACCGGTTGGCCTTGCTCTCGATTGGTTTCGTTTGCGCGAAAGGACGATGTAAAAGTTCCAAAACAGAATAAAAACGATAAATGTAGGATGAAAGTGCGTCTGTTGATTGTAGAAACAAAGCGCGCATGGATGGAATGAAAAACAAAATCGGACCCTACTCCACTCCATTAAATTATCGTTCCGGTGACTTTCATCCTGTTTCTAGCGACAAGCGACGGTCCGACAGACGGTTCTTTCGAGAGACACAACGTGTGTATAGCCTGTCGGTCGGTTTGTCCGTCCCGATGGTGAATGTCGGAAAACGATAGGCACGTTCGGTGCACGGACAAGATACACTGCGTACACTAAAACACTCAACGTTCAATTTTAATTAGAACATCATTTAACGGTTCGTCCCGATTTCGCGCTTCCGACACATTCACCAAGTCACGCTGTACGCTTTTCAGGAACGAAATGGCGTGAACAAACACACCCGCACTGGGTCGGAAAAGCGAATGGATGGAAACACCGTGCTCGGCCACAGTGCCGTTCGCTAAATGGGCGCACGAATTAATGCACGTAAAATATGTTACCACCTAATGAACTGGTTTTAATTGAATCAATTAGGTTGGAAATAAATCGACACCAAATCAATAGGCGCACCCAAAACGGTGGTTTGGCCTAGGGTAAGTCAGTGAGTGAGTGAGTGAGTGGTGATTGAGGTTTCCAACCGGATACAGCCTGGCCGCCAATAAATTGTTGCCCGGTAACAAAACTGCGGTTTCAAATCATTGGCTTGGCACAGAGTCACCACCAAGGGGGGGTTGACACTCATTCGGTCACCAGAACCGCAATGCAGCAGTTAGTAATTTCGTTTCCGCACGCAAATATTATGCTGCTTGAAAAAGAGTTAAATTGTGATCGAATTTGATTTTTCCACCTCGATTTTCCCGGGGGTGTGGGTGGACGGTTATTGAGTTGGGATGTGTTTGCCAGGGGACATGTTTGTTGGTAAATGCGTTAGGACAACAATTTTATGACCCATTTGGGAAGTAATGAAAATATTTTCATAGTCATGCGTTTAGTTTGAACGACCCGATTGTTGAGATGCGGTTTTGTCAGCGCTAACAAATAGGAAACTCATGATCTTTGTTATTGAAATTAATAGAATTTTCAATTCATAGGATGAATAGTAACTGTTGACTTAATTTGGCAAAGGGTAATGCTTGTTTTCAATTGATTGAAGTGCTTTTTTACCACTTAACTCAATACAAATATCGTACGACCTATTGTTTGGCTTATTACGCAAGTCATATTTGTATGTGGGACCAGTTAAACAATTTTCCTAAACAAATGAGTAACTTTAGAGCCTAGAAATAGAATATAGTGGATATTTTTTGAGATTGTAATATTTTGTAATTATGTAATCCATAAAGACAAAGGTTGTAAGTAATTCGTTTGGTTCTGGTTGTTGTAAGTAAACAAAATATAACAAACTTAGTCGCAATGTGATGGGTATGTTTAAATAGCGATGGCTTCATTTATTTATTTACTAATTTATATATTTGATGAAATTGTAAAAGAAAAGTGTTTTAATTATCCTCCAAATGTGGTTCTCCATTTTAAACCGTAAATTGAATAAAATGCGCATAATTCTCTTGTTAAACTTCGATTGTTCTATTCTGTCTGGCACTGTTTCCAGATCATCTACGGTTTACCTCGTTCCAATCTCTCGCTAAACACGCATAATAAATGGTATGACGGTCAACGTTAATGCCTACCGGTTTTTAAGACCCACGGTTGTACCTCTCGTGTGAGATAGGATGGCCTCATCGACAGTGGCAGGTCAATAAGCGACTGTTTTAAGCGTAACTAGCTCTGACTTGACCGTTTCCCGTAGGAAAGAGGTTGTTGGCCACCGTTGCGCGGAAGTTGTTGCTAGGTAATTTGTTATACGCCCGAGGGATTGACCGTCCTACTGCAGACAGACGATTCGGGTAGTACGATTCGGTACGCGTACGATCAAACGTTGCTACTTGGTTTGGAAGGCGAAGGATTTTAGGAGTAGAATTCCGACTGGATTCGTAGTTTACAAAAGTGCAATCGGAGTTTTCCAGGGTAAATTCCATTAGTCAGCGTTGTGATTAACAGATGAAGAATAATCGACCATATATCAGCGTTTTACGGGGGAAAATAAAGATGTCACATGTTGATCTATGAAATAAATTTACCATAACGTAGGAACACTCCGGTGGGTTGGAGCGTAAAATGTGTTCACCCTTCGATTTGTTTGTTGTTTGTAATTAGTTGCACATCAAACATTAGGGGAAGTTTATTAAAATCTCATTTTGTCGTAACACCGGCTGTGTGGTTACCCGGTTGGCTTATGGAAATGAGGGACATTATCATTTATCCATACCATAGACACGCCAAACCACAGCACCGACCATGCAATGTTTTTCAATGATGTTGTTGAAAATGAGTTTCGCAGGCAAAAACCAACAGCAAAACACAAACACATTGGCAAAAACAAAAAAGAAAGTCTCTGAACCAAACAGCGTGTGTCGCAAAAAAACCAGCGCAAAAGAGTATTACCCACGGACTCGCAAACAATTCCGGCAAGTAAATAAATGTCCCAACAAATAAATCAAACACACATACTCGCGCGCCTGTGATTTTAACGCCCTTTTATAGTCCCGCTTTCCCGATCGCGTCGCGATGCGTCCACCATGAGGGTCAACCACGAGTGGCTGTCACGAGCAGACCACAAAACCAAATGCCCATTCCAGTACCGCTGTCTGCGCACCGAGTGGCCCCCGTACTGCTGCTGTTGCTCATCCGGATCATCCCGGTCCGGAAGTGGTTCCCAGCAGCGGTTCGATCGAAGCCGGAAAACGAGGCAGAACACGGCCGTATATTGACACGACCAGAAAGTTGATGCGTAGCTCCACTGTGTATGCGAGTCTTCATGCGAGGTTTTCCCTGTGGAAGGGGAGTAGAGCCGGGGATAGGGCAGTCCCGTTGGCCTACCGGGAACCATTACGATAAAGCGCCATCGGATGGGGTCAATCGAACCTAACCTAACGAGGGCTCGCGCACACCGCAGCAGCTCTTATCGTTTCACCACAAATCACACCGGGATGATAAATGAACAAATATGATTAATATTTTTATTTCCAAACTCCATCCACGGTCACGGACGCGTTCCGGGGACTTTGTGCAGGTCGAGCTGGAGCTGGTGGTCGACAAATACTCAAATACATATACACGCTCGCAAACGAACACAGTGTATGTTGCTTCGGCCAGCGTTGGGCATCGTTATTGAAAGGACAATGTGAGTCCTGATACTACACTGATCCGTTGTTGTACATTTTATATATTTTTTGGCTTTATTTTCAGTCGTTTTATATCATCTTAAATGATCGTTATAGCAAGTTCTTATCGGTTTAATAATTTTTCATTTGTTTATACATTTTCCAACAAAAGATGAAGATCTATTGATTTCACATTAAAAGCGTCAATTTATTATTTTTTCATTACCAATAAATTTAAACAAGTAATTTTTCATGTTTTTATTACATTACAAAAGAAAATGCGTTTTGGTCCGATTAGTATAACTTTATATTTTTCCCGCAAATAGACTTCGAATTGATTACAAGTCCGGGATGAGCTTAATTTCTTCATGCTGGGTCATATATAAGGCTTAGGCAACTAATATCTATTTGCTATGTCCGCCATTCGAGCAACCGCAGTTCGGGCAAACAACCACCAATACCGACAAACAACTGGCCCGATTTGCGGATTCGAATTGTTTGAGTTCGAGCGCGCGCTGGTGGCGTTTTTATTGCTCATCGTTACGAAATCTATGGTTCACTGAAGATCACCCGCAAGGGAGAAAAGGATGAGGTAGGGAGGAGGGCAGGCGGCGAAGGGCCTTGGGGCGGTGGTAGTTTTTAGGATTAACCCGTGGTTTCGTTTTCGGCTCGCGTTCATGCTCACGGGGTGGACACGGGTAGTTTTTCTACACCCACCACCCAAGTGTGGAGTGAAGGTAATAAAAAATAATAAATAACAGCTTTCCGCCATTTTGCCAACATCACCGAGTAGTGTTGTGGGAGGGTTTGCGCCTGTTTGCCTTGGGTCATAATTCCTGCCTGCCAGCGTTTTCCATCAAACACCGAGCGGGCGGAGGTGGAACGGAAGTCAAATCTTGAAGCCCCAACATCCGGTTTCGTGGTGGCGTCGGTTGTAACGCGCTTCATGAGGTTAGCGACACATCAATAAATAATGACAGTTGCCGCTGTCGGCTGTCGGCTTAGGATCGGCTGTTCGTAGGACATACATACACACGCACATACACTACGAAAGAAGGAAACGTTAGTGGCCGGAGATGCGATGTTCCGGAAGCGAATGGAGTAATTTTTCATACGATTCGCTTCCGGGCGCCGCCGGGAAGGCTGCCCAGATTAAACTGAAGGTAGTGGAAGGACGCTCTCGTGCCTTGGAGGCGCGGTGGGTAGAAAAATTGACCGTAGATGGCTTTAATCTACCGAAAAACCGGATATACGGCATTAGCAATGGGCTGCGGATTAGGATAATATATCATAATGGCGGCAACGGCTGAGAGTGGGGTTAACCGAAATGGAAAGGGAGGGAAATTGTGCGGTGTGACCTTGGCTCTGCAGGAAGAGGCCAACGTGCCAGAGATAAGCTGTAAGTAAAGCGAATTCGAAGCGCGCCGTTCCCGTTTTTGTTCGCGTACGGCACATTTCGGTCGTATGCTCTCATAAATTACAATTTGAATTATTTAATTCATTGGTAATTCATTGGACCGGCAAAAGTGATTCCAATTATTTAATCAAGGGTTAATTTGGTGCCAACTAGCTATGCAAATTACCGTATTTAACGGATTACTGGCTCTGGCTTTTGATGCCGGATATGATATTCGGTTATCCTAAAACTCAAAGTAGAATAATTGCTTTGGTAATATATCTGACGACCCATTTTGAATGATATTTTTCTTACAAAGTCCTGGAAGGAAGTAAATTTCTCCTGCAAGAATAATGTAACAACATTAGAAACTCATATCTTCTTATGTGGCACAACTCATTTAAAGAACTAGAAACTCATTTAAAGAACCTTGAATGAAACATAGTTCGTCAAATCTTTCTGAGTAATTGTCAACAGGATGAGCATAATTGGTTGAGGTTGATACAATTTTTTAACTGTATACTGGACTCAGAAAACAAAAATCAATTGTTATCTTGGGTTTCCACAAACACTGCGGTGCACACTTTTCATTTGCTGAATACGGTTACGTTAAACAATGATGAACTGAAAATGATCTATTTCATTCACAACTGATAAGAATTTTGATCAAACAAATAAAATGTTATCTCTTACTTCCATTATGTTCAATTGTCTGCATGTTGGAATTGATTGTTTCTGCCATGCTTTTTAAAAATGCCATGTTTCTGGAAGAGACTAAATGGAGTTTCGCTCAACACGCTTCCGCTTTTACTGATATTTTCAGCCGCCCGCTCGGTAGATGAAATTCTGACCGCAAGGTCCCACCCACTCACGTGGGTAATTGTTTAATGAAAACATAAGTCAAAATAATGCCTTTTAAATTGAATGCACCGACGCTTGCGCTTCGGCTGCCTGATTTAGCCCCAAAGGAAACGGGGCAATAATTTGCTTCGCACCGTATCCACCAATTAATTCCTTCCGGCGCCTGGAGAAGCACTTGGACTAACGGACTATCGGTGTGGGTTTTGTATGTGCGTGTGCAAACATTACATTCCCGGTGGCAGAATGGCTCTTTTCGGATTCTCGTCCGGTCCTCGCGTGCCCCATTTGGATCCGCAACGAATATCCCATTCGTTATCCATATCCATCCATGCCTGGGATTGCTGAAGATGCTTGCGGAGCGTTCCGTTGGGGGCCTATTCACTGGCACCTTTGGCAAAAGGCTCTTCAGGGTAAAGGATATTCTTCTAGTTCTTGCGGAAGCCATCAGCACAAACACACACACACTCAGTAAATCCACAGTCCAAGGGTCGAGAGTGCATCGGTGCGACTGGGGAAGTGCATGTTCCCCTCGAAAGAGATTTTAATTGCTCCTTCCTTACGTGACGAGGCCGTACTGCGGGCGTTAGCAATGGTCCGGATTGAGACGGATAGTCCATGAATGTGTGTGTGTGTGTGTGTGTGGATGGGAATCCATAAATTCCCTCCATGCGCCTGTAGCACGTTATCTTAGGCGTGTTATCTAACAGCAGTTCCACCGTACGCCACATCCTTGTGCAGGCCAGAACCAAGCTGACTCCCGGGTGCCGATTGCGTTGTTGGTACCGAGTAAATAACCGTGCGCCACGCCAAAGAACCCAGGTCCAACGAGAAATGAACCCACTCATCCCGGAGATACTTTGGATGAAGGCACCGGAACTGGGAGCCTTCCTCCAAGCAATCGGCATCGGAACGTGCCGTGTGCAACCGTTGGTTTTTGGGCACGCCGGGTCAGTTGGAAGCTACTCTGGCGTGCGCTTAAAATGTTCCCAACGGCATTAATCCACCGCTTGGGCAGCCTTCGTTGGCAGGGGCTTATAGAGGAACGGAGCAACTCTACCAGGAGAAGGTGATTTTTGGCACGCCAGGATTGATCCAGAGGCCAGCTACGACCCCGTTGCGATAATGCCAGCATTGAGAAATGCCTGGGGTGTTCCAAGGTGAGGGAGACCCGGGTTACGGGAATCGACCTCTTGAGAATTTTCCCTCGGGAAAGAAGTGTTCCACCGCGTTCGCAATGGATGGAACGGAGCTGCGTTGCGTTGGCCAACGGTTTCGCCTTCGGCATCGTTTGGCTGAGGTGGCAATCAATTTATGCATAGAACTTGCGAAATCTTGCATGAGTGGATAAATCTCGAAACACGTGCTTTGAATGCTTGCAGTGAGGAGAAGTGCATAGAATGACCAGAGCATGCCGAAAACTTGATGAAGTGTGTGTGTGGCGTTTTTTAAAGATTTTGTAACAGTTTAATCGTGGGTTGGAATGGGAAAAAAGATGTTGAAAACCACATCGGAAGAATTTTAAAACTGGTTGTTTCGTTTTGATCCATTTATTACAAAAACAGGAGCCGATTATTTTCGTAAACCCCAAATTTTGAATGTTTTATTGCAGAATTTTCGGAGGATCGCTTTAGATATGAAGAAATCCAAACTGTACCGTCATCTAAATTTTCTAATTCTAATGTTTGTTCGAAACAAAAAGAATCCATTGCTAGTACAAGCAGAAGCTAGGCGAGAGTGTAATTGAATTTCCCAAGACTTTAATCCCTTCCGAGAGTCAAGCCGACGCCCAGGATGCAGATAACGGTGACCATTTTTGCCAGAAACCGGCACTTAAGCCAACGACCCTTTGGCGTCCAAAGTGGCCCATACTGCACGTCGGTGAGCTGAAGCACCCCCTTATCTGGCATCCTTTACCCGACACTTGTTTGCCGTCCGATTTGCCTATCTGTAATAGTAATCGACCTGCTACCTGGCCGATCTGGTTGCGAGAGCACATCCTTCCGACTTTTCCGGTCGGGTTGGGCATCGTCACAGTGGGCACGTTCTGGGCACGCGAACGTGTGCTTCTGTTTGACTATTGATAATGGAATAATAACTCATGTCGGAACAAGCGGGTGTGCGCGCGCGCGCCTTAAAGAGGGAGGGCAGCTTCACCTTGGAAGAGAAGATTCAAAAATTCACTCCAGAAGCT
>KE523906.1:84248-98125 GCA_000441895.2 Anopheles sinensis | reverse complement strand
CTTGCGCCGTGTTTGGATGGCGGCAACTAAAAAAGTGAGGAGCAAAAATTCGGGATGGAAATCAAGGGAAACCAACCGGTACGCAACCCGCAAAGTTACTCCCGCTTTATCGAAAAACGGAAGCGTGCTCGTGAGGGGGTCATATTTTCCGTGCATCCGCCATCGGTTCGGTTGTGTGGAGGTTGTTTTGCAGGTTTGTTTTTGCTTTGTTTTATCGTCCCGTGCGCTCCAAGTCAACCCGTCAAACGCTGCGTGAAGCGCTACGCCACGTGAACCGGTTGTCGCCACGATCATCATTATGATAATTTAATCTAATTACGAAACATTCCTCCCTCACTCGGCCGGGCGACTGGTATTCGGGTACTCGAACATGTGCGTATCTTTGACAAAAGAGAGAGAGAGAAAAAACATAAAACGACGGAGGAAAACAACAGGTTTGTTTTGAGCTCGTTGCCGATGTGATGCGAGGATGCTGGCTTCCAGGGAATCCACGCACATGGTCGGGAAAAATTGGATGCAAAATGGAAATTTACGCGTGTACACCTCGCATCTTTGAGAGGTTTTGTGTTCACGTGTGACCAGACACACACAAACACGCACACATTTTGTTCAGGGCAAAACGAACTGCGTTCATATGGGAATGGAAAATGAAGCGATGGCGAGCACAGGTGAGTGGAACAAGTGATTGAGTATTTTAACGCAACGCTCGTCGCATGTTGGTTGTGGAGCTTCCATTTTTCGTGCAGAAACTTTAAAATCTCGTCCGGGTAGATTACGCTTTACACGTGTACCGTTGCCGGGAAGCTAATGAAATGATGTTGAGCTTATATACCTGGGTTGATGATGTGGGCTTCACGAAACTTTTCCCGATTTTCGATCGCTTTGCAACGCGTCGTTTCAACAAATCATGAGTATGCCGGGAAAACCCCCCATTCCATGGCACAAGCAGCGTGAAGAGCGAACTCGCCATCAAGCGGTTCGCTGGTGCTTTGCTACGAGGATAATGTTCGCGTAATTGATGGCGTGCGTTGGGTTATGCACGGATATAGCTGGTGTTATTGGGTTTCGGCTACCATGCTCCAACTGGTGGAACAACAGGTTTCAAGATAAGCTTCAGTAGGCGCAACCGAATGCGAGGTAGAACAGAGAGTTTGTATGTTATCGTTTTTCCTAACCTAGGGAAATTATTATGAACTCTTGATTAGAGTCGATTTCAACTTTATTTAAAACCAATTTTACCTCACTTCTTGAGCATCTAGTTGCTGTAAGGATCAATGCATTGCTCGAGCAATCCACAATAAAAATTTAGGAAAAATTTTGGATTTTGAAAACAATTTGTGAGACATTTCTTCTCCAGTAAAAATAGATTCTTTCGTTTCTTTTTGTGACTTCTAGACCAAGAAGCAACTCTTAGACCAAGAAGCAACACTACTACAAATATCTTGCTGAATGATTCAATGCAGTTGAGTTTTCGTTTGAGACTTTGCTTGTGCATATGGAATTCTGCGTTCAGACTGTGCGGTCGCTGCCAGAATGTTGGGCCCAAAGAACATTTTTACGTTTTCGACGATCTTATTAATCGTGTCGGTGTTGTTGTGGAATAAAAGTGTGTCAGGTAAGACATGAACGGTAAAAATGACTGCATGTTTCCTATCGCCTTCTTTAAAATGTACTTATGATGATTTATCATTGCAGCAAAGAGAATCTCCGATCTGAGTAAGGGTTTTGGTTACAATTGTCTACTCAATGAATCGTTTTTGTCGTCGATATAAACGAGTTTGGTTTTTTATTTTAGAGTGCGATGAATACAGAGAGCATACATCCACAAGCCATACGCCAAACACAGGCTGCTCCAACGTAAATGCACCAACTGCAGGCGCGGAAAAAGTTCCTCATGGGGAAAATCCTCATCAGGCGTTTCTCACAAATCCACCGAAAAATGGCACTTATGACTTTTACTGCGGTGGCTCGTTGATATCGAATCGGTTTGTTCTGACTGCAGCACATTGTCAAAAATACAATTCGGTGAAGTTGGTTATACTGGGTAAGTATGCGCTGAACATTCGGACGGTGAGGTGAGCTTCAACATCGCGGAATTCATCCCCCATCCTAACCACAAAAAAGCACTGCTCTACCACGATATTGCGCTTGTTCGGTTGAACGAAACGGTGACCTTCTCGAAGTTCATTCGTCCGGCTTGTCTTTGGGCGGGCACATTATCCAAAACGAACAGGTTTATCGCAACATCATTTGGCAGAAAGTGGGAAGGTAAACATTGTCGATTGGTCTCCTTAATTCACAAACTTGCGTGTCACAATAGCACCTCACAGAGTTTTGATACATTGCAGGCACAGGAGAATTAACGTCGCTGTTGATAAAGATGAGGTTGGATCTGTTCCCATCGGCAGATTGTCAGCGATTGTACGGTGAATTGCGGAGGCTCCCTGACGGAGTGATCGATGGTCAATTGTGTGTTGGGAGGGATGCTGTTGAGAGTGGCCCATGCCAAGGGGACGGAGGTGGACCACTTCAAATGATAACTGAACCCAGTACCTGCGTTTATAGCATCGTTGGCATAACATCAGCGGGTCCTAATTGTGCTCCCAATTTTAGAGCAGTGTCTACTAATGTGTCCTACTATTTGGATTGGATTGAGGCAATTGTTTGGCTTCAGTAATGCTTTTAAAATCCAAAAACTATTCGAGCAATAAACATTTCCTGTATTTACCACAGCTGCGACACGTCTTTACTTGGCGAAATATTACACTGTTTTGCAGCCGTTTGGTTTTTCCTGTGAAATAATCTATGAATAATCCAGAGGTGTCCAGAGCATTTATATTGGAATTTCCCATAAATGTTGTTATTTACTCGTGTATTTCTAAACTCAGAGGGCAAAGTTTATCAAAATGTTTGTTCACTGTTTTGTTTCTAGCGGTTTGTTTTTGGTTTATTATAGAGACGTTGACAGTCGCGGTCTTTCTACCGTTTCTAGCGTTGTTAATTCAACTTCGAGGTCGGCATTAAAGAGATTAGAAGGAAGTTTGACGACGTTATCGTTGTTGTTCGTTCGCAGTTATGTAGAACATTGCCTTCGGAAGAAACATGTCTGATAGTTGAATGTGCTACTGGGTCTTGTCGACTCTTTTTTTAGCAAAACGTTGGAAAGTGCATTTATTCTGTTTGATGTTCGCTCGTAAATTTAAACTTCAATCCGGTAAGGGTCCTTAGGTGTAAAGCGTGCATCTTCAAGATAACGGGCGGGATGGGTGTAAATCAAGCATCAACACCCTATAACTCTCGATACATCGAACTACTTTGCCAGGGCCATTCATTTTCATTGCCCACCCTCCGGGCGAGTGATTCACGACTCACGAAACCCTTCGGTTCGGTTTTGAAGATTTCAAAAATGTTTAACGAACGCCTGTATCCCACAAAGGATGTGAAGACCTGCTGTGCGGGGATTGAAAGGGCCCCGAAGGAGGGTCAATGGGTCAGGTGGACGTGAGGCAAACGAATTAAATTCATTGACTAAAGTTTGCACCGGAACAGCGCGGCCGAAGACGGTACCGGAATTAACCACAGTCGCTAAATCAACCGACTAAATCCCCACATTCAATTTGCCATAAATTTCTTGGGAGAAAAGGAACGGACAAAACAAGGGCGGGGGAAAAAAACCAAACGAAGCAAGCAAACCGAAGATAAAAATAAATTTCGCAAACGAGCGGGCAGTTCGAGCCCACCGACCGCTCGAGATAGACTCCTGAGGCTGAAAGAACGCGGACCGGTTGGAGGTAGTTGTTGTTTTCGTTGAAGCGTTTCTACTCGAATGGACAACGTGAAGAGGGTTAAAGGGAAAAGTTTCCATTTCCCCGTTAACAAACTAATTTTCCGAAAACTTTGTTGCAACTTTGAGCGAAAGAAAAGGAGTGTTTGGAAGGGCCTCAGAAATTAGTTTGGGGGAAGATTATTGAACAAATTAAATTTAAAGCTTATAAATAGGATAAGACTTGCAACTAAATATCAGACAATCGTGAATTACCTCACTACCGGATTATTTTTTCAAAAATGATTAAATCTCCGAGTCTTTTGATTTTCTGGGTTATGAGTAGAAATTAACTTTGTTTCATGTTAGTTTAAAATGGGAAACCTTGTCGAAGAAAGTATATAATTTGTTTAGTTTGAATTGGGAATTGTCACATTTGAAAAGAATTACAGCCTCACAAATTTTCGAATAGCACACTTCCCGCAGCAGATGAAGAAAAACTGATGACGACCACAAAACCCGGTGCCCCATTTCGTGGTTAGCTCAATTGCGAACCAATTAGCCATTAGTTGAATGACTAAAATTGCTTCTGAGGGGCTTTTTTTCGTGTTCCGTTGTTGTTATGACCCATTTTCTAGCCGCTCCGTTGAAGAAAGCGGCCATTTTCTGAGGCTGGAGTGCTCCGGGTAACAGATCGTTGTCCTTTTCCGTAGCCCCCGGTGCGCCGGAAGGATCCTTCGAGAGCCACATTTGACAGCATCGTGTCGTTGCTGTGATAGGTGAACGGGAAAATGAGTTTTAGTGCACGTTTTCCTTCTCCCTGAGGTCCGTCTTTTTTTTCTCTCTCTCTCCCTTAACGTTCGTCAGCTTTCCTCGCTAAGTTTTATGTCGAGCTGCAACGAACGCCCCCTTCGGGCGTGCGGGCACGTTTGATGTAAATTATCGGTCCTCCTAGGGGGACGAACTGGCGAACCTGGTCAACATTGGGCACCGACGGCGATAAGGGTGGACCTCAAAAACACCGGCCGAAGCTGGTGGTTGGTTTCGACTTTATTTTATCGCACCTTCCGTCCTCCGCTTTCTCGACTACGCACGGTAAACCTCATCACATGAGCCATCGGTGAAGGCCCAGATGTCATAAAAAAGAACCCCGGGTCGGAAACGGTCCCTCCCTAGACACACAGCCCAGAAATGGCGCAATCAGTGGCGCAAATACCGTTTCATGTGCGTCGGCACGAGCGTCGCTAAGCACTCGACTAATTAGGTTTTCATCGGAAATTATGGCCCATCAGCCGAGGCGTGGTGTCAGGTGCCCTCTGCATGGAGGACCTTTGACTACACCCCCTTTGGATGGCCGGAGTGACACTTACAGTTGCGGCATTTCACTTCTTACCGCAACATCAGCAGCATCAGCAGCACTTGTCATTTTCGCCCGAACACGCCGGGGTTCACGATAAGCGATCGTGTGACAAAATGGCCTTTCGGTCGGAAAGGCAGGAAGTGCATCGGCACGCAACGGCACGAACACCGGGAAAAAAAACCCTGGCCCGGTGGTTTCCGTTCCAGCAGTCAGTTTGTTTATGTTTCTATTATCGTAAATTCGCCACATTAACCTGACGACGACAGGCGGAACACTTATTAATCAACTATTTTTATGTGGCACGGGCGCAAATAACACCGCCTTCGGGTCAACAGAGGGCTGGTGGAGGACTCAGGGCGAGTACCAAAGTTTGTGCCAATGGCTGCAAAAAAAAAAAAAACATAAAAAACATGGAAGGTGGAAAATGTCAACGCGATGCGCTTGCAGCGTCATGCAATCATCGCGACCGCAATCTGCCCTCCATTGGGAGCATGGCTGCTGGAGGTGAAAAGTCTTCGGTCGTAAACTGTGTACCCCACCCGGGTGGAGGCTCCGTCCGGAAAACGGAAATGATTTTTCCACAGGCGGCCGGTTATCCGGTTATCTTACGCTGCCGGGTGCAGCTCACAAGGTGCAAGCGTCTGGAGGAAACAAATGTGCTTTCGTTTTTATATTCATTTCCTACATTTTTGCTCACCGTACACTGCTGGGTGCTGGAGCAGCATTTTCCGGCCAACCTTAGGTGGGTACTTTGTGTATGATGCTTGTACGAAAGCGAGCAACCTGCAATAGAACTGACGTGGCACTGTTTCGGTGGAAAATTGTGTTTGTTTCCTAATTTCAAACAGCTACGAGAAATAGGTAGATAATTGTGCCCGTTTCTCCTGGTGCTAGTGTGCGCGCTGGAACGAAAATAAACAAAAGAATCGCGCACAGCTTACATATATTAGATTACCCGTTGCTAGGATGAGGCTTCGGAATGCTGTAAACTTTTCCCAAACTGGCTCGCTGCAACGGGCGCGAAATGCACGGTACAAATTGCATAATGAATAGAAAGTGCTACAATGGGTGCGATTCGTGGAAGCACACGTCCGTGTGCGTTTGTGTGTGTGAGTGTGTGTGTGTGTGTGTGTGTGTTTGTGAGTGGAGGGAGGACAGTTTTCCTGGGCACGACGTGGCAAGAAAAGTGTGCAACTGGCTGCTTGTAAGCTTGTCACTTTGCGAGGGAAAATTTCATTTGCCTCGTTTACTTCCGGCGCACCCGGTTTTGTCACCCTGGCGTTTGCCCGTTCTTTTTCCACGCGCTGGGATTGTGAGCATCATTGGTGCGTTGTTCATTTTTGTTTCGCCGTGACTGTTTTTTTTGCTTTCTTTATTTTTTTGTTCGTCAGCTGGGATACGCGCATCATGAACAGCGAGGAAAATCAACTTCACAGCGTGATGCATAAGCTAGAAAACACACATATACAAACACACACACACACACACTTCCACAGAAACGCACGGATGCAGCGGCAAAGACAAAGCGGCAAAAAGAAAAGAAAGCCACCGTGATAGTTTGGTGCGACGCGGAAAAGCGTTTTTCGCGCTCGTGTTCGAAATTCAATTCTGTTAAGTGTCAATTTTGGATGAACGACGTAATGCACTTTCGCGCGGCTGCATAATGCAGCGGGCGGAGCATGTAGCTAAATAACCTACCGGTTTTTGTTTACAACGAACCACTCTCCGCTTGCTTTTGGGTCCCAGCAACTGCATCCTGCTAGCTTTTGGTTTGGGTGTAGTTTTTAGTTTTCGACCTAGAATATGCTTCACGGATATGAATTTTCTTTTTTCAACAACTTTATCGCTTCTTTTATCTTTGATCGATCTCGGATGCCAAGGACCCGAATCTGCAACACCTTACCTTAGTTCCTCATGGGAGCTTCGTTACTCCATTATTTATTGGACATTTGGCTTTGGTAAAACATTTAAATTATGTTTTTACCCGAACTTTAAACTTCTTAAAGTCGATATAATTAGTTTAAGAAGTCGACAGATTCAGTGCCACAAAATCGCGCGTTAAAGTGGGAAGCGTTTTCGGTTTGAAAGGTCATATTAAAGGACGTTTCTTCCTTCCTGCTATTTTCAATGGTTTTTAGAGTGAGCTTGTAAATAATTTGAAATTTACTCTTTATTTTGAATCGTACAGCTTTAAAATGTATGTTGAATAGAATTATACTAACGTTTGCATTAAAAAATAGAAAAATTTTGAGGATTTTTCCTGCAAAAATGAAAAACGATAGCAACTTTCTATCAAAGTAACATAAAAAGTAGCATTAATTTTACCATTAATTTTATCCGCCGCCAAAACAGCAAACCGACAACGTTTCATTATAAGTAAAAACTTCAAGCATTATCGCGGAACAAACTTGCTTGATTTTATTAAACATTTCTTGCCCGGCGAACTCAGCTGATTTAGATTTTTGACTATTTTTGTCACTTGTGTAAAAATCATGAAAAATAATTTGGATGCCTTCGTCCAGGCTAGTACCGTGCTGTGGGGCACCTAATTGCAACAGAGGGCGTAACGACAGGCAGAAAGAAAAATGGCTTAATCATTCCGTTCTTTGGGCCAGAATGTCGCTTAAACTGCCCAAATAGTTAAGAAAAACTTATAAAAGATCGAGATTGTTATACAGATGTGTCCATCGAGGCCAACCACTCAAACAAAACGGCTCGAAGCTCCTGCAAGACATGTTTCCGGAAGTCACCAAATTCGGTCAAATATCATTATCAGTACCAGCACTGACAATCCAATCTATGTCCCTCGACCACGTCCAACTGATAACAGCTTGTTAAATATTCAACGCAGGATTTACTCAACCAATTTAAAACCCAAGTGGAGCAGCAGATGGTCATGCAGGCCTTACTGACCGTCAGAATTTTTTTTTTAAGGTGCTTAAGCAATGTAACTGTACAGTTAAATTTACATCATTCACTGAGCTTGGTAAACTATTTTCTTATCGTCCATAAAAATTTTTCTATTTTTGAAATGCATAGACACTCGGAACTGATTCTACAATTCAGATCTGTCTCTCATAAGTGAATGGATTATTGTTTGATTCCACACTATTTATAGCGAATTCCTAGGAAAAATTAAATGTTTTTCAAATATCTCTACAACATCCTAGCTTGATACAAAGCAAATGCGAATATGTTTCAATTACAATGGATCCTGATTTGATGTAATTGATACGATAGTTGATTTCCCTTACACCCGGTAAACACATTGAAACGGGAGAAATGCAGTCCAGGGAACCGTTGATGGTCTGTAGACGAGGCACACACACGGGCAAATGGTGCAAACAGGCATTGGTCGGTCCGATCCTGGAGCGTCTCGGTGAGGAAAAGCGCTCCCGACAGATTGTGGATGGAAATTGAAATTGAAAATGAATCATGTATGATGTATTATAAATCGTACCGGTGGGAATCGTCGTACGTCCAGGACCGGTTCACCGACTTTGTCCACCAGTTCTGCCTTATCCCGTGCGCACCCGGTGTTTTCCTCACCTTTCGTTCCCTTCTTCACAGTCAGCTGTACAATGTGGATCGTGTTTATAAATATGTGTATGTGTGTGTGTATCGGTGTATCCAGCAAGGCCAACGGGGTAAGATGCTTCCAGAGAGAATGGGAAAACTTTAAACAATATTTTCTTCACCTTCGATTTTTCCTCTCCGTGGTCCCATTGGGACCGGTTGGGGATGGTTTTGAAGGTAACGGTAATCATTTCGTTCTATTGCGTTTCGTTTCGGTTTGTCTATCAATGATGGATGATGAGCATCGACAGGGAGCTTGTGCATGGAACCATGCACACATACACGCATACGACACAAGTTGGTTTATATTCTTACCCATTCAGCTACCGAATCCTGCCCTTCTTCCTGTCAAGGGTTTCACTGCTCATAGCACGTGGCACATGTCGATTTTCCCGGCAAGCTCGTCGATGCAAGTGCATCGTGGTGGGAAGTCGAGAAGAAAGTTTGCTTCTTCGGAAAAGCTCTACCCGACGTGCGGCATGGGCAGCCTGCAGCCATCGTCAACGTCGCTGTTCGACAAGAGCGTAATAAATAGTCTACGAGCATGGTATCATCTTTCGTTCGGCGCGGACGACACGGGCTGCCGGCATTCGATTACTTACTTCTCGCTTCGGCTTTCGGCTCGTCCTTTTGTTCCCACTTTCTCCCTGGATGCATTTTTCCTGCCCCGCTCCGCACCCGCATTCTAACCTCTCGGCGGGGAGAAGCTATCAACTCGCCGAGCGAAACATAAGGAACGGTTCACTTCCGGTAGCGATTTCTTGGAGCGTTCCTGGAGGATTTCTACACCCCGTAGCAAGGGCGGGGTCAGTGCTGGGTCTTGCGTGCCACCCGGAAAACTCCATCAATGCCGGATGTAACGGTACGATAGGTAATCCTATTTCCGGTCGTTCCGTCGTTCGTTCCATGCGGAGTGCAGTTCGACCGTCCACCCGAAGAAATGCAATGAATTCGTAGCGAAGACGGAAGGGATCACTATTACTTGCACGGTACCTAAGCGCCATATGAACTGACCATCGGGGAAAATTGTTAATTGTTTTAGGAAAAAAATCAAAAAGAGGAAGAATGTCTTGCCAGTAAGGGAAGACATGGGATCCATTTTTATTTAATAAAGTATTGTAGTTTTCCGGTTTTTTTTGCCTAGGTACCAGATATAATCAGGTTACACTATCATCGAGCTGGAACACAATCGATTTATTGGTTGGCAGTAGTTGAATTAGTATGGACATCAGACTTGGGAACTACATTTGCTTCGGTTTGTCGTTTTGTGAACTTTATCGATGAACAGAAATGTAATATAAAAATGATAAAATTCAATCTGTTTTACTCCATTTTTTACTTTTTATTTATGTTACAAGAATATCGCAAAGTTATGTTCCATCTCACCCAGAAGAACGAAGTTTTATTTGATTAAAATCCCTCTCGAATAGTTAAGTGGATTAAGATGGGGCAAACTTTAAGGGGGAATAAAATACAAGTGATTTTAAAAGCTGCATTAGCAACTTGGGTTTGATAAAATTATTTCCTTTTTCGATGTCTATACTCTTCGGAAAGTAAACAGAATGTAATAATTAAATGATGCGTTAAATACATTCGAATAAATGAACCTGACACTTTTTCTGCTAGTCAGTGATGCGCCAGAGAAGGACTTGGTTTTTGTCAAATTATGCGACCGAAAATGCCGAGGCAATCTTCCCGATCAATTTTCCTTCGCTCACTGCAAGAATTTGTAATATAACCAACCATCCGCCATAGCGTTCGATCCGATTCTAATTAATCCACTTGACGTCGCCGGCGGCCAGCACTAATGCACTCCGCGACGTTGATTGAGCAAATGAGCGCAAAACTTTTCCCATTCGACGCCCACCGTCATCATCGGGTTTCCGCGGCATTCCGTCCCGGGTTGACCGCCGGCGAAAAGTTAGCTTCCCGCCGGTAATGGGAGAGTTTGGATTCAGCCTTCTTTTCCTTCCTTTCTCCAGTCCCCTGTTCCATCCTCCGGAGGAATGTTGGATTTTGATGGTGGCTTTATGTATTGCTTGATTTTTACCATCCTTCACGATATGCTGACGGATCGGTTCGCAGATTACGAACACCAGCAGTGGAAAGACACTTACAAGGACCTGCTGACCAACCCTCCTCCCACCTTCCCCGTTGCTTCTCGATTTCACTGACCATTCGTGTTACTATTGATGGCATCAGCAACGCCTTTACGATTGACCTATCGACCAGCAAACATCACTGGTCCGGTCTTCCTGAATTGCAAAAGAAATTGGAGGAAAACTTTCCACCCAATGTGAAACTCACAACGAGTGGACGAAGTACATAACGAATGACATTTTCCTGCAAACGAAATTTAGTTGCTCAAATGTTGTTGCGCTTTCTGCAATTTCTTTCTCTCTTGTGTTTACCACCGTCACACAATATCGATAGGCCTGGCGGGGAGTTGGAAAATAGCCGCCGAAACTTTGTTTCGAATGAAGCGAATTGGCCTACACATTGGGTCGGCAAAGTTAAAGATAATCATAATAATTTTTGCAACTTGTCCGTCTACCACTTGCCCTTTTTGCCGGAGGCAACGAAACGGAGATATTTCCGTGCCAAAACATTCCATTTCCACTAAACCACCCGCCCGGCAGTGGGCAACCAGCGAAACCAGCAAATGGGCAGTATGTGTGATTCCTATGCCGATTTTGCGCTGATTACCGAATGCTTCTTGGAAAAACTTCTCGAATTATGTCTCGGGACGCAACGGGAGAGCCTTTTCGGGAGGCTCCTTGAGATGAAAGCTGGTTCGAATTTGATGGATGATGTCGGGATGGCGAAACAAGTTTGTCCGACAATCTCGAACCCATGCCGACCGGGTGGTGTTGTGGTGGTGATGATGTTGATGATGATGCTGAAGTCGGAATCGAAAATAGATAAGAATATTAGCAAGTTAAGCGTGGAGCATGGCGAACCACGGAGTAATGCGGTAACGATGTGATTTGATTGATTTTCCCGACGTTTTCCGGCGCCCTCGCGCAGGGCGTGTCCAGCCGGATGTGGCCTTCAGTTCGGGTCCGAAAGTTTTCATCACCTCCATCCACTTCCCGGGCAGGAATGGGCGAGGCGAAACCGAAGGCTAATGCATACACCCGGAGCGGGTGGAAAACTCGAGCAGAGAAGGAGGAAAAATTAGAGCAAGTTGTTACTACAATGACACGCAGGAAAATTCCTAGGCGCCCATCTAATGGACTGGATGGCTTGTGTATAATGGGAAAAATCGCAAATGAAATAAACGCGAACGGGGGATGAGTGGACTTGATGCACGTGGACAAAGAAAATTAATCCATCAAAAATACCTCGAGTACTCGCGCCAGCAAGCTCGGTAGGACGCCCGACCGGGGCATGGTTGTGGGTGAAAAACAATAATGGAAAATCTCATCAATCCATTGATGAGTATCGGTTCGTGGCATGATGTGTTTGTTGTATTGTTTGTGTTCCGTACGCGCCTCAGTCTCCTTTTCTTTTTAATTATAGCTGCTGATAATTTAATCGACTATTAATAGTGTATTAATAGTGCCCGGGAACCCGCGGGTCGGCAGCGGAACGGAACCGGCCTCCCATTGTGCACTCTCGATTCGGGATGGTCCCGTTTTCCGGACAAATTGCCGTTGTGTTTCGATGACATTTAATGACGCCACCAAATGTTTGAAGCCGTACTTGCCGGGCACCTCCTGCACCTGTTTGCAATTTACGATATTAAACGTCCCACCTCAAGGTAACCCTGCTCGCCCAGCGACCGCGCCATCCCCCGAGGGATGGTGATCTTTTGTTTTTTCAACCACTCCGTCCGTTGATTCGGGAACTCGCGTCCCCCGGGGGGAGGGATTCGGTTGCCATTTTCCACAAACACAAACATCTTCCCCGGCCACCCCCCGAATCGCCACCCCGGGCGAGCCATCGTTCTGAGTGTGCAATAAACTCCGTGCAACCCCGCAAAGGGGCTTTTATTGTCGGGGCCCGTTGTCGGTGGAAAATGTCGAATTAATTTTATGAACAAAAGAACAATTAAACGAATGAAGCGAATAATTATTCCAATATGCACCGACTGGCCTTTGGGAGGAAAGGGTCGTGCATCAAATGAACCTTTCGGGGCGAGCCTCGCCTTAGGGAGGGGACAACTATACGGTCAGTCAGTGCCAGATCGGCAATGGGGTTTTTCGGTTATTGCTCTCCCCATAGTGCTTCGCTGCACAAAAGACGGTTGGGCGTTTACCGGAAAATCTGCCCGATCGGGGATGTCAAGGGGATGTTTCGATACAGCATTTATTCTTTCATAATGTAGATAATGAACTGCTCGTGTTGATGGCTGACGAGGTGTTAATAAATGTCAAAAATAAAAACCATCCAAGTTAGCAAGATTCGAAAGAAAATGTCGTTGCATCATATTTTAAAATAAATGTCTTGCCTCAAAAATTACACTGATAAATGCTACGATTATTTGGGATAGTTTTCAATCTGTGGCATTAGAATCATTATTAGTTATTGTATGCAAATCAGAGGCGTTTATTAGTATTTTCCTACAAACGAGACCAACTATAAACACTCACACATTGCTTATTTGCACGACCATTCAATACATCAAAAACACGAATGCAATGAAAAGTGAACAGTTCTGCCCAAAATTGATTGGCGTTTCATGCGTTTCCAGTGATATTTATTTTTTCTCCCTTTGCCTCTGCCTTTGAACTTCCCCCGCCACCACTTTCCGCGGTAAAAGGTTGATAGCAGTCATAATAATTTAACCAACTGCTATCCCTGTCGACCCGCGGGTGTTTGGTGTGAAGGTTCTGCAAATCGATTGGGTTTTCGATTTGGGAACAAAAAAGGAAAGATATATTTTTTTAACGCCCAAAAGTGCCCCAACCTTGTACATCCCCGGCTCGCCTGGATGCCATTTTTATGCAGTCCATTTCATCAGTTCGCTTTCCATTGGGGGAGATTGTCCCCGCCCCCCTCCCTCCCCTTCACCCAATGAAAACTATGGGGCGCGGAATCAGAAAGAGGTGTCACGTTCATTTGCACCACGTTGGCTAATTTATATTTTATTAATTTTCCAATGAGTGATGTGTTACTTGCCGTCTGTTGAGATATTTGCATGTATGTACGTGTGTGTGTGTGGTGTGTGTGACG
>KE523906.1:34399-48930 GCA_000441895.2 Anopheles sinensis | reverse complement strand
GCTTGTGGTTTAATGATTGTTAGATGTTTGCAACGCTGATGCAAGAGAATGCTTTTTGTGAACGTTGCCTTGTAGGGCTGCCTGTATGATCGAGCGGGAGGTAAAGCAAGAGATATACAGCCTTTTTCTATGGATAGAGCAATCCTAAACGCGTTGATCGCCTATGGAAACTCCGGTCTTCGATCTTGCAACCTGAATATGCTATCCTGAATCCCATTATCGTTCTTTTAAACTTCGTTGCTTATTCTTTCAACTTGAATACACGATCCTTAAACTTCATTAACGTCTTGTCAGATTGGAGGCCGGTTTGTTTTGGTTTTCATCGATGTATATTGTGTACACTTCATATATAGTCAACCATTTGAAAAAGACGTTACTGTTCACAAATAACACACGCGCTGTGAAACCAAAGATTAATCAATTCTATTCAATATCTGTAATGGAAATGGAATAATGTTTGATTACTAGCGAAAAAACATTTATAGGAGGGACGTTCGTAACGTAAATGCAAGATTTATTCTTACCAATTAAGTAAGCTTTGATGTGTTGTGGTAAAGGTTGCAAGTGAGGATTTTATATTCGGTGATGAACAAGCTCGGCGAAAGAGAAACAGGATCAATTTGTCCACTGAGGAGCAGTTGGCCTCTTCTGCTCTTTGAAGCTTGATAGGTAGTGCTGGCGTAGGAGATACTGACCCGCTGTGTGCATATGTGATAACAAGCATGGAGCAAGCTCAAGACGACACCTGATGAAATGAACGATACATTCGTCAAACCTACCGTTTTCTGAATCAGAATCAAGCAAGCAGATCAATATGAAGTAAACACCATTGCACCACCAAAGGTAGTTCGGGCCGTCATTGTTCGAAGACGAGTCCAAGAAAGCTCACCGCCAAGAGCTCGCAAAACCATCATGAGGAGCACATCGGTTTGATTTCGTTTCAATCTATGAAGTAGTACAACCAGCACTGAAATGTTGCATACCAGACAAATAGTCTTCCACGATCTAGATTCAAAACGTTTTCGGAGGAACAGTGCATCTTTAACAATTCTAATGTATTGTTTATTTGTTCCATTACATGTTGAATTCTGTCTCTGGCATGCGATTGAACAAACACCGTTGTTTATTGCTATTAATTTTTTATTAGTTTTTAAGTTATACTCAATGTTGTAATGAGCCAAGTTGAATTTAAACGCATCTGTAAGATTGAACTTAGCTTTAGTCGTAAATTTGTTCTTCTCTAAGACATCGAGTAATATATTGCTGCATGTTATTAACACATCCTTCGCAGTCTTCTCTCGTTATAAGTTGTCTACCGTTTTCTACAGCCTCGATCAAGCCAGCTTCGTTTTGAATATTAGCTCTTCTCACAAAATTTTTCCACTTACAAAACAAATTTTCGATTGGATGGAGAGTACGCGGGTAAATACATGACTTGGTCACTTTCTTCAATTGCCTCTCGTACTTCCATCGAACGATGACAAGCTACGTTATCCATAACCATCAACGATCTTGTGATGTTTTCGTTTCTTTATTTTTCATTATCCTAACATTCTATTGAGTAACGGATCTAGTTGGGTAAACGTGCAGTGATCTTCAAACCGATATTCACAGGCAGAAATACGAACGGGAAATGTTAACATTTAGATCTATCATTCTAGGCTTCACGTTTATTCGTCCAAACACTTGCTACGATTTCAGAATTTAAAAGCAATTGATAGTGGTGAGATTCAAGATGCGATCAATGATGTCATAAATTGAAACGAAATCAAACCGATGTGCTCCTCATGATGGTTTTGCGAGCTCTTGGCGGTGAGCTTTCTTGGACTCGTCTTCGAACAATGACGGCCCGAACTACCTTTGGTGGTGCAATGGTGTTTACTTCATATTGATCTGCTTGCTTGATTCTGATTCAGAAAACGGTAGGTTTGACGAATGTATCGTTCATTTCATCAGGTGTCGTCTTGGGCTTGCTCCATGCTTGTTATCACATATGCACACAGCGGGTCAGTATCTCCTACGCCAGCACTACCTATCCAGCTTCAAAGAGCAGAAGAGGCCAACTGCTCCTCAGTGGACAAATTGATCCTGTTTCTCTTTCGCCGAGCTTGTTCATCACCGAATATAAAATCCTCACTTGCGACCTTTACCACAACACATCAAAGCTTACTTAATTGGTAAGAATAAATCTTGCATTTACGTTACGAACGTCCCTCCTATAAATGTTTTTTCGCTAGTAATCAAACATTATTCCATTTCCATTACAGATATTGAATAGAATTGATTAATCTTTGGTTTCACAGCGCGTGTGTTATTTGTGAACAGTAACGTCTTTTTCAAATGGTTGACTATATATGAAGTGTACACAATATACATCGATGAAAACCACAACAAACCGGCCTCCAATCTGACAAGACGTTAATGAAGTTTAAGGATCGTGTATTCAAGTTGAAAGGATAAGCAACGAAGTTTAAAAGAACGATAATGGGATTCAGGATAGCATATTCAGGTTGCAAGATCGAAGACCGGAGTTTACATAGGCGATCAACGCGTTTAGGATTGCTCTATCCATAGAAAAAGGCTGTATTAGATGAGTATAAAAGATGAAACGAAATGCTTTAAACGAGCAAGTTTGTATGCTATTGAATAATAGAGGACATTAGAGAGAGCGATGTAGCCCTAGGTACGACATTTACTGAACAATAATAAAATAAAACAAATTTTGCTGTTATTTATGTGTTATAATTCATTCATTATTGATCATGATCTACTTTTTGGGTTGGTCTGTCATGGTTTTGAAACAACAAAAGAGTAAAATGCAAGCTATTTATTTTCTTTTTAACCAGTTCCCAAAAAATTGCATCAATCAACAGAATAAAGCATCCTTGGCCATTTGTTCTGTGCAAAAATAATGACTTCCTTGCCGCGAACCAAATACTTAACGTAGCATAAAAGTTCCTGGATCATCAAAAATCATTTGATTCTTGATGCATTCAGTGCCATGGTTCTATCGATCGATTGCTACTTACAAATACACAGGACACGCATTGTACGCATTGATGCCCTCCCGCTCCCTCCCCACTGGCCTTCCGAGTGCATTATGCATTCTCGATGCATCTTCGAAAGATCCTACAGAAGGTTTCATTTGTTCGCATTCAATTTTATGCTCGACAGGATTATTGCAGTTGGTTCCCGTTAGCGACCAAAAAACTTGCCAATAGTCAAAAAAGGACACATAAGCTACGAATCGAACATGCGAATTTTTAACGTACGAGCAAAATGAATCGCGATTTTGCAATCACGGATTTCCCCGCGCTCCCCTCCTTCCGGCAGTTCGAGGGTTGCTGAACGGTCGAAAATGGCATTCGTTGATAATTCTTGTGTGGCAACCAAGTCCATAGCGAATGTACCTCACGTCAAGTCCTTCATTAGAATGCATTGATCATTAAATGTGATGTGGATAAGTATAGGGGGAAAAAAATAGGCACAGAAAAAGGTTCCGAACATTTAATTGCGCCTATCAGCACAACCTATAATCAGGATTCTTTTATGTTCTCGTTTTATATACGTGTTTCTCCTTTAAGCTTCCAGTGTCATTCATATTTGTTTTAATCGTAATTTTCCAATCCTCAACTCCTGAAATGAATGTGTGTGAACGTTTTTCCAAATCTACCCAATTCACTTCGAGGGAAACCACAGCAACCTTTAATGGCGCAAAAAAAAAAACGCCATTTTCAGCTCTGATGCATCTCCATTCGATGGCGAACGATGTGCGTTCGTGTTTTATGTTTGTACTTCTCTCGCCCATTCCATTGCGGCATGGATTTTCGCGAACACTAATCGTTGACGGTACTTGATTGATGAAGGGCTTCGGAGCCATCGCGTTGAAGATGCGTTTTGGAGTGCGCGCTGCTCGCATTATGCTCGGCCTGAGCTGTCATGTTTGGTGCCGGCTATGCAAATGAACAATACTGCATTGAAAAAAGGGTCGTAGTGGTAAAAAAGATGACCAGCTCAGACAAGTGGGTACCGTTTGAGGGTTTAATTGGAACCAGACTCATACCCGGCCGCTGTAAATGGATCAAAATTACCCGTTAGGACTCTGTGTGCTGCAGTTTTCCATCGCGCGGATGTGAATTGGACGATGGAGACCGATCCCCATTTTGTGTTTTACGTACGACAGAGTTTCAAAAGCTTTTGATTGGATGTCCTTTTTGCGCATTTGTTAGCCCTGCAGTGCAGTAAACTACGATCGTTAAGCGAGCAATCATTGAGGGTTTGGGGTTTGCTTTTATAGCACCGCAGTTTCTTCTATTTCAAATTGGGGAATTTCTTACGAATTGGATTATTTGAATCACTTTCATAATTTTTATTCTTCAAATAACAGTTTTATTGTATGCTGGTTTATCTAAGATTGCAGTGGGTATTCGATAATAGATATGTTTTCTCTAGCAATAGCACCAATTTGATTTATGTGCCATACAAAGCATATTTCTTCATTCACATACACGATGAATACAGCATCCATCCATCCGCCTCTTTGTACCAACAATGGAGCCAACTAAATGCAGAACACATTTGTATAATTAAATTGGATTACGAACTGGAATACGTTATGAACGCTAAGCCCGGCGACTTTTGATGATTTTATAGCGTAATTCCTAGTATACAACCAATCATGGTATCGGAGCTCCCAAGCGTCCGCACGGCAAATGTCCCGAAAACCATGGAAACCGTTTTCCATTTCCAAGCCGATTTGCTCCTTCGCACCTCATATGCCTGTGCGCCACGTGTTTGTGTATCAATCTGACTTCTGGGAAAAGAGGTGAAAGTTAAGACATCTGCATGGTACTACCCCGCGTACCCGCTTCCATACGGTGGCCGGTAATCTGTATGGCTCATAAATTTTCACCTCACCCGGCGATAGTTTTGCCGCGCTATGTCACTCCCTATGTCATTGTGGCGGCACCACCGTCAGGTTTGAGGTCGTTGCCTGGAAAAAGGCCAACCAACTGGAAGGAGGTCGCCCGGGAGCTAATTAATCATTTTACGAAAATTGTTGTTAAGCCGGGAACGTGCGATTGTGTACGCTCGTTCCGCGGCGAAACCCGATAAAGGGAGAAGCCACCAAGGTGGGGCCGCCCGTTCTGGGTTTGTTTAACGACACGCAAATCCTATTGGAAACATTTACGCTCCGTGTGGCGCAAGTTAATCGAAACGGGAAAGTGGTCCGGGACCGATTGTGGGGAAAACTAGTGGAATAAATTAAAAGCTTTGTTACCCATCCGGTGTCCTTTAAGCTTACTTTGATTTCAGAGGGAGCGTTGCTATGGCGTTCGGTTCGTTGCACCCTTTCCTAGAGCTCACCGTGGGTGGTGGTGGTGGCATAATAATTTCTCGTCATAAAAGCCCACCGACGTTAGCTCATTGAATGTCGGACCTATTAGCGCGCTTGTTTGAGCAGCCGTTTGGTGATGATTGGCGCAAGGAATTATTTCTTTCCACGTGACACCATCGTCAACGGCGCACTCCGGCTACCGATACCTCGCAAAACCACCGGATACAGATGCTTCCACCGGGAGGATATCCTGGCCCACGCGTCATAGAAGGCGGGACCGGGAAGTAATTTCCTCTGGCGTGCGGTGTTTCGATGGTTTCTTTAGCGGTCTCGGGAACACATTTTCTTTTATGGTTTCGGTTTTGCTTGCGCGAATTAATCATCAAGCGGATAAAGGCGGCCAGGGTTGGTGGGTTGGAAAACTTACCTCTTCGGTAGACTCTACAGGCAGATGAAAAGTGTTTCGCCCCTCGCCAGTCAGCGGTGCCGCCGGTGTGAGGATTCGTGAGTACATATTATCCCGCCGGAGTTGAAATTTGATCAGGATTCCATCATTGGCCTAGGGGCGAATAAATGTTGGTGCTTCCGTTTTCAACATCCAAAAGCCGAGGAGGATTATATTTTGCTCGCTAGGGCAATATTCATGTTTCCACACTGGAGCAAATTAGTTTTAATAGTTCGCAAGGGATGGAGCTCGTGGGGGAAGTTTTTCGGCTGTAATCAGTATTAATCACGCCGCACCGTGAAAGGCCGCCGGGAAATGGCGGTCGCTCAAGGGGGTGAGATCCGTGGATGATATGTAAGTTGTGCTTCCGATTTTGTAGCGTGTCAAGATAGCGATGAGGGTTTATTGTTTCGCGTTTTCTCGGAACGCGATACGGTCGCGTAGAGTTGCAACTAGCAGCGCACGTGGTTCATTGTAAACGTTTACAGAACCGGCCAAATGTCTTACGATGGATGGTAGAGATTTTTTTTGCATATTCTTTTCCCGAGGGTCTCATTACCGTTGAAAAATCGTTGTCACTTTTCAAGTGCTTTTAAAGACTATCCAGCTGATCAGATGTAATGATGGTGAACTGGTCCAAAAATATCAATAAAATACGATTAAAATAACATCCACACATTAAGATTACATTTGATCAATAAAAATTCTAGATATTTGTATAAACTGGCATCGAAATTGGTCCTAACAATTTAACAAAACAGGATGGAAATCTCATTTAAACTTGTCTGATAGTAAATACTGGTTTTTTAATTTAAAATTTAATTTGTTGAAACATTATCAGGTAAAATACATGGTTTTATTTTAGTTTGTACAATGGCATTTAAATGGCGACGCTCCAGATTTTGCTGCTCGCGAATGAATGAAGTGGCTTTGCCCTACATTTGACCACGATTGTAGTAAATTGCGCGTTGAATGTAGATAACGCTTGCCCATCAATGAAACTGGAAGCGCAACAATGCATAATGCAAGTGATGCAATTTTACAGTTTGTGACGCGCACTTGGCAACAAGAAAAATAATAAATAAATAAATAAATCCCGAGTGCTGACGCATATTTTTTCAAGCGTTTCAAGAAAACGTGTTTGCAAACACACGTGCTGATAGAAATGCTCGCCGAACGTTGACAGTCGGTGCCAAAGTGCCTAGAGCAATCAGGTTGCTCTCACATAAAGGGTTTTGACAGTTCAACTCATACTTTGAAAACATTTTACCGCGAATATTGTATAAACAAAGACTACAACTAACAGCAGAAAAAGGAGAAAATAATAGTTGTGATATGAAAACGGAATGTTTGAAAATTAAATTATCGCTCTTTGGTACATCCAGCACCTCTTTCTGCGCAAAAGCAAATCGAAAGAAAGTGAACTGTCAAAAGCGTTCGCGTACCGGAACGTCAGTACCAAGAATACTGGAACTACCTTGGTCAGTACACATTTGCCGACGTCAAACCTCACAGGTTCCTCCGCAACTGCACCACACGAAGTAAAAATCTGACGAAATCGGAACGCGGTGTGTTGGCAGAAAACGCTGCTTCAGCATTTTTGTGCAGCAAAGGTTCATTGCATTTCCACGCCAGCGAGGCGGACTGCAGGTTATTGTGATTTGTGCAGTTGCGGGTAACGCATGGCCGCCGGGATGAACAACATAACCACTGACGAGATGACGAGGCTGCCGGAGGCCATCAACTTTCCGGCGGAAGAGGAAAAGGTGCTCGCCTACTGGCAGGCGGAGAAGGTGTTCGAGACCTGTCTGAAACAATCGAAGGGAAAACCGAGGTAAGTAGCTTTACGCAATCACAAACAGATGTGTCAATGGATGCCATTGTTTGGTGACCGTGTTTCTAACCACACAACAGATACACCTTCTACGATGGACCACCGTTTGCGACCGGTTTGCCCCACTACGGACATATCCTGGCCGGTACGGTGAAGGACATTGTGACGCGGTACGCGCACCAGCAGGGCTACCACGTGGAACGTCGGTTCGGGTGGGATTGTCACGGGTTGCCGGTGGAGTACGAGATCGACAAGACGCTGAACATCCGCGGCCCGGACGACGTGGCCAAGATGGGCATCAAGGCGTACAACAACGAGTGCCGCAAGATCGTGATGCGGTACGCGAACGAGTGGGAGCAGATCGTCGGTCGGATGGGCCGCTGGATCGACTTCAAGAACGACTACAAAACGCTCTACCCGTGGTACATGGAGTCCATCTGGTGGGTGTTCAAGCAGCTGTACTGCAAGGGCTTCGTTTACCAGGGCGTTAAGGTGATGCCCTACTCGACCGCCTGTACGACCGCACTGTCCAACTTTGAGTCGGGCCAGAACTACAAGGAGGTGACGGATCCGGCCGTGTTCGTTTCGTTCCCGCTGGTGGGCGATAAGGATGGGGCGGCCTTGGTCGGCTGGACGACGACTCCGTGGACGTTGCCATCGAATCTGGCCTGCTGCGTACACCCGGAACTGGTGTACGTGCGTGTGCGCGAAAAGAAAACGAGCAAAGTCTACATCCTAATGGAGTGCCGGGTGGAGGCGCTTCTGAAGGGACCGGAAAACTACGAAATTCTCGACCGTTTCCCGGGTGCCAAGTTGGCGGGGGCTCGCTACGAGCCACTGTTCGATTACTTCCGCAAATACGAGAGTGTTGCGTTCCGTGTGCTCACCGATAAGTACGTCACGGAGGAGTCCGGTACGGGCATAGTCCACCAGGCACCGTACTTCGGTGAGGACGATTATCGCGTCTGCCTGGCGAACGGTGTGATCAAGCGCGATCAGGAGATCATCTGTCCGGTGGATGCGAGTGGCAAGTTTGTCGAGCCGGTTACGGACTTCTGCGGCCAGTACGTTAAGGACGCCGATAAGGCCATCATTAAGCTGCTGAAGGAACGCGGCCGTTTGGTGCTCGCGTCGCAAGTGAAGCACAACTATCCGTTCTGCTGGCGATCGGACACGCCGCTGATCTACAAGGCCGTACCGTCGTGGTTCGTGCGCGTGGAACACATGAACCAGCAGCTGCTGAACTGCAGCTCGCAAACCTACTGGGTGCCGGAGTACGTGAAGGAAAAGCGCTTCGGTAATTGGCTGCGGGATGCGCGTGATTGGGCGATCAGTCGCAATCGCTACTGGGGGACGCCGATTCCGCTGTGGATCTCACCGGACGGGAAGGAAATCGTGTGCATCGGTAGCATCGATGAGCTGGAGCGTTACTCGGGTGTCCGCGTAACCGATCTCCATCGGGAGAGCATCGATCACATCGAAATCCCGTCGGCCGTGCCCGGGAATCCTCCCCTGCGCCGTGTCACCGAAGTGTTTGACTGCTGGTTCGAGTCCGGCTCGATGCCGTTTGCCCAGAGTCACTATCCGTTCGAGAATCCGGCCGAGTTTATGAACAACTTTCCGGCGGACTTCATTGCGGAGGGCATTGATCAAACGCGTGGCTGGTTCTACACGCTGCTCGTCATCTCGACGGCACTGTTCAACAAGGCACCCTTCAAGAACCTCAACGTGACGGGGCTGGTGCTGGCCGCCGACGGGCAAAAGATGTCCAAACGCAAGAAGAACTATCCCGACCCGATGGAGGTGGTCAACAAGTATGGGGCGGATGCGCTCCGGCTTTACCTGATCAACTCGCCGGTTGTGCGGGCGGAAAATCTTCGCTTTAAGGAGGAAGGTGTGCGTGACATCATCAAGGACGTGTTTCTGCCGTGGTTCAACGCGTTCCGGTTCCTGTTCCAAAATGTCGATCGCTTTGCGAAGGAAGAATGTATCGTCTACCGGTACGATCCGGTGCGCCACGCGGAAAGGCGTTCCACCAACGTGATGGACGTGTGGATCATTTCGTTCAAGGAGTCGCTGCTAAAGTTCGTCACCGAGGAGATGAAGGCGTACCGGTTGTACACGGTCGTGCCGAGGCTGACGAAATTCATCGACCAGCTTACCAACTGGTACGTGCGCATGAACCGGAAGCGTATCAAGGGCGAGTATGGTGTGGAAGATTGTTATCATGCACTTGACACGCTGTATGATGTGTTGCTGGCGATGGTCAAGATGATGGCGCCGTTCACGCCCTACTTGACGGAGTTTATGTACCAGCGTTTGCGATTGCTCTCGAAGGAACCGATGGACGGTAGCGTCCACTACCAGATGATGCCATCGTCCAATGGGAAGTATATAAACATTTCCATCGAGCGAGCGGTTGCGCGAATGCAAGCCGTCGTCGAACTCGGTCGTGTGATGCGCGATCGGCGTACCATGCCGGTTAAGTACCCACTGACGGAGGTTATCGTCGTGCACCAGAGTGAGGAGTACCTGGCCGACATTCGCTCGCTTGAGGGCTTCATTTTGGGCGAACTTAACGTGCGCCGCATTACGCTGAGCTCCGAGAGGCAACGGTATGGGGTGACGATGCGTGCCGAAGCCGACCACAAGACGCTCGGTGTACGGCTAAAGAACGACTTCAAGCAAGTGCTGACGGCCATCAAGCAGCTTTCCGATGAGGAGATTTCGCGCCAGCTCGCCCAAGGCCATTTCACTATCGCCGGCCACCGGGTGGAGCTGGAGGAGATACGGTTGATCTATCAGTTTGGCGGTGAGAATGCGTCGTTCGAGGCGCACAGCGATAACGACGTGCTGGTGCTGCTTGATATGACCCCGAACGAGGAGCTGATGCGCGAGGGAACGGCCCGTGAAATCATCAACCGCATCCAGAAGCTGAAGAAGAAGGCGAAGCTCATCCCGACCGATCCGGTGCTGATCTACTACACCGTCGCCGGTGGCGACGGAGAGGTGCGCAGTGTGGCCGAAAGCCATCAATCGTTCATCGTGAGCACGGTGAAATCGCCGTTTGCCACCTATGGCCCCGAGGCGGCCACCAAACCGGTGCTGATCGAAGAATCGCAAGAGCTGAAGGGATCGACGCTGACGATCACCATCTGCTCGCCGCAGGATCGCGAAGTTCCGGCCGTACCGTGGGTGAATCTCCACCTGGACGAGCGCCTAGTACCGCGCTACCAAGGGCAAGGTGTTTCGTCGCATAAAGCGTCCCTTCTGCTCACCGGAAGCCGAACTGGACAGGCGCTCACGTACGCCCAGCTACGCCAGGAAGTGGAATCCCTTTTCGGGCTGAAGGATGTCCGATTCAACGTGCTCGCCGGTGCCAACGGTAAGCTGCTGACCGACGGTGCAAAGCTCGACGTGGCTCAGCTCAACCGACAGACACTTTACGTGACGCAGGGCGAAAGCCTTCCGGCGTCGAGCTGGACCCCGCCGAACATGCCGTTTGTCGCGTTTCGGAACGTCAATGGCGCGGACGGGCGTAAAACTACCGTCTTCGAAGAGAATCCGGTTGGAGTGAAACGGACGGTACTGGCACAGTAAGAAACACACCGCAATACATATTATATGGCCTTTGGATAACGATACGGATTTGTTTGCGATTCATCATACGCGTAACGTATTTGGAATTTACGTTTTACTCCCGCCCCGCCGCATGCAAAACAAAATAATCATGGATTTAATTTTGAACTAATTTAATAAAGTTGTACTTTCTTCTCAAAGAGAATTTTGTGTATGCATTATTTAAGCTTCACGTACCATAGTTTCTTCGATGTTGATGTTGATAACGAGGAGAATAAAACATGCCATTTAAATCGATGTTAATGTGCCGCCTCCATGACCTCGCGGGTTTAGTAGGATTGGGCCGGGGTTTCGATTATGTCAGCACCATGTGATAACGATAACGCTAAGTCTATTAGACTAATCACCGCCCACGGCTAATGCGAATCAATCACCGTGTCATTAGGGAAAAACATTCGCAGGGAACGCGGCTTGTTAACGTGCGAAGAACGATGCAATAGTTAGAAGGATGCATCGCTTGCAGGAATTTACGTCATGCGCCTAACGGGTATGCAATCGGCGGTGCACGTAACAACAGTTTCTGGTGGAGGATAATTTTGATGCTGCACAAACGATCAACATGAATTTATGAGCTGTGTAGTTATGTTTATATGTTTAATTAACGTATTTTTTAACTTGTAAGGCTTAATGAGGAACGCCTTTTTTAAAAATGTTTTTTAAAGTAACCTTTTTCCATATGCAAACATACCAAAATTGTCCGGCATGAATCCGACTTTATGCATTGCGAGATTTTCTGTCTCGATAAAAAATAAAACGACGGATTAAGACCTCACCTGTGAACGTATTTACGTACGTTCGTAATTTGTTTTTTTGTGGAAGAAGATATAAAATATCCCAGAAATGGATGAGTCTAACGAGCGGGTTGGCACACATCGTTCCGTGGGAAATTTATTTGTTCATATCGTGAAGCATACGATGGCATAACGAGAACCACACTCATTAATTTATGTGTCACTAGCGATACATCCGCGGGATCGTGGCAACATGCATCGATTTATTCCAGCTTCAACGATAACAGGTTATGGTGAGTTCACCTCCAGGATGTTTCTCCATGCGGTTCCAGATAACGATCAGGTTTCCTAGAGGGCACCATCGCGTATTTTGCAGCGTCGATAAAGTACCCTGCCCGGCTTGGCCAAAAGGAGTGTGGGGTGGTACACTTCAGCTGCTGGTGTTTTTCTCGTACCACAAACGGTTGCCTCATCGTCGGAGTTCATTTCCGATTGAGCTCGCGTTACATTCGTTGATTGGAATGGATGAGTTAAATAAAATGACGAGCATGTATTGCATGTTCCCGCGAAGGGGATTCCGTCGGGCATGGGTTTTTATTGCGTTAAACAAATTTTAAATTTTCACAAACAAGACAAATTTAAATAGGATCTGAAAAAAATCTTTCCCTCCCTAGCGTAAACGAAACATTCTATCAACACCACTCTGTTGCTCATTTTGCAGACCTTGCATGAAGCTGCGAGTGCGAAATGATGCGAGCAAATTTATTTACTAGCCTAATTAATCAACCGCTGAGTGGGCAAAACTCCGTACGTAAACGCACGGCTGACGGGGTCAATGGGACAGTTGAAAGGGCCACCGGAAGACCGCACCACTGACCCGCTCCCGAACGGTTTGAGGTGCAGATACAATAAATATGCCCCACGCATCCGGCTCGTTTGGCCAGGGACGTTTATTTACGGGTGTTAAGTTTCACCTTCCGCTTCGTGTCACTTCCACTTTGACTGGCGGCGGGCATTTACTGCATACCGGATCCTGTGGCCATTGCGTTTGGTTGCACAATGTTTAACGATTTGTTGTACGTGGTTATTTTCTTATGAGATGCATTTAAGTTATCTAGATTAAAGGATTGGTTTGTCTGTAATATATTTGTATGTTATCGAATCTCGACAAAATAGAACCTTAGGAGCTCCTGAAGTGATTCCTTTGAATCAATCAAATTTCTTGTTAACCCAATCAAATTTCACCTTGGCGATTATCAATCTAGAATTTATTTTCAATAAATTAATATTGTACACTCTTCTTCGTCCAATTATTTACTGATACTGTTTCAGAATTTCGTTTTAAATGGCAATTCTTAGCAATAAACAAAATTGGTCGCTTACGCGACGCTTGATTTCGGTAATTGAATATACGGTATGCGCATAGTAAATGCAACTCCTAAATTTGATAAATGTATGAATTAAAGCAATTACTTCCTCATTGATGGAAGATTGCGCCATATCAGTAGAAAATATGCAATATCTCATTTAAAGTACGTATACATACCGAGACGACCACATACTATTCCTACCGGAACCCAGCCAAATGCAAACAGTTCAATTGAATAAACTCATCTGGCACGTTTAATCTTTACCATTTACTACTTATTTCGTTCTAAACAACTGTACTCTATCGCAATCAAAATTGGTTTATTTTCCCCATCCTGGGGGGACAGTGGACCACCAGCGTCAAAATAGATGTAGTTTTACGTGAAAGCACCGACAAACAATCGATCAACTGGAGGATGTTTGATCAGGTGGGTGTATTTTCGCTCTAACCATCGGAATGCAGGTGCCTCATCGTACCCCAGCCATCGTCAGCAAGCGCTTGACGATAGGTAGTTTCGAAAATCAACTTACCGCCAACCAAACGCTTTGCTACATTTGGTATGCGAATGATTGTTTGTGCCTTGTGTGAACCTCAACTGATACATTGAATGTACTCAAATTGCAATTGATTGGTTTCCTAATAAAGTTGAAATTGTTGAAACAGTGTTAACTGTACTTTTTTGAGTGACCGTTACGAGGGTGCAGGAATTTTGGTCTATTTCGAATAATTTTTCCGATGAAGAAGAATCTGTGGTATGCGGTTGTTCGTTATTGTTGGTAAGTTGGAAACCGACCGCGCTATAGTAACTGTTTGTTTTGTATAAATGAGTAAATTTTACATAGCAAAACTGAAAGCACCTTTATAGAAAACCCTCCAAACACTATAAAAGAGCAGCGTCTTCGAGACAGCGCTCAACATTTTCCACAACAAGATGCAAGTGATAACGTTGAGTGCAGTTTTGCTGATAGCCTTTGGCTTCCAGGCTCTTCGCGTGAGCTCTGAACCAGTGATAGTTCAAAAGTTTGATTGGTGGGAGCGTGGAAACTTTTATCAGATCTACCCACGATCGTTTAAGGATTCCGATGGCGATGGCATTGGCGATTTGAAGGGTTATATGAAGATATTATAGATTTTTTACGGTAGAAAATAGGAAGCTCATACAGTAGTTGGTTCCT
>KE523906.1:22881-34379 GCA_000441895.2 Anopheles sinensis | reverse complement strand
CACCACTCTGTTGCTCATTTTGCAGACCTTGCATGAAGCTGCGAGTGCGAAATGATGCGAGCAAATTTATTTACTAGCCTAATTAATCAACCGCTGAGTGGGCAAAACTCCGCACGTAAACGCACGGCTGACGGGGTCAATGGGACAGTTGAAAGGGCCACCGGAAGACCGCACCACTGACCCGCTCCCGAACGGTTTGAGGTGCAGATACAATAAATATGCCCCACGCATCCGGCCCGTTTGGCCAGGGACGTTTATTTACGGGTGTTAAGTTTCACCTTCCGCTTCGTGTCACTTCCACTTTGACTGGCGGCGGGTATTTACTGCATACCGGATCCTGTGGCCATTGCAACGTCTGGTTGTGCAATGTTTAACGATTTATTGTACGTGGTTATTTACTTATGAAATGCATTTAAGTTATCTAGATCAAAGGATTGGTTTGTCTGTAATATATTTGTATGTTATCGAACTTCGACAAAATAGAACCTTAGGACCTTGGCATGTTATCAGAAGTTGCTTATTTATGCAATTTCCTCCTGAAGTGATTCCTTTGAATCAATCAAATTTCACCTTGGCGATATTCAATCTAGAATTTATTTTCAATACATTAATATTGTATATTCTTGATATCGGTAATTGAATATACGGAATGCGCATAGTAGATGCAACTCCTAATTTTGAGAAATGGATGAATTATAGCATTTATTATTTATTTTATTTGTATACTTCCTCATTGATGGAAGATTGCACCATATCAGTAGAAAATATGCTATATCTCATTTAAGGTACGTATACATACCGAGACGACCACATACTATTCCTACCGGAACCCAGCCAAATGCAAACAGTTCAATTGAATAAACTCATCTGGCACGTTTAATCTTTACCATTTACTCCTTATTTCATTCTAAACAACTGTAGTCTATCGCAATCAAAATTGGTTTATTTTCCCCAACCCGGGAGGACAGTGGACCACCAGCGTCAAAATAGATGTAGTTTTACGTGAAAGCACCGACAAACAATCGATCAACTGGAGGATGTTTGATCAGGTGGGTGTATTTTCGCTCTAACCATCGGAATGCAGGTGCCTCATCGTACCCCAGCCATCGTTAGCAAGCGCTTGACGATAGGAAGTTTCGAAAATCAACTCCCGCCAACCAAACGCTTTGCTACATTTGGTATGCAAATGATTGTTTGTGCCTTGTGTGAACCTCAACTGATACATTGAAATGTGCTCAAATTGCAATTGATTGGTTTCCTAATAAAGTTGAAATTATTGAAACAGTGTTAACTGTACTTTTTTGAGTGACCGTTACGAGCGTGCAGGAATTTTTGTCTGTTGCGAATTATTTTTCCAATGATAAAGAATCTTTGGTATGCGGTTGTACGTTATTGTGGGTAAGTTCGAAACCAGCCTGCGCTACAATAATTGTTTGCTTTGTATTAATGAATAAATTTTACATAGCAAAATTGAAAGCACGTTTACTGAAAACCCTCCAAACAGTATAAAAGAGCAGCGTCTTCGAGATAGCGCTCAACATTTTCCAGAACAAGATGCAAGTGATAACGTTGAGTGCAGTTTTGCTGATAGCCTTTGGCTTCCAGGCTCTTCGCGTGAGCTCTGAACCAGCGATAGTCCAAAAGTTCGATTGGTGGGAGCGTGGAAACTTTTATCAGATCTACCCACGATCGTTTAAGGATTCCGATGGCGATGGCATTGGCGATTTGAAGGGTTAGTATGAAGATATTATAGATTTTTATCGGTAGAAAATAGGAAGCTCATACAGTAGTTGGTTCCTCCAGGAATAACGCAAACGGTGGACTATCTGAAGACGATCGGTATCGACGGTGTTTGGTTGTCGCCCATCTTCAAGTCACCGATGAACGACTTTGGCTACGATATCTCCGATTTCTACGCCATCCAGGACGAGTATGGGACGATGGAGGACTTTGAGGAGTTGGCGGCGAAGTGTAGCTCGATCGGGCTGAAGTTGATACTGGACTTTGTCCCGAACCACTCCAGTGACGAGCACGAGTTCTTCCGCCTATCGGAGGAAGGTGTTGCACCGTACGACGACTACTACATCTGGCACGCGGGTGTTCTGGATGCCAATGGTACGCGGGTACCTCCGTCAAACTGGATCAGCGTGTTCCGTGGTAGTGCATGGCAGTGGAGCGATAAGCGTCAGCAGTACTATCTGCATCAGTTCCAGAAGAAGCAACCAGACCTGAACTACCGCAATCCGGCCGTTGTGGACGAGATGAAGAACGTGATGCGGTTCTGGCTGAACAAGGGAATTGCGGGCTTTCGCATTGACGCGCTGCCGTATCTGTACGAGAGTGCGGAAGTGGACGGTCGCTACCGGGACGAGCCGGTATCGGGCCTGGTGCAAGATGATCCAAAGAATCCTGCCTTTCTGGTGCACACGGAAACCAAGGATCAACCGGAAACGTACGACATGGTGCGCCAGTGGCGTGCCGTTGTTGATGAGTATACGGCGCGGGACAACTTCACGCGCATCATTCTGACCGAGGCATATACCGGCCTGCAGAACACAACGCGCTTCTACGGAACACCGGCGGCTCCTGGGGCGCAGATTCCGTTCAACTTCCAGCTGATCATCGAGCTGACGGCAAACAGCACCGGTCAGAACTTTGCCGATGCTGCCCGAAGCTGGCTGAACGCGATGCCTCATGGTGCCATCGCGAACTGGGTGCTGGGAAACCACGACAACGGTCGCATCGCCAGCCGTCTCGGAGTGGCCCGGGCCGATCTGTACAACATCGCACTGCAAACACTCCCCGGGATAGCGGTGACGTACTACGGTGAGGAGATTGCCATGGTGGACCAGTACATTTCCTGGGCCGATACGATCGATCCGGCGGCCTGCAATACCGATCCGGACACGTACACACTATACTCGCGCGATCCGGCCCGCACCCCGTTCCAGTGGAACAACGGCACAAATGCGGGCTTCTCGAATGCATCCCAAACCTGGCTCCCGGTGGCCGACGGATATCGGACGTTGAATGTGGCCGCCCAGCTGGCGGCGGAGCGGAGCCACCTGAAGACGTTCATCCAGCTGACCAACTACCGGAAACGGCGCCTGCTGGCCGAGGGAGACTTTAACATGCGCGTCATCGGAACGAATCTGGTGTTGTACAAGCGTGCTGTGCCGGGCGTGGGCTTTGCCATTATTGCGCTGAACTTTGGTGCAGAACCGACACGGATTTCGTTCCAAAAAGCATTCCCCGATGTCCAGGATGGTTGGCTTACGGTGGTCGCCAGTTCCCTGCAAACCAAATTGAACTATGGCGCGTTGGTTAATACAAGAAGTTACAAGCTGGCTGCGAACTCTGGCATAGTTCTGGAGCGCATTCGTGGTCCCAACCCAAGGGTGGCTTAAAACCAATAGTGTACAACTATTTGAATGCAACATACATTTGGAATTCAGAAAATATACATTCACAATGTAGAATAGAACGTTGGTTGTTTCGTCGCACAAACCACGTGGCATTAACTGTTAATTTGAATTTTAATGAAGGGAAAAGAATACTTTAAGTGTGTCGGTAAAATGTTGCAGGACCGTTCCAAATACTATGTTGCACAAAGCATGCAACCAAAATGATAGGTTCTCATCAGGATCTGGCTTAGGTGAGGAAAAACTCCACTTTCCCCTATCGGTAAACTCACTGGAAGCACGTGAGTACGCGTCAGCAATCGTTTTTTCTCATTCCTCATCTCACAGGATGCTGCGAGAAAATGCTTTCCCATTGACTATGGCAATTGTTGTTATCATCTGTTTACTTACTCAGGATGTTTCTCTTCGTGGAGAGGATTCTGCCGAGGAGAAAAACAAAGAGAGAATAAGCGGAAATGATTGGTGAGAAATAAGGATTCTCCTCACTAGAGTAGATGAGAAAATCCTTTTGCACTTGTGTTTATTGTCCCATGTGCCAGTAATCCGAGGCTTTGAGCATCACCGAATATGAGGGAGTGCAGAGGTTTTATTCTCTGAATTCCTAATCTGGTCCACTTGGAAGAAACCCATTACTTTCCCCTTTTCTCCACGTGCTCGATGCGGTACGGCGTGCGATTTCCTTCCTCATCTTGGCGAGAGAACCATCTCAAGACTCACCGAATATCCCTACGCAGATGTGAGCTGAGAGGCGCTGCGATTGTCATCGCCGTCGTCGTCGTCGTGTTTTCACGAGGACGACGCAGGTTTCGGGCGCTGCTGCTGATGCTGATGCTGCGCTGGTGTGGTGTGGTCCATCCTCACACGCTTCGGCTAGTTTGGCTGGTTCGTGCAGATGATTATGACAATGATGGCACGTTCGCTCGCGGTCCGCCGTTGATCCGTTTCGCCAAAGCCGTCCAGTGAGAGTTTGGCTGCAAAACCGAACGGTTCGACGACGCCAACGGAAAGTGTTAACTGCGTGCGTACGTGCGTGCGTGCGTGCGTGTGGCCCGTACGTGTGTAGCGTTTACGGCGGGTTTCGGGTTTCGAAGGGCGCGTCCTGTCGCGCAAGCTGTTAAAGGTGCGTGTTCCGGTGAGGAGTAGATTCCTGTTTTCCCTTTGAAGAAACTCAACCAGGCGGTTGACTGTTAAGATATGTGTAAAGTGTAAATCAGCAGTACGACCCGAAAGCCAAAGCCAAACAGCAAAGGTTCGCAAACAATCACGAACATAATCCGATTGGTTCGTAGTGCCTTCCTGTTCGACCGTTATTTGCCTTCACTTCCGCTCAGTGTCTTGGTTACGGACCATCACCTTATTCTCTACCACCAATCCAATCACTTCAAAGGCCGTGTTGAGTTACTTTGTGTGTCCTGCCAGTTGCTGCCAGCTGTCTTCTCCCTCGCCATGTTCGACCGATGGATTTCTCTTACTTCGTATTACTACGAGTCCTATTCAGGGGATTTTACGCATCCGTGTGCGAAGACGTATTCCGACTACTAAGAGTGTGATTCTGGTGTACGCCACACCCCCTCCCTCTCTCTTTCTCCATGTGAGTGAGAAGATGAATAGAACAAGGAAAAACACCGATGTGAATCGAACGCACGTCGATCTCCCCACATACGTGACAGTTGTGTTGGATTTATTGATTGTGCGTGAAATTGCTCCAAAACCGGCTCCATGTTTGCCATGACCGGCAATACCTAACCGACAGTGGATAGATCTCCGGTGGAAGAAAGGACATCCGAACAGCACGCCAATCGATCTCCGGCAGCTCGTCGTCACGTGGCAGATGAGGAACAAGTTGTGTGGAAATTGTCACTATCGCCAAACTATGTATCCTTCCTGCCTGTGCCTTTCCAAATGTTTTCCCTTTGCCTCGATGATCTTCCAGCGCTTACGGGGCTGAGGTTTTCGATAGCAATCTCCAACCAGTTCCGGACCGGACACAGCGTCGCCGCTTTCCCTGACATGTGCTTCGATGGTTTTCGATTTTCTGATTCGCTCCGAACTTTCGTCGGACGCTTTTCCGCTTCTCATCTTGTAGGAACACGAACGTTATGAACTGCGAAGAACAGGCGCGTAGCAGTTTCTTGGATCGATTGGAAACAGGCGAACCGAAACGTGACGTCTCGACGGGCGTTATCGGTCGCTGAAACGTGCGTGGGTGAAGTGGTTGATAAATTAATTAATTTCCACACTCAACTGCTCGCCCCTCGCCAACCACCTTTTGGAGGGCTCGCGTTACTTTGCCACCCTTCCTTAGGGGGCGGTGTTAGGTCCGAGTTTGCCCCAAACATTTTTGTTTTCAGGATCAAGAATTTTCGTACCAAATCAAATTCAAAGAAAACCGAAATCGCATCAAACATCGAACAATCGATCGGGCCACGTGGTACGGTGGTTGGAAAAGTGGGCGAAAAAGTTTTTCCTTCGCACACCACGCTGATTAGCGGCAGCAGCAGGTACCGGTCACAAAGCCTCACTCCTGCACCAAATCCTCCCTTTTGGTAAAGCAAGCCCAGAGAAAACTCCAGCAAAGAAGTTTCCCCCCGAACGTAATCGTAAATAATACCACCAGACCCAGGTGGTGTTATTTATACGTCACGTAACTTTGGGTTAGATTTGTGAGTCGAGCGAACGTAGCAGGCCGCGCGTGGCTGTCGACAGTATTTGCGAAATGAGTCTACAAAGCAACCGGTGACCCGACCGCTCACCAATGTCTCGTTCAACGTTTGTCTTTTAGCCGAAGTCGAGTCGAGTGGCGAGGTGTCGAGAATTTTCCGCCAGTTTTCCATCGGTCCGTCAGTGTCGGGCGATGAGCAAATGTGCGTTCGGGGTGAAACCGGAACATCGGTGTACTGCGGTGGCTGTGGGCGAGTGCGAAAGTGGTTGTGCGTGTGTGTGCCCGTGTGGTGGTGAATAGTGTGCTTCGATCGGTATTCGCTATCCTCTTGGCTGGATTAAGATCTCGAAGCGAAGAGGTTCTGCTCTCTCAAAACCCCGCCATCCGATGGGTTGTGGGCCGCAAAGGCCGCGTGTCGTAGTGTGCAGCAGCGGTGAATAGAAGGGGTGGAAAAAGTGTACCGAAAAAAAGGAAAAGAAGCCGAAGAAAAAAAGTGTCTCCCAAAGATAGTAATTATGTGCGTCAAACAATGTGGCCGGCAGGCGGGCACGGATCGGTCCGGATGGGGCGCTGGAAAACGGCATCCGGTGCTCCTGTTGGCGCTGTTTGCTTTGATCGGATTCCCATCATCGGCAGCTGAAAAGGCGGCGAGCGCCAAGGACAGCGAATACGAAAACAGTAAGCTCATTTTTAAGTAATCTTTGGTGGGATGATTGTTGTTAGAAAGTAATGCCAATTCGTAAGGATTATTGGATTAGTTTGATGGCCTTATGGTTTGCCGAATGGATAGCTCTTCACTCGCTCGAAACGTTGTCGTCCCTCATCCGCAAGCGTGAATGCCGCAGATATTGCGATAATCTTATTCACCCAGACCTTTTGCCCGAATGTTGAGAGCATTAAATTTGTTGTATAATGTGGCGCAGTGATGCCAGTGATCCGGTCTGATTTATGTGACTTATATTACAATGAATCAGGGGCGCACAAGCAAGCAGCGAGCGGAACGAGAAAAGAAAATGAACCGAAAGGATGCTCCCGCAGCAGCGGAGTGTGTGTAGAAAATTTATAATCTTGTTTTATTCATCATCGACACACACACACACGCACTGCGGAATTCCCACTGATCGTCGAAAAAGGGAGACGGATCCTCATACACGCAAACCGGCAGCCCGACATAACTGACCCGCACGGGTCGTTTGCGTACGTAATGTAATAATGCAAAGTGCCCCAAAAAAAAAAACCCCTACGACATGCGCCCGGCATGAACATGATCCCCACATGGGTTTGGGTGAGGAATTTTGGGTTTATAAGACCCGTCCCCCCTCCAGCTGGCGTTTCCGCTCGTGCGTGCTCCGGGTCAGGAAGTTGCGCCAAACGATGGGAAGTCGGGCACGTAAACAAAGCTGTGGGCGATTCGGGCGACATCGTCGGAGATGTGCTTTGCCCGCAGCGGTCGGTGCGGTCGGAGGGACCGAGAGTTATTTCAATTTTTGGAGTACCAGCTCGTAACAAGCACCGCACCGGAATGAAAGGTCAACTCATTTCGGAACACTCCCGGGCTGGCATGCGTACGTTAACGGTCGCGCACAACAACGGCAGTGTGTCGCCGAGGACTGGAATGTAAATTTCCCGACCCGCTCTCGACCAATGCTCCTCCAGACCGAAGCCCTACTGCGGCCTGCGTCGGCCGAGTTTGGCCTAGTTCAAAACATTACCCCCGTGATGTTTCGCCCGGGTGACTTCCTGGCCCGCGCTTGTTCGCAATCAACCGGAACTGGCGCGTACTTTGGGCCGGCCGGAGCCACAAAACATGGATCGTACGAAGGCCATAAAATAGTGTGTGATTCGGCCAACAACCGCCGGTGTTTTCCCCCAGCCCGTTTCCCCCCCCCCTCCCCCTCCCATTGTGGGTGGGATTGCGTTGTGCAATTGAAACGAATTTCGTGCGATGTGTGATTCTCTATGGCATTTTGGCAGCCAGCACAGCGTAATGCAGCAATCGTTTTCCGCTCCAGGGATATCAAGGTTTGTTTTGGGCGAGTTTGTCCCTCCCCACATTCCTCCCACTCTTTTGACTTGTTAGGGAAGGCTTGATTCCTGTTTTGGGAAGCGATTTTAGATTTTTTTTACTGACAAGTTAAAAACTTGGTTGTGGAACTTCATTTCTCGACCAACCAGAAAAAGGCCTACATGCAATCACGTCTGGTAAAAACCAGTAAAAACATTCTCCAGTCCTCGTATCACCTTAGATTACGCTGGTGAACTTGGCAGCACGCAGAGAATCGCCCTACAGGATTAAAAGTATTCGTTCGGCCTAATTCTTGAACATTGGCCGCCAAGCTCTTGTGGAACTTTTGCGCCTCTCGGCACACGGACAAGGCCAGCTCGGTTTCGGTGGTGAGGCAAAAAGCGCATCCTTTATCCCAGGAGTATCCTGTTATGCACGCATTACACTCACATGAACAAAGTTTCCCAGTTCTTTTTCCTTCTTTCGGTGCCGGCCGAGGTTTTATATGGAGCAGGCAGATTCCCGGAATCACGTCGGTCCGTTCCAGTGCCCTGTCGGCACAATAAACGAGCCCCGGAAGCCCGGTTAACAATGGAAAGTTGGTCTCCAGTTGCCCCTTTGGAAGCTTTCCCTTTATTTTCTGATGGGGAAAGGAGTGACGATGGAGAGCACCCGATGATTGTATGCTGCTGATTAAAACAATTGGATTTTGGGCTACACTTTATGGGACCGGGAAGTGGAGGTGAATGGCCAACCATGTCGGAGCGTCCTATTTTGTGCAGTCCATTCTGGGCTGGGTGCCCCGGAGGGCCAGGAAGTTATGAAGGCGCTAGGAAACACTGGTATATTTTTATTCCTCTACTTAAACATCCCGTAGTCCCCCGGGGGAAAACATCCTGGAGGGACTTTTGGCTAGCGGAAGTCCCACCGAGCTTCAGTGTGGCAGGCGTGTGCCAGGGCTTATGGGCAGAACCAGCACGATAGGCGTGGGAAAAATGAATGCTGTATGGAAAACGGGTTTCCTATGGTCCACTCAGGATACGGTGGCGTCCGGGAATTGAGAGATTGGTCTGGGATTCTTGTTGAAGTAGAAATTATACGTCTACTGCTTTCATGAGCCTGTTCCTCAGCATTTCGAATAGGTGCACTTCGTTCTCCTCTTTCTGGCCTTTTCATGAGTGAAACTTTCTTTTTCTACTGTGCTTCTGTGCTACATCCTATAATGAGTTGTAATAACGATGGTAACGAGAAGCTGAGAGTTTGGCCATCCGTCGCAAACTGCATAACTGTATGGCTTATGTAGGAGTGAGGTAATATCTGGAATCTGTGTTACAACCGGCTGGGGTGCTCCGGAATCGGTAAAATCTCCATCCACCCGGAAAGATATGGTCTAAGCAAAGCGGAGTATGTGTTTGCCTGAAACGTCGGCTTATGTCATCCTGCTGCGTTTCCCAGGGTGACTTTGTTCGTGAGACTGCTGAATCGTTTGGTTGCTTGGATAGATTAAATGTATAGCGTTTGAGATTAGACCAACTTTCCAATTTAACTTCTAGCGTGCAGCTGGAGATAAAAGTTTTCTTGTATTTTGGCATGGTACGACGTTAAATTTATGTTACGAGTCGTGTTTAAAAAAAGTCAGTCAAACAAGTATGTTCAATTTGTTTAGATTACGCTTCAGTTATGATAAAATAAAAACGGAAATTTATGATATAGTTTCATAATTAAATTCATATTTCATCTATAAAGCGATAGGATGAAACAAAATCATGTTTCGATGTTAATGGAATCTTTACACATTCAATTTTTCACATCCATTTTGAGTAGTTTTTATCAAAAGAATGTTTATTTTGAATCTGCCTTGAGCTTATATTTCTTTTGTGAGGTATCCTTTTCACAAATTAAGCTGAATTCACGATGACGTTCAACCGAAGCTTGAATGTTTTATCAACACTTCTATTAGGCTTCAAAATCTGCCCGACCGAACGTGTTCGCATCAAGTTTATTTCTCTCTGCCTGCAAAAGCCTCCGTCTGAATAAATAATTCGATAAGACGTACCCAGGCCGTCCGACGACCTACTTCTCCCGGTTCAATTTCCCTTCGGTAAGCGAGCACCAAAACAAGCCTAATTCGGTTTCGCAAGCACAGACCGGTGCCACAGGAGTGTGCACTACGTTGCGGTCGATAAATACACCTTTAAAATTTCATAATGCTTTGCGCACCGGACCGTGTTGATTGATGGATTTTCTAGCGAGAAGAACCCGAACCCGCTTTGCGTGCTCAGCTGGGAAAAGGGAAAAGATTCAGCTCGGCTGGCGTCCTTGTGCGAGGGTTTTCTGTTTTCTTCCGGGGCTCACAAACATCCCGGAAGGATGTCTGGGCATCAATCAAACCGTAAATTCTTGCTTTCGGACCATCATCAACGCCCCCGGTCGGGTGCTCGATGAAAAATGTTAAAATGAGTGGTTTATCCAGCGCTTTTCTCCGGTTCTTCCGTGACCCCCGTGGAGAGCGTAGAGGTAGCCAGGAGTGTCGGTCCTAATTTCGGGGAGGTGTTAGACGAATGAAATTTGCTAGTTGTAGGGCGTGCGAGCGCTAAACGAGAAAAGTTTCGGCCCCCGCCCCGGCCGTTTTTCAAAAACAATGAAATTTTGTATAAAATAATAATGATTGCTTGCTGTACTGGATTAGTTGCGAGCCTTATTTTTTCGTTTGCCGGTCTGCTCCCTGCGGCGGCCCTTGTGCGGTTCGGCAAAGCGGGAAAACTTTGCCCTAGCGTCCTTGATGGTTTCCGTTTTATTTTTCATCTTGTTCCGGCCCAAAACCTAGCCAGGTTTGGATAGGGATGTGCTACTTTTTGATGAGTTCTTCGCCTCCTCGGACGCTCTGCCGAACGCGAAGCTCCAATGGTGAGGGCGTTCCGAAGCAAGTCGTCTGACAAATGGCACGAACAAATTTGAATATTTTCTCAAACTCGTCGGGGTTTGCATGGGTGTACATTTTACTTAGTTTTGTTGCGTTTGCCTTTTTTTCCCTGTTCTAGCTGAAGGACTGAACTTCGTTTTGCTTACTTTTCGCCAGCACGTTGGGTGAAGGTCGAAGACTGTTCAGTGAACTTTGAGTTTCGTTCCAAGGTCTCGGTTGAGTTTGTTTTGTACCATGGTACGCAGTGTGAGAAGAAAAATGGACGATTTTTTTTTTCTTCAGTTTATTTAGGTTCGTCGACGAATATAATTTGAGCTAGGACGCTTCTTGTAGCTCTACGTTAATCTTTATGCCTACGGAGTGGGTTAAGTGCTTGTTAAATTTTGGCCACTAGCAAGCTGGTTCAGTGTTATTTCGGTATCCTTTGTGCCGACTGGTTTGCTTAATCTTTTTAACTGTTCTGTACTTTCTTATTTTGCTTCTGTG
>KE523882.1:94279-128231 GCA_000441895.2 Anopheles sinensis | reverse complement strand
TTGTTTGAACTGAACCGGTCTGACCGGTTGAAGCTCTGTTCTTGTTGAAGGCGAAAACTGGCCGCCGTGCCTTAAGTTTCATAAAAGCTGCTTATGTGGTGTACAATTTTCCATCTCGCTCTAGCACACGGGCTAGTCTGATTGCATACCAGCTAGATTGTCTGATTGCATACTTGACGGAGTAAAATTTAAACTGCTGCATACATCCCGGTGTTAATTTGGCCGCTTAGCTTTTCGAGTAGCGGCTTTAGGTTCTAAAGGCGGCTGCATAATGACGTCACAGATGCCATATATTTCCGTTTTGCCACCACCGACAGAGATCATGTTTAACTCTTTAAATAAGCATTTGAAACATTAACTTTTGATTTTTAAATTGCAAGCAGCATCCATTATAAGAATTCTAAATATTTTTTTTTCCATCCATCCAGCATCCATTATAAGAATTCTAAATATTTTGTGTACATGAATAATTTTTCTCGCATTTGATAGTAAATGCAAAACGCAATTATTTTGAAGACACACGACTATAATAATACTCATCTCATGTCAATGTCAAACAATACTCTTGCTTCTCATTGAACCCGATACCATTGGATGTTCAAATTATAATATAGTATGAAACCAGCTGTAAATGGGTAAAGAAAAAATAACATCCGATAAATAGTGACAAGCTATTTTAAATGTCCAACAGTTGTTCATGAAACATAAGTGCTATCAAAATAAATGATGGCTGATCAAGAATGGCAATTATTTTACGTTCAACTGTATGATCGTCGATGCTTGTCGACAAGTATTGGTGAAATATACATAATGTTAGTAAAAATTCCCGTGTAGGCTAGAAATGTATAACCATTTTATTAGTATTCTTAATGAATCGTGGGGGCAGAAGCGGATTATAGCGTAGGCAAACTAAGCAACTTCTTGGGGTACCGGGCTTTAAGCTTTTAATAAAACATCTCTTGCACATTTCCAAACATAGAAACAATCCTCAACATGTTTAAAACCATACCTATTTTAACCACTTCTTAAAAGGTCTCTTTCATTTCTAAAACAACTCAAAAGAAATTAAAGAAGCAAAAAATTAAATTAAAATTAAACATGTTCATCAAGATCTTCGGAAATTATTGATGACTTCGCTCGTAAAAATGTTTGTTTTGAGTATAGTTAAACTTTGTTAACGGGGGCTTGTTTTCAAAAAGTTACTGCTGTTGCCGTGGTCAGCCGCGACCCGCGAATAATATACCGCATGTGTTGGCAAAAGCATCATAAGGAACAATCAAACCTGAGATGGTGGCTGTCAAGTGTGGTTAGATTAGGTATATTTTATCTTAAATACGCTAATATTAATCCCTAAACTATACGATGACTATTTTGTAGATGTCCATGAAGCCAGACATTCTCAAAAATTATCATAATTATATGGCTTTTAATGCAGGAATGTTGGTCCATAACTTACACAAGGGTTATTTTTATTCAATAAAACGTGCTAACGTATGCATTAAAAAAATTGACAAATTTTAACGATTTTTCCTGCAAAAACGGAAAACGCTAGCAACTTCCAGTTGAATGTAACATAAAGAGTAGCATTTCTTTTAAATTCAGAACATGTTTGACAACTTTATCATTAAAATTGAATCTGTGGTGGCCAAAACAGCAAACCGTCTTCGTTTGATAACGTGTAAAAACTTTCAGCATTATAGCGGAACGAACTTGTTTGATTTTGTTAGACATTTCTTGTCCACCGAATTCAGCTGATATGATTTTTTTAACTTCTTTGTCACTTATGGAGACAGGTTGAAAAATCATTTGGAAGCCTTGGTCCGGCCACTGACTGTGCTGCGAGACCCCAAATGACAACAGAGGCCGTTACGACAGGCATAACGAAAAATGGTCTAATCATTCCGTTTTTCGGATCAAAATATCGCTCCAACTGGCCAAATAGTTAAGAAAAGATGGAGATTGTTATACAGATGACGCGATCGAGGCCAGTCACTTAAACAAACCGGCTCGAAGCTCCTGTAAGACATGTGCTTGGAAAATCACAAAATTCGGTCAAATATCATAATCGATTCCAGCACTTATAACGCTATCTATGTCCCTCAACCACTTTCAACTAATAAAACCTTGATAAATCTTAAACGTAGGATCTATTCCAACAATTTAAAACCCAAGTGGAGCAGCAGGTGGTCTTGTAGGCCACACAACAACTGAAAAACATCCTTACGCGATTGGTTTTGTCGGCTATGGCTAAAGTTTCGAGCAAGTACCGTACGGCCGCCTAAGTGGCCGTCAAAATAATTTTTTAAGTACTTTAGTGATGTAACTTTACAATAAAATTTACTTCATTCAATTAGCTTGGTTAAATATTTTCTTATCGTCGATGAAAATTCTTCTATCTTTTTTAATGCATACGTTAGGCACTGTTGTACCGAAACATGCTGTTTTGTTTTTTAGATTGAAAAATTATTTAATTTATACACAATATATCCAAAAACTTGCTCTTTAAATGCGGAAGAGTGCTATGAGGTAATGGAAGATTGGTTTTGGATTCTTCTTTCTTTAACAAACTTTATATTTGTGCAATGATTCGATCCATTAAGCCCCATTCATATTTATCATTTTGCCCATGGTCCGTTTGGAGATGTCGAGCGATATAAGATAAAAATGAGACTCAACCACAAAAAACAAAATTTTGTTAAATTTTTGAATCATTTATAGAACGGTACTGTTCTATAAACTATTTAGTAAAAGGAAATATTAACAATAAAGCCCTTAACACGTTGACCGTCATGTCAGTCCCTAGGGACGTTGACCGTCATGTCAGTCCCTAGGGACTGACAGGACACTTCCCGTTCACACCGTGTCAGGCACTATAGTGACTGACATCGAACGCATCGCGTCAGTCCGCTATGTCGGTTAACGGTATCGGTCCGCAAGCGTCAGTCCATTTAGGCGCTTCAGAACGCTAGAGACTGACATCGATCGGTCCGCAAGCGTCTGTCCGCCTATGCTCTTCAGAAAACTAGGGACTGACTGATTGAATTTTACAGTAATATTACCGCGCGCCCACACGGCAGCGTAGCGTAGCCATTTTTACACTAAATGACACTACGTTCGTAGCTACGATAGGTGTAAAAATCGGTACGCTACGTGCCGTGTGGACGCGGCCTTACAGTAAAATATTTTCAAACCATCAATCTGAATTGTTCACACGTTGCGCATCAAGCCTTTATTGCGGCACTTTCCGTTCATGTCAGTCCGACAGAAAATTTCTTGATCAGTTTGATTGCTATGCTTATAAGCAGTTAAGCCAACGGATCCTTATAAATCAGATTATAAACAAAGGATCTGTTAAAGACGCGATCAAAACACAGACCATTCAAGCAACCCCCTTTATATTTACGTTTGAATTTGAATTACCATATGATTTTGTTCTGTAAATTAAATATCAATTAAATCAAATACATTAAATTTGGCTGTGTGTAACATTAAAAATTTACTTATTTTAAACATGAAACATACTTTAAAAGAACAACAAATTGAAAACTAATGATAGGTAAGCTAGGTTTAGATGCATTAAAACCGTCACGGTCAATTTGAAATTCTGTGTCACTGCCATCTAGTGGCGTGCGCATTGATTGCGCGGCTGATTTAGCAATAACCGATTCAGCAAAGACACAAATTTCCACACAATGCGGCTTTTTCGTCGTGTCGCTCACTTCAAGCTCGAATTCTGCTCGAAGTCGCTCAGCGCCGCACCCGTGAGAGGGGGGGGACATCATACTTGGTTTTTACCCATTGCTACATTAAATAATTGGATTGTTCTTATTTCTTCAGGCATTAAGAAGGGAATTTTTCTAAAGTGGCAAAGTTTCGCGGTATAAAGTTTGAGAATCACTGGCGTAGAACAAGACGCTTCAAAATCAATCAAGTTGCTAACATTTCTAAATGAAATTTTCCCGCCTGTTTCTTTTTTCGCCCTTTTTGATAACACAACAGAGTGTAATTGAATAGAAACCTAATCAATTCTGTTCCAGCAATCCAATCATTGCCTCGCGTTGGAAGCTAACGGAACTCAGGACAAGAATCGTAATCATTCGATTGACTTCGGCTTTTCGATTCAGTTGCACTTTTCCTGCCCGCAACTCCTGCCATTTGCTTTCGTATTTCAATTAACTTGGATCGTACAAAATCCAATCCTTCGACGAGGAAAAGGTGAGAAAAGAACGGAACCTGAACATAAACATAAAAACAAAATATGGCCTCGTCGAAACCAGGCGGGGTTCCTTGGTTTGTGGAATGTGGAATGTCGAAAGTCGGGCACGGTGGGGTGTTCGTTACGGTTGAGTGCCAGGCCAAACCTCCGCCACTCTTTTGCACCGATTAACGCCCACGTGTGTGGACGAGAAAAACCAATGTTTTCCTTGTACCGGCGAGAAGCGCTTACTTTCTTTATTTGAGTTTCGCGCTTGGGTACAAAAATAAAGCCAACCGCCTCCACATACTCGAAGAAAGTAGAAATTGACCGCCCGGTTGGGAGTGAAATGGATTTTTATTTTATTTTACTATCTCGGTGTTCTCTTTCGCTCGCCGAAACGAAAACGGAATCCGAGGCGAGGTTCGTGAGGTCACGGTTAATGACCGGTGGGATCACCAACAATCTCGGCCGGCACCGGGCGATCGTATGTTATTTACCTTCCCCCCTTGGCCTGTCCCACCTTCCCCCTCCTTTTTCCGGCCAAACCGTGAACGAATTAGCGCCCGTTTGTTCAGTGCAATTTGCAATTTAATCGAAACCATCAAACAATTCCGCGTCTTCCGAGTCTCCGCCCGGAACGTGATAATAGAAATGGTGATCCTTCTGTTGTTCGGTGTTTCCGACACAACGTGCGGTCTAACATTTGGCTTGCAAACCTTGGCGAACGTCTTGTTTCGAGGGCTGGCCATGATTTGTCTATGGTATTTTTCTTACATTTTCTTCAAACACCCTGACTGACCCAGTTTATTCTTCACGGTGCGCACGAGCGACCCGGTGCCGTACCGAAGGAAGAGAAGAGGGAGAAGGAGGGGGCCTGGATTTATCGCCCATCGCTTCAATGCCAATGTCTCCTCGTTGAAGGAAAGTTACCAACCTCTCGCGAGAGGAAAGTTCACCCAAAGGTGACGAAAGCTTCGGAAAAAGCTGGGTGGTTACTGGATTCGCCGGAAGATAAACCGAAAATAAATGCGGAAACCAGCTGTCCGAGCTCGAGTGAAACACTGCGGTGCCCAGGGGTAATATACCATCATCGACGCCGGATCTTGTTGGCAACGCTCCAATGCTTGACGGTTTTCCAGCGCGTGTTATTTCTGTGCCAGAGGTTCCTTCCGCCGGCGAGATGCATTAATGTCGGCACCGTAACCTACCCTTCGGGGAGTAACGGAGGAAGGCCACCGGGTGAGAGGTTAGTTATGCTACCGAAGCATGACGGCGCGATGTCAGTGAGATGAGGGCAAGCTCTGTTTTTTGTTCGTCTTCGAGCGGCTCGAAATCGCGTTGTTCACGTCTTTCGGGACCGGGAAAATGCGTCAACAACAAGCGCTTGTAAATAGATCGTGTAAATAGCGCTCGATGTTGACCGTGCGTGAAGCAAATGCAGCCGATGGCAGGAAATGCGATCGACGTTTGCATCCACTTTGCTCCCGAGAGTACCGTTACGAGGGAAGAAAGGGTTTCTACTGTTTATTCCAAGTTCTGAAGGTTTGGTGAAGGGAAAGAACGAACAGAAAACTATGCCAAAGATCTAATCATCTGAGAAAACACAACCAAAAGGGGATGTTGTTTGATGCTCTGTTAAAAAAAAAAAAAAAACTAAGAACTACGACCTATTCATTTTTTGAACTAGCGATTTTACTTTTGAATATAATTTAAATAGTTATGGCTAAAGATGGTTCGTTAATATTTTATTTCCATTTTTAAACTTTAAGCAAAACAAAGGGGTTTTCATTGCGAGACGCAGTAAAAATTAATTGGCCACATTAAATGGTGAAAACCCATGGATAGATTCCTGCTAACATTTTTTATTGGGTGTGGGAAACCCATTTTCCCAAAATTTCCTCCTACGCACCCCGTAGAGAATACAATCCAAAGATGGCATAACCTTTCCAACCCAACGCCAAAAGACTCTCCTTAAATACGGAAAAGAACAGCGGAAAGCAAAAAACAAACACTCGCCAGAGGGAGAAAATCGGACGAAAGACATCAACAGCCGGGCAGACGACGAACCCCACCGTTTCTATTATTTTTAAAATCGGATTAACTTTAACTTGCGACCGCTTACTTTCTCCTCCTCCTTCCCTTATTTCTTCCCGCCTTTCCTGATGGGTTTCAGGTCAGCTGGTGATGATGGGCCCTGTTAAGTATCGCTTCCATCGCGCGGGTTTCGTTCGTTCCGTCCGAGTAAGAAGCCGAGGTCGACAGTGCGATGGAAGGCGATCGTTATCGCACAGGAAAAGCGCCATTCCGGCCGGAAGTGCTCCGGAAGGGAAGAAGGTAGAGACGTTCCCAGGGGGAAGGGTGTAAGAAAAAATGGCGGTTCTCTTACTGCAACACTCCACGAACGAGTAGACATTTTCAAAGTCGGCCCCCATATCGATGAATTGGCGGTGATAGTTCTATCTTATCAGCGCGATTGAGTTGTTTATTAACCTCCCCTAGCGTTTGAGTGAACAATAAATTGAATTGCCAGCCGATAAGGGAACGAGTGCTTGTCTGCCAAAGGCAGAATTGCATCTTTTGAAATACTTTTCATGGCAATATAAATCTCTCGAACTAATTGATATTACGATCGTGTTTCTCACCGCCTCAAAGTCAGTTTTCAGTTGAACCAGTTCGCTTCTTTTGTTGCCAAACATCTCATAATTGATGGTATTTATTGTTCTTCCCATCGAACAAGGTTGAGTCGATCGTTACCTTTTAGACAAAACGATCGCTTAAATGTTAGTTTTAAAAACGTAAATGACTTATTGTTGCAACTTTGATTGATGCTTCCTAAACATAACAATGATTGGATTCATTTGTTTGTTTAATACTCGTATTGTTTCATAGGTAACCTCTAATTTTATCTCAAATATATCTCACATTCGTCGTTGGGAATTTGAGTTCTTTAATTTGGATGAAATTTTTCACTCTTCAGTATTTTGTTCCAGCGATTGAGGGTTTGATAACAATAATCGTAAACGACACCTTATGATAGGTCTATCGCTGGATTAAATACTGCTCTTGAGTAAAACCATCGGAATGACATTGTTCAACGTGACGCTGACGGTAAAACAACGAAAACAAACGACCACAGAAATGTCGTGTGCGTGCAATCGGAGTCCGGATTTTCAAAAGCGAAACAAACACGACCAAGCAGCAAACGGCAGGTTGGACATGAAATTGTGTATCAAACTGTCCCGCGAAAGGGTATCGCACCAGTGAAATGGTCAACCACGAAAAAAGGGGTTCGGTTCTGCACGCCGGTTCCGCATGCTTGAACACCCTCGACTACAACGCGCGTCACATCGTCCCGGGGTTGAAAATGATGGAATACGAACGGAACATAATAGAGACGGTCGAAGCAGAGTGAGAAAGAGGGATCAATGTAGAACAAAACCCTTCGCAACAGACTCCACACGCAATACATGGCTGCGCAGATCGTGCATAATTCTACGTTCCGACAGTTTATGAAATGGAGCACACACACAATTGGTTCTATGCTGGTGGAGGGTTGAAAATTAGCCCGCTCATACACTCCCTTCCCCTCTTCAAGCAGGTGAATGAAAATGTGGGGAAATATTGAAACATTATCAACGCCGGTTTTTGAAGGTCTTCGCAATGCGGAAAATGCGGTCGCAAAGGGGACGTGAGTCATTTGTTGATGGAGGTTTAAAAAAGTTCTACTCTATGATGGATTTTTGATTTAATTTTATGATTCTAATGAATGCACGAAAAAGATTTGTTGTGAATTGGCTTTATGCGTTTCGTAAGATAATAGCAAAGATTACTTTTTGGTCACAACTTGTCCCGATTTAATTTAAGTTCTTCCAAATCCAAATATGTGAACGGTAGATGTTATTTTAATTTTATGTTTATCTTAGAATACGATAAATTACAAAGACTCCATAAATTTAATATTTTCTTCATTGATTTCATTCATATTCTATTAATTCATGTGTCTGTTTGAGTGAAGCACCGCATGGACAATGTCATATTGTCATGTTCTATGAAAGTTAATTATGTTTTTGATCATTTTGGTATACTTAAATAAAGTATGGGATTTTTATTTTATCACGAAGATCGATTGAAATGTTTGGATGTTCAGCTTACAAAATGACCTTTCAATTGAATCGAAGCATGAATTTAATAAACGACAAATTTAGCTGATTTTCTGCACAAAAACTTTTGATGATACCAAAACAAAACAAGAAATTATGTACTTTGAAAGTTAATAGTTATTCCAAAATCAACGAAACGGAAATTTGGAACTTAAAAACTGGTGCAAATGGTAATTTTTTACAAACTTGACTAGGATAAAATACTTATTTTCGAATCGGAGTGATTTACAGTACATAGCACATGTAAACAATCAAATGGATTGCGTATGAAACCTGCTGAGAAAAGCTTGTGAAATTTATAATCTTAAAAAAACAAATCATTTTATTTACTGTCGAGTTTGTTTGCAATTAGTGTTGTTGCATTTTTGAGAAGGATTTAAGGTATAAAATGGCCATGAAATGCCTTAAAATTATATGTTGTTGGCTTTTCTATTTTGGATATTTTTGTTAGAAGACTTTGCACAGTGTCTAAGTGCACAGTTATTGATAAATTAAAACTTTGTGTCTGTGAATATTATGTTTTTTTATGAATTATTTGTGTCCATTTTCAGAAAAAAATTAGTGGAAACTTTAATTTTTCTAAAACGGTATTTTTAACACGTTGACTGCCATGGATATTATTTTTGATAGCCAGCTGTTATTTGTTCTAAAAAGTTTTTGCCACTTTAATATATAAAAATGCATCATGAAAATTACAGAAATATCAAAAACTAAACTGGTCGTTGAAAACCACATATTAAATAAATTTTATAACCAAATTTTATACAAAAAGATTGTACTAAAAAGTGTGCTAAAACCACTTGGCAGTCAAGGTGTTTAGTAAATTTAGTCACTCAAAATTATAAATGTTCAAGGTCATTCAGATACCCATAGTCCAAATGTCCGACGAAAACCATCTGCTTCGCAAGCAAACCGATTTGTCAGCAATCACACGTTAACGGGCACACGATGAAATTTCAAATTCCTCCGACCCGTCCGACGGATTTCAAGACAACATTGTAGCCACGACGGTAGGTGCCTTGCGTGGCATGCTGAGATTCCCGCCGGGAAACAAATCCGCACGCCAACGGATGGATTTCAACAAGATTGATGGCATCGATGGCGATTCGACGATCCGATCGAACCGAACGACCGTGGACGAGGAGAGTTCTCCCTGCGGTAAAAGTAGGCCAAACACAGCATCACCAGCACACATACACACGCAGACAAGCATTACCTATCCTCTGGTAAACATCCCTTTCTCAATCTCTTCTTCCCGCGGGGAGCCAGAAAAACCGGAAACGTTTCACTTTCAAGTTCGCCAAACGCGGTGGCCTTCGGCCCGAAGGAAAAGTGTCTAATCGCTTGCCCTCAGTACCCTCCCTGCCCGTCCCCGAGCGTCCAGTCCCTTTCTCTGCCCACCTTTCGGACGTTGCCAGTGAATGGTCGCCGCACGAGAGATCGGACATTGAAGATCTGGAGCAAGTGCGCTACCCAATCAAGAGCTCCCTATCGGCGGTTAATTGTGGGTCCCTGCTTTTCCTTCTCCAACCACTCGTTTTCTTTCGGTTCGGTTCAGTTCGTTTCTATTTTTCCTACGCCAGGTGCGAAGAAGGCGTAAGAAAAACGCTGGAGTGACGTCGCCTCCGAAGACGTCTTGTCCAACCAAGGCAACGTATCGGGGAGTTTAGCGACTATTTGCGTTTGCGAAGATTATCGGGAACCTCGCGGGAAAAGTGGTGTCCCCATCCCCGAAGCTCCGTGCCTGTCACTGTTTATGGCGCTTCGTTTTGCCGGTTTTTGTTTGAAAGTGAAATGAAATCAGGTGGACTTCGAGTCGGTTACCGCAGAACCGGAGTGCAGGTAAAAGCCAGCCATCTGCAGGACTTTTTCCACCGTGTCGTGCTGATCCTGTTATTCCGCAAGGTCCGGAGCTCGTTTGGAAAACATGGACTCTCGTGCAGCTTCCAGTTTTCTCCCGATGACACTCGTGCGATCGTTTAAGCGCAAGGAACGATCACTTTTCCACCAGCTGGCAACTTGCGAGCCAATGTTTTCGCTCGATAATTGGATGATTTTAAGCACAATTTAATTGACAATTCAATTAGCCGCACCTCAACCCTTTCCTCGGCCCAGGAGAAATGTCAATGTTTATGTACAACATTTTGCATCCATTTGCTAACGGAACACACCTCGAACCGGAGCACTAAACCTGCCCCTCCCCCATTGTTGCGTGTTTTTCCAGGGGGCCCTTTTTTGGTTGAATTATAAACATCTTTTCGATTTGACTTGTACATTTTCTTTTTAAGCCGGCCAACGATGACACAGCTTTCCCTTTTTCCTAAGCATCAAATCTCCTGTTGGGAATAATAAATAACCTATTAATTAGGCAACCGGTAAGCGGGAAGGAACCTGCTGTTGATAAATCTAACTCCCGGTGAATAAAAAGGCTGCACAAAAGAAGCACATTTCCTTACGCTTACCGCCACCGCACGGTGGGATAAGAGGCGGGCATTTAGGAAAAAATTCAAAGTGATTGTATGGTAACAAGCTTAAAATAATAGTCAGATAGTTAACTAAGAAAATTGTCAATTCAATTCAAGGCTCAATAATCTAGCAGTGCCATGCCAAAGTTGGAAAAGTGAAACTAATATGCTTCATTTTAAATATTTTCAACGTAAATTTGAAAAACATGCAGTTTAGTTACTTTAAAACAAATTCGAGTAGTTTTTTTTTTAATTTTAGCATGTTGGAAAGATATATTTTAAGAATGTGAATTTAATTTTTATGATTGAAAAGGTAGAACTATTCAAATTGTATGTTTTTGATAGCAAATAAATAAAAACAAGTTTTTCAAACTCGACAGTGTAAAGTTTTAGAAGCTTTGAACTAGGTCACTTTTTTCGTCTTTAAACGTTTAACACAAATAAAACAAAGTGTCCCAAAACGTAACTGGGAAATTTTACTACACATGAATGCGTATGAAAACAATAAGTTCTGTAAAAAGCAATAGCCTGATTTTGATCGTTTTTTAGAGACTGCCTTTTAAACCCCAAAGCTATGGTGCGTATCAGTCGGATAGTCGGAAGTTTAAAGTCGGAAGGATAAAGGCATTGCTATGCTATAAAAGACAGAGCATTTTTGAAATATCGACTGCATATATTTGAAGTGCCAAGATTTTTTCATAGTACAGAAGTGCCGTTTGAATTTGAAAAATGGAATAGAAAAAATTACTCTATCAAATTTTTAAACCAAACCGATCAAAATAGTCGAGAAATCCATCAAAAATTTGAAATGTCCGTATCATTGTCCTTGCTTATCCCACTGTGCACCGCTTCCCTGCCTCACCAACGAAAGCTCTTTATCGAGACTCTTCTGTCGCACATAAATCAACCTTCGATCGATAATAGGTAGCGCTGATGATGATCGTCCTCTCCGCTCGAATGGAAATGGAAATTGGTCTCCGGGATGTCGGGAAATGGATTGACCAGGCGGAGAGGAAGATAGAGAGACTATAATCAAACACCCATTTGGTGTAATCGAAACAAAGATGACGGTTTGAATTATAAAAGAAAATTAAATCGTTCCCTCCGGGCACACGCGGCTCACGGTTTGCCATTAGTTGCTCGATCGTGTTCTTTCCTTCCAGCGTTTGCTTCGTCCAATATGTCGGTTTGGATTGGTTTTGGATGTTTTTCCCCCTTTGCGAGCGGGAATTTGAAAATTCTATGGAATGAAAAAACGACTGGCATTAAAGGCACAGAAGCCTGAAGGAATGGGGAAAAGAAAATCACCTCCAGGGACATTACGAAGCAACGGCAGGTTGCTGTTTGGTTGTAGTTTTCTGCTGACCGTTGAAACCGTATGAGAAATTCTTTCGCAGGTCGTTAATTTTAATTTTGATTTGGACAACGGTATTTCAGTGTGTTTTGTTTTTCCTTTTTAGCTTGAAGGTTATTATACGGACCATGTAAGGCCACGCATTTAGCCGCACATCTTGAGGAGAAAAATAAATTCGTTCTTCCTCCTGGGTAGGACGGAAATGTCGTTGTGGACGTTGTTGGAGGCTTATTTTGTGCTTTCCACGGTCACATCTTCGGACAAACATCTCGGCTCCATTTGCAGCCACCGTTTGACTTCCATCAACCGAGCCGAAACATGAGAAATACGTCTGCGGCAGATGAACTTTACGACCGGATGTCATTCATTGTTCTATGAGCCAGTAAATCATTGTAATAAATCATTTTTCAGCTATGTTTTTCCTCTGCTTTTTCGCCTGGGAAATGTGAGACATTTAAAATAGAAAAACAACCTCAAAACACACAGAAGAATTTAGAGTTTGCAGGTTATTATATGAATCAATTCGCTGTGTATTTTAAAAAGAATTTGTGAATCAGTAACTTTACCTAGTTTTATTTATTTAAGTTACAGGCTCGCTAGATCTTGGCCGAACTTTAAGTTTCATTTTCAAGTTTGTTTGAAAGCAAGCTACATTTACTTCATTAATGATGCATAATACCATCTTCGAATGTTTTGTTCGAAACATATTTGTATTACAAGTTGTCTTTTGCAAATTGCTAAATTCCTAATTTAATTTCCCTATTTTTATATCCATTGATACCTCCATCGTTATTAAATAACAGTCCTATTGGATTAAGTTGTATTATTTAAAATTTAATTCAATTCCATCGAGCAATAGAATCCACATTGTTTTGTTCAAGTTGTTTGCAAAAGATTTATGCCTTTTCAAAAATAGTAAATTTAATAAAATCATCTTAAGAACATAAAAGTTTCAAACGGTGGAATGCAGAAATTGGTCAAAACAAATAACAACAAGATAATCTTCCGAGTATACAAAGACCTTAACACATGATTACTAATGACATCAGAAGTTTTCTGTTTTAAAACAAGTTTACAATTGTAGAGAAAAGGTACAAACGAAATATGAAAAATGTAACATTAAATAAAAACAATCGTTAAACCTTATCTTAAAACGAATACGAGTTACATTTTTGCTCGGGAAAACAAGCAATGGTTTTCGAACCATACACATTAACAAACAGAAAACAACTTTATTTACATCTTAACGTGGTATAAAAAAAGATGAAAATCAGGATTTTATTGTCGATTTCTACAATGTTTCTGATTCGTTTTTTTCCTTTATTTTGCGACCATCATTAATGGCCACAGTCGGTATTGTTTATTGCTTTAACAGCCAGGCGCCTGTGTGTGTGTGCCGTTGAAAATAAGACGAAGAAAACAATCTCCACCCCGCCGCGGATACCTCTGCGTTTGTGAGTGTGAGCTTCGGCCGAGGCGGATGCAAAGAGGTCGGCAAAGATAAAAATGCCAAGCGGAGGAGAGAAAATTTCGGGTCGCCGTATATTGAGGTTAATTGAGGTAGCGGCGCAAACGCATAGAAAAATGCACATGTGTACGGCGCGGAATGTGTGCGAGTTGGGGCCAGCATCTCGCTCCGTGGCCAGTCCGTGGGAAGAAAGCAGGTGTTGCGGCAAGACGTGAAGGAAATACGGGGCCTCAGCTCAAAAGAGCTCCGCCATGTTCGGGGCCAGAAGTTACCAGCGGAAGTGAACAGTGGCCGCCCATTTGACCATCCTTCTCCTCAAGCGCTCCAATTAAGCTCCCCCCCCCCCTCCGCACTTTCAAACGATCGTTCATTATTCCGAACGGGGTGATTTGGGCGCATAATTATTTTCGTGTCGCAAGGCGCACCTTTGATGCGGGTTGCTTTGGAACGCATCCCAATTTTACATGCTCTTTTTTGCAGCATCGTTCAAGCACGTGCCGTCGAACCATAGGGGTAGACATCTAACCTGTGCTACTAAAATTTACTGAACAGGTAAATGCTTACTCAATGAGGGTTAAAATTGAACATAATGTTTGCTTGCAAAACACAAAACCAAATTACAAATAATTTTAAATGTTTTTAAGGTGAACGAGTTTTCTTTAAAGATATTAAAGACATAAATATGAGGTCATTTTACTCAAATTTCAATTGAATACCCAATCTGATACATATTGAAATTTCATTGAATTTTACAATAAGTCTCATTATGCATCATAAATCTCTAAAAGATGTACAGTGTTTAGGTTTCTTTAGTGTCCGAGTTTAAACACAATTCATTTTATTCATGGTATGCCAAAAATGTATTTTTGGAAACAAATCAAAACACTTTTGTACAAAAACATATAATAAAGGTAAATAATATTCAGTTTTAGTGAGCAAAAAATAATTTTTAATTAAACTTTTAAGTTTATACTATACGACATACACAGTTTTCAGGGCCAGTGCGCCCTTATCAAACTGTTCTTTCCCGGTATTAGGCAGTGAATTGCTCGTTTAAGGCTCTTTTTTGCTATTATTGTTGTTTGGGAGCACTTTGAGTTTATTAAGTTCAACTTTGGCGTTTTCCGGACCAACATTAACGCGTGGAAAATCGGTCGCGTTCTCACCTGTCAAACGTTACGGGATTGTTTTAACACGTTGACTGCCAAGCGTTTTTAGAACATTTATCTAGTACAGTCATGTTTCATAAAATTTGGTTATAAAACAAATGCCAAGATTTCTTTTTAAACCATTAAGCCTTTAACCATTAACATTAAGTTTTTAAACCATTAACCATTAACCATTAACCATTAAACCCCCTAAGCTTCCTTATGGCTTATTTTTAACAAATATTACAACCTACCTCTATATTAGTGCAATACGAGTGAGTTTCGTGACTTGTTCTAAAATGCCCGTTATTATATTCTTCTGTTAAATGAATCGTTATTATATTTTAAGGGAAATAAATCTATGAAACAAAATATTTTAGAAGCTGTTTTGTGTGGTACATTATAATATAATGGGACGAAAAGAGTAAAACTTTGACATATTTTCCCTCTTGCAATTGCAATCGCACATGCTCGTTCTCAAGATACGAAATAAAGTTCGCCACCTGTGAATTAGTGTATTTTGTCCGCACTTTGCGCGACCGAAGTGCTCGACTTCTGTACCAATAAAACGCCTATTGTTTGCGCGCTCCAGCTAAATCTTTGCGCCGGTCGGTAATTGTGTTTATTTTTGTGACTTTACCCAACCCCAAGCCAAACGGTTCAATGGCGCAAGTAAACACTTGAGGGGAAGGAATTAAAGCAATTGCTCTCGTTTCGCGCTACCCTCAACACCTCGACATCAAATCGCCGCGTTTTGGAAATGGCGCACAGTTCGCTCGGGTGTCACTTATGCAATGGATATTAGCCAAAGTGGTCGACAACGTGGCCACCAATATAGGGCACCCGAGGTCCGGCAGAAGTTAGACCAATATTGTTTCCGATGATGCAAGTTCATCACCTCGAACGGTTTGCTTTGGAAAGAGGCACGTGGAGAAGAGATTAAGTTTGCAGTTGGAGGATGTTTGCAGAACTAACAAGCAAACAACGAGATCCTTGAAAATTGCTTCGTTATATTTCGTATCAGAGATCGAGTGAAAACAGCCGGGAAAATGTGTGAATTTAGCGGATTATTTGGCGAACAAAATCTCGTTTGAGCTGTTTGAATTGGTGTTGTATTTACCTTCTGTAAAAGATGTCAATTCCAATGTTTAATAATTAATCAAAGTGAAACCGTAAATGCAAGACTAATTTCCTTAATAGTTTGTGACCCGCAGGCAAGCAACTCCAAATCAATTCAGGAAACGAAAACCACCCCATTTGTGGTTGTTTGATTTCATAAATAAATTTGTCCAACCCAGTTACAACCACGACCTCGCGTCACGTCCAGCGCAACGTCGGCGCGAAAAATCGCTGCAAAACGTGGTTTATCGTTCGAAGGAATGTTGTTTTTCTCTTTCTTATTGTGTGCCGGTTTCACCTTTGCAATTTCCCTGTCGTCCGGTTTTCGCTGCGCTTGCATCACTTGACCCAACGGCTTTGGTTACAGTTGGATGCAAAAACCACCACGAGCGAACGCGAAAAAGCGCGAGCTGGTTTGTGTTTTGCACTTTTATTTTGTGAAAAACAAACCGCGAAAGTCGTATGTTGGTATAAGGGGGGGAAATGAAATGAGATGCGGTGCATGAGCAGTTTGACAAAATCGGGTCGACGAATCACGAAGATGACGATGCATCGCGGATGGTTTCAGGGTCGAGGTCGACCGGTTGTTGAAGTTTTATGTCACAAAATGTGTGATGAGCATGATTTATTTACAAATAAATGTTGATGAAAAAGAAACAAAGTGTCTTCTTTATAAAGATTTTGAATTTCCCTGTTTCGCTTCGAAGTTAACGAATTTTTTTTTATTTTCAGCATCAATCTTTTTCGTTTCAAAGCACGTAAATTACAAAAAAAGATATTCAAACTGTTTTAATATAGTAGTAAATGTTTGAAACCGTTTAGTTTTTAAATATATATCTAAACATGAACACATTAAATTGTGAAATTTGTAGCAGGAAGAAACGTTAATGTAATTAGAGAGTTAATAAATGAGCTAATTACTTCAAATAAATGTTGATGAAAATGAAACAAAGCATCTTCTTCATAGAGTTTTTTTTTCCTCTGTTTTCGTTTTAAAATTAAGGAAAATTTGATTTATGTTTTTTAGTTTTTTTCGGCCCCCAAAAGAAAAAGAAATAACTAAATCAAAAGAAAAGTGAAGTAATTTTATAATTCGTTCTCTTTTCAAAGCAGGTAAATTACAAATATAAATATTCAAACTGTTTTAAATCATTAGTGAATGTTTAAAACCGTTTAGTGTTTTAATATAAATCTAAACATGAAAATGTAAAATTGTAAAATTTGTAGCACGAAGAAACGTTAATGTAATTAAAGAATAAATAAATGAGCATATTAGTACAATTTACCAAAAATATGTAAAGTGTTGAAATCGGCCATTAGACAACGGAGAAACGAGCAAAAAAACAACACAAAACACTGTGTGGTGGATGATAAAATTCACTTTTCGTCCGATTACCAATTCGTTACGTGACGTTACGGGAAGTTTAAACCGCTGCCATGACGACGAAGACGATGGTGACGACGTAACGCCTCGGGTGCAATTAAAAGAATTCAAACCACTTTACGATGCACCCAAAACCTAAGAAGAAAGACGGAGAGGATAGGCCTTTTTCACCCCCCTCTCTCTCTCGTCTCTCGGATCTCTAAGCCCTACCAAAACCGCCATCAAGGTTTGATCGAGCGAGGGGACGGGGAAAGCAGTTATAATAAATTTCATAAAAATTCGTATTGTGCAATCGGTTTTATGATTTTCGATAGCGCTGCCGAGAGGACAGTGATAAAACGCCAAGGGGTTGAAGAAAGAAAGAAAGAAAAAAATGTTGCTCTTGAGATCACTCACGCCCGATTTCTTTAGCTTTCTTCTTTAGCGCTGCCATTTGCCGTTTCTAAATGCATTGCTTCGGGGGGAGATATATATGTAAACGGATCGGACGATAACCGATTATGGAACGAATTCCGATGCGCCTCTGCATGGATAGATTTAAATCCGTGAATGAAAAAACAAAAGCAAAACGATGCGTGCCATATGAAACGAATCAAAACAAAAAACTAAAACCCTTCCCCAAAACAAACTATCACTTTCCCTTTGGAATGGCGCTGGCATCCGCACATAAACTACAACATAATCAATCTCGAAACGCATCGCACACATGGCGGAATGTACAAATATGGCGCCTGCAGAAAAAAGCACATGATGAGATTTTCCACGCCCGAACTGACCCTTCTCCAAGGCGATATGAGAGGCGGGTTCAACGACATCAATTTGGCCGATTTGTTTCGAAAATTAGTCCCATTCGGTTGTGCATGCTTTCGTTGCCGCGTTCGAATTAATTTCCATGGCACCGGCGACTGCCATTTTCTTCGCCATCACTGTGTGCGCCTCTTGGAGGAGTTTGTGGGGAAGCATACGAACGAATTGTGTGAAGAACGAATGTGTTAATCGTCAAACGTCGAAGTGTCTAAATCACGAAACGTGCGTTTGATATTCGGAAGCTCCAGGGGGGTTTCTTAATTCATTCGTAGTTTGTTCAACTGCTAATGAACGCGTTCTGGGAAACGTTAGTCGTGATCTAAGTTCGTAATCCAACGCGGCAGAAAACATTCGTGATTTGGCGATATTCTTTACCAGATCGTGACGTTGGAAACAAACCCGGATAGCTTTTGTCATAAAACTTTTCAGTACTAAACATTCTTTCCCATTCAACAACAAACGTCTTGAAAATCGAAAAAAACAAGTAGTTTTCTCATGACTTAAAGGTAGAAAAGGTTTTTCTCGTGCGAGCCATTAATGAGAACAAGGTCACCGCTTGAAGAGTGCGTTTTCTTCTCACACTCGCAACAAAACTAACCGACATGATAAGGCATGATAAAATCGGGCAATCTTGTATCCCAATTACTCCGTCGTTTATCTCTGCACTTTTTGTGGGAAGGAAAGGAGGAAACAAAAATGGTGGAAAAATCGTCGGGCGGAACCCGTTACGCAATTGCGCTTCGTTCCAAACTGGGGATTGTGGGAAGATCGGACGTTCTGAGAAGATTTTTTGAAACACGGAGGAGGATTAAAACGGGAACCGGTCGTTATCGTGTACGTGAAAAGAGGCTTCGATTAAACCGGTGAGGCCGTTATAAAAATGCAAGTCAATGCAAGACACACTTTTATTGCAAGACAAAGACGTGTTAAAAGTGTAAAATCATGGTACACATCAAAACAACTGGAGACAAAATTCTTTGATATAATTTCTTTGAAACCAGCAATTCCGAAACTGTTACGACTCTTTCGAGATGAAACTTCTCCATTTTTATAGCACGTAACAAAAGCGCCCCCTTTGTCTTATCAAAAACAAACTGCACTTTGAAGAAAATATCGCCAATCGTCGCCGGACCACAGTTGTTAGCCGCGATCTGTTGCGCAGGAAAAAATAAACTGAACACTTGATGGAACGATACACACTTCACATCATCATAAGTATCTTTCCGATTCGAATACCGACAATCACGCAGCAGCGGAAAATATATTTAAAAATCGTAACGTGGCACTCAATACTCGGACATGTTTTTTCCATTCCATTTGTCGTCGGCTCTTATCATCCAGGGGGAGAGAAATAAAACCGAATAATCTATCCCATATGGAGCGAGTAGTCGACTGACCACTCGAAATACTTTTCTAGATTCTCAAACAAACTCAAGTATTTCAAGAGATGCCTTATCTATTCTAGCTGTTTTTTATAGATATTGAACAAGAAAAGCTGTGTGCGTTTGAGAAGTTTCATTTTTTGCTTCACACCGAGCTAGAGGAATGATGAAGAAGTGCATCACAAATCCCAAAACGTCCAAAGATAGTCAACAAATAGACTAAAAAGTAGCCGTTAGCGGATTCAAAAACTCTTGAAAACTGACGAAGTTACAGCGTGTTGAAAAACAAGGGTCGAATTGACTCCTCAAAACTATTCTAGGGATAGTCAAATTGTTTTTGAGAATTGGTCGAACGAAAAAATCTGAAATTATTTTTTCTAAGCTCTAAGTAAGCAATAAATGTATAGAAATGGCTTTCTTTAAAACCAAAATAAATAAATAAATATAAAAGGAAATGGGTAAACTAAATTATCAAGCAACATTTCCAAGTCGTGATAAATAGCAAGAACTTTTTAAAAGACAAACAATATTCGGATATAGAAGTAGCTGAATATAGGCATTGTTGGATGACTAACCGATCTGATGATTGCCAACTCGGCCAAACGGGACGATAAGCTTTAATCAGCCGACATAAAATGCAGTCTCTTATGTTTTCTTCTCTATTCTTATCGATGGCGAGCTCTTTCTGTAGGGGAACTTCTTTGAAGATGGCCACATAGCTTGACTCATTCTCGTTACAGTGACTCACTGTAACCCGGCACTGCAGCCACTAATTGAACGGGATTTAAAAAAATTACCAAAACACACACGTGCAAATACTAAAGTTGCAAATTTCCATTGCCAAACCCTGGGCTCGGCCTTTCATTTTTATGGAAGCCACTGTGTTATATTTGAATTAAATTACCTATCCAATTTTGGTCAACCTTATCAGCGTAGGGCGAAACGAAAGCACCAAAGCGGGATAGCACACCACCTTTTGCAGATGACATCAGTCGCAAGTGGCAACCCAACTCTCGCCCAACCTTTCCGAAGTGGTCATGAAACAAAAATGCTGTTTTGCGATAATATGTGGACGAACACACATGCTTCACAACGTACGCTGTACGGCGCTGGTACGAGGTTTTGAGATAAGATAACGGACGTGGCAAACAACACGGGCAAAACGTGCACAAACTTTTACCCATTTCTAGCCGGTGGAAAAGGTGTTCCAATTGGAGCGAAGGAGAGTAGAATTTGAAAAACTAGTTTAACGATTATTCGTTTAGAAATATTTGACCGAGTGCCATTGAAACTGTCATGTAAAACGTCAAATTCAAAACCGCAACTGTCACGTGTCCTTGATCACCTAATCTTGTTCATAACATTTCGCTCTAATGTGACCACTTGGGGCCAAACAAATTTTTCATTCTTTTGCCAACACCAACCACCCCCGCCCACAAACAATAATCGATCGCTTTCCGCATCGAACGGATAGCAACGAACTGCTCCATCTTGTTGACGTCAAGCAAAACACGCTCTTTTGGTGGGCTGCTTTTAAGTTCCTGTGGTTCATTACATTTTGTCGAAACCAAAGCGAAGCGAAGGAACAGCAACAACAACCACCACTCAATCAAAATGGGCGCTGGTTGAGGGCACTTTATCGGCTTGTTGCATCGATTTGCGGACAGTTTTATCACCATCAAACCGCCGGCGAAAAGTGGCGGCTGGCATTGGAACGATAATTGATAACGGAACGGGAGGAATTTGCGCCTACAGGAATCGGAATGTTCGTAAAAAACCGCTCGGAAGGGACTTGAAATTTTAACTTGTTAGTATGAAGACCTTGTATCAAAAATTAAATTACTTAAAGAGATATGTCATTACGCACAACATGGAAGCGTATGATAAGATTAATTTGTAGGATAATTCTATTAAACAGATATCCTTCATAACAATAATTTGGGATGGTTTGTAAAAGGTGGCAAATCTAAACCATGTCAAATAATGCATTCTTCAATCTTTTAAAATCCAATTTATCCACCAAAAACCGGAACAAAAAATTAATGGTGGCAAAATGAAAAATGAACTCGCAACCTTTTCCGTTACCCTTTCGACATTTTCCTACCCTTTTTCTTCGGCAGGTTAGCCACGGTTCATCATCATCATTAGCGAACTTCGGCCGCCACAAATTGAAGCAATTTCGCTTCAGAAACGTCTCCAAAGCGTTACGTCGATCGTGACACCGTGCGTCGAGGTCGATTCGATGATGCGGCATCATAAATTGGAAAGTGTTTTGACTTCGGGTTTTCCATCACGCCGTGGCATGTTCGCTGTTGTTGTTTGCAAACAGTTTTTGCCAAAAAAAAGATCCAAACCACGTACAAGTAAGGCTGTGGGAGAGAATCAGCTTTTCGATCATTTTTCGATGCCCACGAATCCACGAATGTGACCTTTTTCACTTTCTATCCGGCTCTTTTTTCTGTAGTTTATTTCTTTTTATTTCCAGCCCTTACATTTCTTTCCCGGAATTCGGAAACACTGTTGAATAATTTCCCCCCTAAAGGGTACGTTTATGTACGGCCTGTTGTTGTCAAAAAAGATCGAATGGTAGGAGAAAGAAGCAGCTTCAATGAGACCGATCGCATAAGGTTTAAGTATTTTTTCTCCATCGAAAATATGTCTTCGTGTTTTTTCTTTTGCGTACACATTGTGCTCCGTTTTTCGATGTCTTTCTTCGCCGGCATGCACTCACATGAATTATGTCTCCTTCGGGGCGATCATGCGATCTACATTCGACCGGCGACCATTTTTTCCCCTCGAGAGGGAAGGAAGCGGATGGACGACTTTTACTTTCCGTCGCACGCTCGCCAATAAACACAAACATGATGCCGGGACCGGACCATGAAGCGCTTTCCTTCCAGTGAAGGTGAAACGAACCGGTTTTTCTTCGCGCCCGAAGTCAACAAAGAAGGGCCCGAACGGGGCAGCCTCCTTCTGCGATGATGCAGGCAGATTTATCTTCTGCATTTGCGTGTGTTCCCATTGTTGACGTGTACCGTTTAGCCATTTCCTTCGCGAGGGGAACATGTTGTCTTCGATCACGCAAAATATGAACCGTTTGAAAGCGGTCGTTAATAAAATGCACTAATCGATGTGCTATTTGTTTCGTTTTGTTACAATGATTTTGCTTTTAAAATGAAAGAAAGAATAAGCGAAAAACAGGTTTTAGAAAAACGCCCATGAAGTACCCCGAACTGTTGAATATTTATGATATCTTGATGCCTTCTAATTATTTTTTCGGGGTACGTGAGGAGGGTCTAAAATAAGGTTTTCGATTATATAAATTCCAGCTTAATTTTAGGTTGCCACATAGCTTGAAAAAGCACTTTTCATCCCTTCAAAAAAGGTGATGAACAAAAAGCAAAATTTTACAAATGAAGCAACACTTAATTAAATCATTTCAAGTATCAGATTTTAGATTTGTTTGCGACCTTAAATCAAAAATGTTCATTAAGCAACAAAAAATCCTTTTTAATGGAAATGTTCAAATTTTATGAGCGTCATGTTCAGCAACATCCTTGATGAGAACTGTTGGACAAGTTATGAAACCATGAAAATAAATTCACGCTAAGAAGTCGTCCGACCTTGACAATCGGAAACGTGGATACAAGAGCACGTTCCAAAATGTTCAAGCTTCAAGGTTAAGCTGGTTTTCATCTACTGGAGCATAGAATTTTGTCACAGCAAAGAGTGCGAATGCACATCGTAACCACTTTTCTACCACTTTAACAACTCAATGCAAATGTTTAAATGAGGAGTAAAACACCTTGGAGAAAGTGGCTGGAGAACATGCAAACAAGTTGCTTGGCGTAGTGATTTAAGAGGTGTTTTTCTTCTTTCTTCCCTCTTTCCAGCTCCAGCAGTTTTGCCCAGCGGTGATTATTTGCATTCCGTCAAGCTTCAAACTCTTCAACAATGGTTAAAGAAGGTTCGTAAAAAAGGGTGGAAAAAACGTCCAAAGCACACAACGTTTATAACTGCATCATACATTTTTTCTCTCTCCTCTGAACGCTGTCGAAATCGAAAACCAACCAAGCCAACAAATCTCCATACAAGTATGTTAAGAGCAGCTGGACAGGCGTACGGGAGAGGAAAATAATGAAACCAAACGATAAAAAATGAGGAAAAGTACAGTCGGGTAACGAAAAAACAACAGTAAAAATCATAACCGGACAGTAAACATAACCCTACGCCGTTTATTACACACACAATCACACGCACAACATCGGTGAACAATCAACAAACCAAACAAGTTCAGCAAACAAAAAATTGGCAACATCCAACAGAACATATGTTTGAAGCGATCGACGAGAGAAAGCGAAAATTGCACCGCTTGAGATAAAACCGCTATTGCTATTGTGTTTTTCACTCTTTTCTTTTGGTTTTGCTTCTTCGTGTTGCATGTTCTATTGACAGGCAGGCTTTTTCTCTTCCTTTATTTTCTTTTTATCTTCTTTTTATCTCCCGCTTGCCTTGTGACGTGTTTCCTAGGGAAATCAAATCCGTTGGTTTTTGGATTGAGTGGATAATCGTGCATGGTAGGGAATTACAGATAATTATTGAAAGCTTTGATGACCCTGGACTTTTTTGTTGACCCTGGATGTTATTAAATTGAAAACTTCCAAACACCGTTTGACATTCGTGATCGAGAGCATATTAAAACAAGGCACCAATAATTTGCATGGAAAAAAACAAAACCAATTCATACCACCCAAAAACACGAACACAAAAACAAGACCACCTTCAAATAAAGCCGTGGTTTTCCCAACCCCAAGCTTGGAAAGAAAATAGACAAATATCCTAATGTTTTACCCCACCGGGCTTCGTTAGTAAGTGGTGCCATTGTTTCGCATGATCGTCATTTCACACCTCGTGCTGGAACGATTTTAGGTGTTGACCAACCGAACCGCCGTTATTTGCTTCTAACTTTTCCAACCGCGTCCAGCCTCCGCCACCGTTGGTTGTCGGTATGTATCTTTGTCTTAGAAGCGTCCATTTTTTCGCTCCAGTTTCGCTACGTTAGAGGTTCGTTTTGGCGCGTTAAAGGTTTCACAGTGACGAAAGTTAATGTCGCCGCTGGAAAATGGTAAAGTCACGTTGTTTTGGAATTAGGGTCGTTATTAGCCGTTGGCTTACTTTTTAGTTAAAAAAATACCTTAAAGTGTAAAATATTCTCCAGTAATGTCAAAATGAAATTAATAAAACACTTGTAGAAGCCAATACCAGTAGAATTTCATGAATCACCATAGAAACAAAATAACTAAAGCAACAAGAAGGGATTTCCGGAGGCTAAGACAAATTCATTTTTTAAACGATTGCAACGAAATCGAAATAGTCAAAGATAATGATAAATTACCACAATACAGAAATGGTTCGAGCATAATAGATACGAAAGATGAGGTAATCTGAACCTTTGGTAAGCAAAATATTGAGAGTGGTATTCCCTTTTCAGTGCGTTCTCGAAAAAATCACCGAAGATAAGTATTTCGAACTCACAAATCAGTTATTTCTTTTTCATCGACAAATCTACTTATATGATGATGTTTTAAAGTCGTCATTCTACGATTGTTAGTTTGTTCTTGATTTTTGACTTAAGAGGTTAGTGATGGTTCGGTAATTGACCTGATAGAGTTATTTAATAAACTATGCTCTTAGCATGCTAAAATAGCACTTGCTAAAATCTTAGCATAGAAGGCTTGTGAACTAAAACATCTGCCAATTCCAAATGTCGAATTCCATGCAAATTGAACACGAGGAAATATTAGTACATGAATAATATACACTGTGCCAATCGTTCAGTGGGACATCCCTTACAATTACAACAAAATAGAACAATTGCCTGGCTTTGCGGTCAAATTTAGAGTACTTAGAATTGAAAACAATGTATTTCGCTTATCACATCATCTTTGTTCATCTTTCTACAAAGCATGCTCTCAGAATCCCTAGTGTCCAGCTTTACGTTTGGCTGGCAAAATTATGACTTTTTACACTTTTTCGATCATTGGGTCGCTTGATGACCAATTTTAAAGTTCTGTTTTTTGAACATGTTTCGAAGAAAGATGTGATAAGCGAAATTCGTTATCCTCGCCGCAAACCGGACAATTCTTCTTTTTTATGCCCCTATTAGACACGGACTTTATCTGTCATCTTTGACTATCCGATTACTGTCAAAATCGGCTCTGGCAGGGCGTTTGACGTATAACTTCCACCTGTCGTGTAATAACGTTTGACGTATAACTTCCACCTGTCGTGTAATAAGTTCTACCAAACAGGTTTTGCAGTATTTAATCATTTTAATGCTTGAATTTAGCGTATTTATCTACGTTGGGTAACAAAACAGAATTAGTTTCAACTAACAAAGCGATAAGTAAACACATCGGCACTTTGAGAGATAACTTTCAGACCACAGCAAAAAGAAGTCCGGCATGATAGGTTCCGATTTTGAGGAAGGAATGTTTCTGCCAAACGCGATTTGACAGTAATCGGACGGTCAAAGGTGACAGATAAAGTTCGTGTCTTATATACCTACTAGTCATCCCACTTACCGATTGGCACTCTGTAGATGTTCGCAAAGCACAAGGCAAGCGCTGAATTATAATTAAAATATAGTTTTGTTCTTAATAAATCTCTAAATAGTACTACAATTCTTGTATTTTTTCGATATTATTTTAATTTTTTAAGGCATCTAGGCTAAAGTATAATTAAAATATAGTTGTTGCCTAATAAAACGCCTAATATTTCCACAATTCTTGTATTCCTTCTGATATTATTTTAGATTCTAAGACATCAAGTCAGACACTTCACGGCTCCATCGGCTTGGAAGTAAGATGCAAATTGAAGGGAAACACGCAACCACTTCCCGTCCCTTCAACCCCTTTCCCTCCATCGCCCACTCGTATAACAAGAACAGCAACGTGTGTTGCCTGGCTGTCGGGTAATAACATAATTTTCACCTGCTGATAAATAGCTGCTGTCTGCGGAAAAACGGAGTACGAACTTCTCACCGTCGCCGGCTCCAGTTTTTGGCACGCGCAATTTTGCTTGCGTTATGTATTTCAATGTAGATTGTTTTGTATCCGATTGTGCGGGAGGGAGTAGTGGGTGATTTGGTTGTTGCTGTTGTTGTTAGTGTTTGTTCCTTCGCCGCTTTTCTCACCTTCACCTCATCCCAACAGATCGGGTGTTAGCTTGCGGACCATTTTTTTTCTTTATTTCCCTACCTCGCGTGTACCGTTTTCTCACGATATTGTGTTACCTGACGTTGTGATGATGATGGCTGTGAAGGGCGGTTGCAATTCACTTTTCAAATCACTTTTCCACACACAAAGTCCGTGGGTTCCGAGAGAGGTATTTGTGTGTGTGTATGTATTTAATTAATTATTCAACATTTTCATTGCTCGGGCCAATAAACTACCGTTAACTGATCATCCCAGCCGTTAGATTTTGTAGGCACTTCCGTCCGTTTCCGTCCATCTGGGCACCTTTCGCCCGTTTATGATTATTAGCATAAAAATATGTATCACGCCACAATACAAACGTGTTATTAATGACGCTCCGAACGGCAGTCTCACACCGAAGGAAGTACCGTGGGATCTCCCCCCGTATCATATGTGCTTATTATTTGCGCAATGGAATGGAACTTACTTTCCCACTTTTGGCAGCGCGCTTCCGGAGAAAAGTTCCCGGTTTCCCCTCCCCATCCTCGGTGGAAAGCGAAAGGGCTCGCCGATTGGGGTACAAAAAATAAAACACCAAAACCCGAAGTGAAAAAAATATGCCATCATAAAGTGAGCTAATGTTGGTAAGTAGCAAACATCCCCAAGCCAAGTAAGGTAGGAAGGAAGTAACAGCTTCTCAACCCGGCTGCAATCTTATTACAATTAACGTGTACGTGCTCGAGGCGGAAAAGTGCAGCCGAAGGATTGTAAGTGATAACTTCGGCGTACGAATGGCGCGGAGGGAAAAGTCTTCCAAATGATGGACCATTGAAATTAACTGCAGTTACTTCAACAGACGCTACACTGCAAGGCAAGTATAAGAAAAACACACATCAGACACATGAAAGACAAAGTATTGAAATGATCTCTGCCTAATGGAGCTTTGCTAGAAAGCACAAGGAAGCGAGCAACAAAGTGTCAACCATTTGCAAAAGCCAGCGATCCGTTTTTTCCGGCCTTTTTCTTTAAACGTGAGCATATGCGCAACAAAGCAGTTCGTTGATAAACGAAATGATGTACTAAGGAAGGGACTTCCGGGGTTTGCTTATAAAATGTGGCGTGTGTAGGGCGTTTAGTCAACATTAATTTAATCATATCTGCACTACAACATTGTTAAAGAAAATAAATTAAGTAAAACTTTTAGAAAAAATAATTGAAACCTTTTAATCCATTTCCATGCGAAAACAAAGTAATAAAACTACCAGCAGCTTTACGAAATAAAAAATAAAGTTACCGTACATCCAAATTTAAAACAAAAGCTATAAAACCAATTCATCAAGAGTACGTTGAAACCGCACTAACGAGCAAACCATAATTGCTGCGAAGTTTCTTTAAAAAAAAAAACGCAACTTTTATGTAGAGTTTGAGGGGAAAAAATGGTGGCTAATAAAATTTGCATCCTCTGCCAGTACATTTCACGTGGTTGTTAGCCCGAAAAGAGACTGAGAGAGAAAAACAAACCCTATCAGGACCATATGGTGCGGTCAGATGTGGTCAGTAGTTTTCTTCCCCGACCACCGTAGTTCCTGCCTCTGATGCCGGTACGTCATGCCACATGGTCACATGTGCCTTCTTCCATCCCCTCTCTGAAGAGAAGACCCTTTACTTCGAAAGATGCCCCCGTATCGTAATGGAAGAGGCCCACTAAGGGCTGCACGTTATAAAATTGTACCCTTTTTTTGTGGAACCTTCATGAAGAAAAGAGGTGAAAATGAAGCTTAACGTTGATCAAATTACTTTGAACGACGTCTTCGCAGCACTTTTCTCTCTCTCTCGGGTTGAAACGTCCAAAAGCAGCATACATAATAATGGAACCCCCCAAAAAAAGGGGTCGTTCCGGTTGGTTCGTCCCGAGGGCTTTTCGGCCCTTGTTCCCGGCCCGGGAAGGGACAGGAAATTAAAACGGGCTCCCTGCACTTTTGGATGGTGTGAAATTTCAAGTCAAGGTAGGGGTAGTTTATTTTCACCTGTATTAGAAGAGGGTGCTTTTGAGTAAAGAATGGATTATTTGAAAGTAAAATTATTTTTTCCATTTTTACTCATTTTTGGATCAAGTTCAGGAACGGTTTGACCACATGACTAAAACTGAGCGAAGCACAAACACAATTCACAAGATGATAAAACGAACGACTTGCGATTACATGCGGAAGTGAAACAATCCCTGGATTATCCGAAGATAACAAACAAATACACCCTTCAACTCATCGGTGAACAAACGATCAGTTCAAGGTTCCATCATTCCACCTATTGATGCTTTATTGTACCACTTTGCCGGTCACCAAATGATAAGAAACATTGGCTTCATTGGCGGCTCCTATGCTACCTTCCTAGGTCGACCAGGTTTTCCAAAGACTCACCTCAATTCCGATTTGTCTCATGGCGATAATGATGAAGCCGTTATCGTCCGGTTACGTCGAAGAAGACAGATAGCGATGGAGGGTGTATTTTAATCTCGCAGAACGACGCACTGCACCTGAACAAACTTGCTGGGATATACCGATTTACGTGAGCGTGTTAGCTTCGAAAGATGTTTTAGCACAACGTTTGATTCGCACAATTATTGCACAATTTTTCTTTTCCGGAAGGAACACCAAAACGAAGGGTTTCCGAGCGTAAAGGGTCGCGAACACTGTTTCACCGGATGTTTTCCCTGCCGGCACAAACCTCTATTTCCTTCGACAAAATCTGCTTCCCTGCGAGATTCCGGTGCGCGAATGAATTACACTTTTTTGGGTTTGTTGTTTTAACGTGACGTCAATTTGACGAGCGCCGTTTTGCGTTCCTGTGTTCACTTGCGTGGATCGAAGTGTCGAAAAGTGACCTCGAACCCTTCTTCTCGCGGTGCGGGACCTTTGCAATGGCGGCGGATGCAACACACTTGCTGTTTTCGTGCCACCAACAACGATCAAAGCAACCTGTTTTTTAATATGTTCCGGTGAACGACTTTGAGCGACAGGTCCACAGCAACAAAGACAGCTGCTCTGGCACTTCTAACGCGACGAAAGGAGTCTGCGCGTCCACTGCAGAGCTGGATGGATCCGCGGGATGCCAAACATCCGACAACACAACCGAGAAGTGAAGAAAGTCGCCACCGTAGGAGATCAGAGTTTGACGTTGCGCACTCGACGGCGGATGGAAACGGACTGACCGACTGGAGCCCGCGTTCTGTCACTCGTATGCTGGAGCCACGCGGCTTAGAAAGCGCCACACATCCGCGCGAGAGTGCAAATGAAAGCACAACGTGGAGAGGAGCAAAATGGAGCCCGTAAAATCTCCTAATGATGGAGCTGCGTCGATCTCCCCCGAGCACGAGGGAAAGAGACAACGAAAGGCTCGATTGCGAGAACGGAGAGAAAAGCCGCTTTATCTGAAAGCGGGACATCTCCAAATGGGAGCTTATGAGAGTAAGCTTTCGTGAAGCATGAGCGAGCTTCGGTCAATCACATCTTGAATGTGGGATTGCACACGGAATAAAATATCCTTGCGTAGATTAATTTCCTTGATTTCTTTTTTAATTATATTATTTACCGCGGTAAATATAATGCATCCTTCTTGTTTAGTATCTTGCAAGTTTTAACCTTATTTACATGCTTACTTTCGAAGTGGTTTAATTTTACTGCTTCATCAAACATACACTACGCCCGTAAAGTCAGTACACAGCAGGCTAAAACACAATTTTTTTCTTTGCAAGGGAGAACTGTTTAAAAAAAAGAAAACATCAAGGCATGTTCCTTGCTGTGTCCGCTTCGTTTGGTGCAAATTTGAACACCATAGGACTTTTGGTTCCCGAGATATTCTCAAAATTGTGCCGTCGCGCACCAAACAGGCTAAAAAAAGTGAGTACAAAGCACAATGTTTCACAATTTTTGGTGTGGTATCTTGCTTTTGCTTGGTTTGTTGGTGATTATTCGAGGTTTTGTAGCATTAAATAAAATTATTTTAATCAGTTCAACTTTGGTTGATAACAAATTTACTTCCTTTTGTCCCACACTTTTTAGAATATCTCGGGAACAAAAACCTCGTATCGTGTCCAAATTTGTACTTTAGAGTGGAAATAACAATCCCTTATTTTTACTTTTTTTAAATAATTGTCCTCCGCATCGCTAATGACCTTTGTTTCTGTTTTAACCTGCTGTGTAATGGCTTTGTGGGCGTAGTGTATTTTGTTACCTTTATTTATTAGAATTTAAAGTTAGTAGCGGAATTTGGGGCAATGTGCCACCTTAAGCGATTCGTTCTGTAACTTACAAAACCTGTTTGTTAAACGCCGGCTTTATTTTAAGAACATTTTCACACGTATTTTTTCACTTGTCGTTGAGTTTCAGAAACATAAACGCAGAAACAACTATTCTATAATTGTTTTAAAAATGCACTTTTTTCTGCTTTGGGGCAAGACCCTAGTTTAAATTAAGGATTTAACGGAAAATTTGAAAATCTTAGCATATGTGGGGCTTATATATATCAAGGGTAGTTATATAAAGCATTAAAATTTAATTTATAGTCTCATAACAACCCAAACATAACTCAAAACTTGCAACGGGAGTTGGCTCCTTGCGTTTCAGTTATTTGGCGAATATTTTCACGGTTTTTCATTCTAGCCACTGGAATTCTTCTTTGGGACGAAATCCACTTGTATTTACACACCCTCCTGCGTTACTGTAAAGTCAACAATCATTTTTAATTTTTTGACAGTTTTACTCTTCAAAATAATAGCGGATACTGAGGTATCTATTGCTTGCACTCTTTCCCCAAACAGTTATGGCACTTTTGCCCCAAAAATTAACTTGTTTCAAAATTCAGATTTTAACGTGAAAAATTATCGATTTTTTGAGTGACCTCTCGAACCATATTCTCTTTTACTCAACTTTGCTAAGTGATACATACTTTCGCGATTTTTTTTCTCAATGTGTTTTGAAAGCTTAATTAATTTGGTGGAAATATTTTAAGATTACACCCGATTTTGATGCGCAGTATAAAATTTATGACAAACATGTGAAAAGTGAACTATTCTGCATGAAATTCGGTACACTATATCACGTTGACTGCCATGACTATCATTTTTGATAGCCAGCTGTCAGTAGTTATAAAAAGTTTTTGCGTCATAAATATATTAAAAAAACAACTGGAAAATTATAATAATATTAAAAACTAATTTTATAAGAAAGTTAGTCTTTACCTGGATGTCGAAAACCGACTTTTTAATAAATTTTATACACTAATTAAATCGACAAAGATTGTTTTAAAAAAGTGTGCTAAAACTGCTTGGCAGTCGACGTGATATCAAAAGAGGGGGGTAAACTTATCTGCAATGAATATGTCTCCCTATTTATGTCAGCGAAAGATTTTTTTTTTCAATATCAACCAATTGATCACTTTCCCAGATTTTCCCGTGAATGCGTAAATTTACTCCTAACATTTAAATTTTCAAAATTTTGATTCGCAAAATTTGTAAATCATGCTTTCATACGCACGCATACCTAGATTTACTAGACATATTTAAAAACCACATGGTTGGTTTGTATCCTCTTTCGTGTAAAACACGAAAAAGATATTTTATTTTTATTAATTTAATATTTTACGCGATTATTTATTATTTTACGGTATGATAATAACTGACATAATAAATTCTAGTCCATCATGAAAGTTTTTATAAAAGATGGCAACAGTTATTTTGATGATAAACAATATTTCTTGGGAAGATAGTTTAACTTAAGAGGGCTTTAAACTTTAATGCATAAAAGCATGCCCTTCTTAACTTTCCTAAACACCTACTATTAAATGTAAAGTAACACCCACGCGGAAAACCGCCGGGCGAACAAGAAATGCTAACGTGTTGCTGCTTCTGCTAACGATCGGATCAGTTACAAATCAATTTTCCCATATATCTCACATCATCATACCGCAAGCTACCTAACGTCTGCGGTTGTAACGAACGCGTTGGAATAACTAAAAAATACAGTTCGCATGCAAAACTACGAGCGAATTATGCGGTAGCGGTCGCTGGATCGGTTACCACTTGAGGTTGCTGCCCGATCGAAGCTGTCTTAGGAGGTATGATTTGCGAAATTGAAGCATGAACTGCCAACCCGGAAAGGGGAATGCATTATGCACCGATTGGCACAAACGAGATGCATTAGTGTGTGATGTGTCGGATCTGCTGGTAATGGCGGTGCGCTATTGATTGATTTCTGATGCTAATGGGTTTCGCTTTGCGACCGTTACGAACGATTAAGCTGCCGGTGTGTCTTGAATCAAATTGATTTTGCTCGAGCTTGTGGAGCTGATCGTACCCGGTATATTTATGAGGAAAATTTCGCTTACCTCTTCCCTGCGCGTTCGAGATGCTCTCACTGTCATTTAGGATTTGAAATCCGAACAAAATGTGTTTTTAAAGCTAATACATAGATGATGATGTGCGGGGAAAAAAGAGGAAACTGCCGGAAATAAAGATCAACTTTCCGTTCGTTCCTCTAACTACTTTTGGGTGACTTTTCCTCATACCGTCAGCGATGGAGAATCGTAGAGTCGGGGACTAAATCGATCGTGACAAGTTCGAAAGTTTATCCACCACGTTCACTTGGGTGCAAATGTGCTGGTTTTCTTTTGTTTTATTAGAAAACAAACACAAGCATCGAGCGTTGTTGTTATATGACCTTTGGTGGGTGGGGAAAACCTGCTGGCAACTCGACCCGCCCGCGAAAACAAGCACCTGACGCACTTTGGCGATTTTTGGCAGAGATTGGCTTTTCCTTTTTGCGCGACCAGCAGCCGGTTTCTTGTTGTTTCTTTTCCAATTTTACGATCGACATCAGGTGAAAAGGTGTGTTTTCGTGTGTAGCTTAATTGAAGGCCGTCTCGTAAATCACATACAGTGACGGCAGGCCGGTGGAAAATTATTGGTCCGGTGACCCACCATCCCCGGCGTTGCTGATCTCGTACAAGAGTGCGAATTACTTAGCCCATTTTTAAGCTCGTCCGCTCGTCCACTGGTGATAGTAAAAGGCTACCATATTTTTTAAGGGGATGTTCCTGATTTCTCCGACTTTTTGTTTCCAGCTTACCCTTACACTACGTTAGGAGAGTTGGACGTTTGTTTCCTCGTTCGCGTTTTTTGTTTCATTTTAAATATTTATTGCTTCTGGTTTATTATTTTCTCAAACGCGTGATGTTTCGTTTTATTAGTCGTAAATGTATATAATTTTTGGTTGCTT